>CM035407.1:21662828-22175328 GCA_020310875.1 Ceratopteris richardii | reverse complement strand
TGTAGATTCTTCTAGTAATGGATAGGATGTGTAGCATCTTGTTTATAGTTTATGTTCTCATTTTATGTACAGAAATTAGTTTGTATGCAAGCCCATTTTGGGCTTGAGGTACATATATGCAAAGGAAACATAAACAGAATATGGTCAATAATTTCGGCTGAAGAACTAGACTTCTATTTTTTAATCTTTTTGTCGTCGCCTTTGTGTAGTGTGTATCTCCTGCCCTCACATGTGCAAACTATGATGTCTGTCGCTATGAACAAGTACATCCAATATGTACTTGCATTAAAGAGCTTGAGGAAATCAACTTCATTCTTGAATACCTGGCAGGTATGTTTTAATGAGCAAAGCTGTAAAGTAAGCATACTACAAGCTACTAATGCAACTAAGGACAAGATGAAAAATATAAGATCTTATATTTTGATAAAAAAAATGTCTCATTTGGCAAATGGAGAAGAGCGAAGATAAGAGTATTTTCATTCCACAGAACCAATACAATAAGATATTCTTTCCTATTAACAACTCTCGCCAATCAAGATCCATGGCTATAAGCTTTCCTTGTTCTCCTTTTATGTTACTTGCAAAAGCTTGTACTCTCCTTGTAGTTCTCCATGAAAAGCTTGATGTGTATGTTTTCCCCTAGCTTTTTTCTTCTGACTTGAATTTATCAGATTCTTTTCTTTTCTTACAAACCGAAGGTGAATCTAGCCTACTCTCTTGTATCGATGGCGACAATATGCTGTGATGGGTGACAGGTGTAGTTCCTTTTCAAGCGATGGTGATTGTAGCAGGTTGAGGATAATGACTCTCCAGCTAGACATACCTCTTGAATACATTGGCAGCATGTAATTCTTCTCCTCTACCAAAAAATCAGAGTTTGCTCATTCGATCTTTGCTTCATCTCTCTCTCTCTCTCTCTCTCTCTCTCTCTCTCTCTCTCTCTCTCTCTCTCTCTCTCTCTCCCCATATGCGTCCCATAGTCCACAGATAAGAAACACATATGGGCAGTCATATTTCTTGTAAGAGAATTAATCATTGTAATAGACGCCTCAAATTTAATCACACACAACAGTATGCAATTTCTTTGTAATGGGTAGAAACTAGGTTTGGTCCCTTATGCAACAATGGTGAGGGGACCAAACATAGGCATCTGAGCTTTATTTGCAGCCCTTCACATTCCTGTCGTAAAATTTATGATATAAATTTCAAGCTCATTGAAAAGGTGATACCATCCAGGGATGATGCAAAGCATATGGGCGCTCATGAATCATAATTTCTGTACTTCGTTTCTTAAGCTGAAATTTGAGTTTTATGCAAGAAAAACAACATTGGCCCTTCCATTACAAATCATCCATGATTTTTCTTTATAGTGGCAGATAATTATGTCACAGAACGCCATTGATGGCTTACATACAATTCTATTGAGAGTGGCTAGAAATCATGAACATAGTTGTCAATATTTATCCCGCAGAGCATTGTTGCAAGTGGTCATTGAAGTAAATATAGTATCAGCTTGCACAATACTGTTTGTTTTGAAAGACATTTCAATCTTTAGAACGTGATGATATGTTGTTTATTTCTTATGCTGTATTATGGTATTTCATTGAACTGGAATGAAGCTACCCCTCACCATTCTAGATGGACTCTGCGAGCCTTCAATTACATACAGACAAAAAGAGTGGTACCACTGATTGAGTATTTCTTTACAGAACACAAGAACAAAGCCACCAATCATGGTGTTTAGTACTTATTCGTACAGGACAGTAATTTCTCCTGAAGGTATTTACATGTATACAATACCCTTCTGTATGTATTGTACATGGGCAAGCCCTTCAAAGCATGTCGGTAAATATCCGTATAAGGTACATGGAGAATAAGAAGATGGGAAGCTGTATAATAGAACCGATAAAGATGACATTGGCAGGAAAAGGCCTAATAAAGCTTCCAAAAATGTGGATATGGCTCAAAAGAACAAATAATTCGTGAAGGCATGGCTCCAAGTATAATGAGCTTGCAAGTATAATGAGCTTGTGAAGAGGAGAGGATGGCATATATGTATAGACAAAGAGATGAAAAGAACAGGAAGAAACAATCTGACAGGTTATGGCGGTCAAGGTAGCTCTGGAACGTGAATTCAGAACGGATGAAGAGTTGATCTACGTTTCAGCTCTTCATCTGTCATCGATGTCATGCTCACAGGTCAAGGAACTTACAATACCTTATGATCTCCCACACGCAGAAAGTTACATGCCACCTTGTCGAAGCATCCACTACTGAATTTCCAGCGCTCTGAAAGCCTTGAGAGCTTGAACAAATAATATAAAGAGCACTTCCTTTCTGATCCAAACAGGATGTATGTATGTTTCTGGATCCAACAAAATCTGGGGACGACCCGGATAAACACAGACCAAGGATAAGCTGGAAGCTTCGATGGCAAGGCTCAATCTGTAATGGTGGCGGAGGCAAGAAAGATTCAGAACAGTAATGTACAGGAAGAAAGAAAACTTTGTCGTCTTCATACAGTATATATTTTACTGCATTGATCCATTATCTCCACAGCCACAGAGATCTGCTGCAATGGAAAAGGGGCATCTGGCGATGGCGGAATCTCATACTCAGCGGATGGTTCCTCGAAGCACGATCTGTAAAAGACGAAGTTGACGATGATCTGGAAGAGACGGATGAACGAATGGAAAAAGATGAGGAATGGCGCCTCGAGGAGCGACGTGGCCGTCTGGGCGGCCATTACCCTCTTCTGGAACGCACCGTCCGCCATAAAAGCTGCCAACTCCGACACAACGAGGAGAATGAGCGCCAGCTGAGCCCTCCCCTGAAGCAGGTTGAGCGCACGCAAGAGAGCGCGACCCGCGCATTTCTTCTCCACCACCGACACCACATGGGCTACCTCGGAGGTCATAAGAAGATGTGCAAACCCGATAGAAAGCACCATCGCGAGGAGCGCCGCAATGAGCGCCAGAACGGAGCGCGAGCCTCCAACCGATTGGGTGACGCCGACAAGGATCAGCGGAGACGCCATGGCGAAACTTGTGAATCCCAGGACAAGGACGCAAGTGTAGAGATAGGTGACAGCGAGTCTGCTCCAGAGCCGTGGGCCTTTGCTGAGAAATCCAAGTAGCGAGGGCTGTCGGTCGATGTCGCTGCAGTGCGCAATGTAAAGAGTCGCAGTCTTGGCAAGGAGCCAAACTGTGATGAATACGGGGAAGGAGAAGGCGTGGGAGAGCAGCGCCTGCGAGGAGTAGGTGAAAAGGGCCTGATTGATAGGGCTTTGCAGCAAACCGCCGGCCTCGGCAATCTTATGAAGATGCAAAGAGAGGCTTCCTGCAAGAGGGCTTTCGGAGAAGACCTGAGAGAGGGTGATGCAGGAGACGGGGAAGATGAGCGTGAGCGTGATGAACATGAATATAGGAAGATCCTTGCAGAGAAGGGCGGTCGACTCCCTCACGATCTCAAGTAGCGTCATCGCCATCGCCATATCCCTTCGGTTCCAACACCCTTGCCTCTCTTATCTTCTACCAGTATTGTCTGATCCTTGAATGCAGTACTCTATCCTTGATCGTCCCTCACCTTCTTCTCGCAGGAGCCCTTATATCACCTTGTTCACGAAATCCTCATTGCCACGAACTACATCATAGGAAATGATTTGCTGCAATGTCCTCGTTTCTCCTCTTTCTTTTCGTTGGCCATCGTCATCTCCACCATCAAAAAGTCAAACGGGTTATCCACACTCCGATCTACAGCAAAGCAATACTGTCGGTACTCGATGGAAACACAGAGAGGGACGATGCGCTCTCGCTCCTCTATATGATGCAACAAACAAACAAAAGATCTCAACGCCTCCTACCACGATCCAGCCATTTCTGTAGAACCCTGAAAATTCCACTGCTTCCCCTCAAACTCTCAATTTGTATGTTTATGTTTGAACATGTGCGTGCAGATCGGAAACCAACTATATGGATTAATGTAGGTCCCTTCTTCGATTATTATATTAGTCTCGAAAGTCGCAGAAAATTCATCTACACATAGCAAGAATCTTTTTATCATGTATACCTTTTCATGATTACTTGGTGGAGCACACACAGAGACGTACATACTATGTTTAAGCTCAGAGAAGAGCACAAATGTGTTTGAGAGTCTTCCGAAGGTCCACTGCTGAAGGTGCCCCACAACAAAAGTTTCCTAAAGAAACTGATGAAGGAAGGACGCGCATGGAAAGCTTCTGCCGGAGGAATCGTTGCTATCTGCTTTTGCTCCTCGACTTCCTCTAATCTCAATAGATTAGCGCTAATCGCTCACGGGCTTAATCTCAGTAGATTAGCGCTGATCACTCACGGACTTAATCTCAGTAGATTAGCGCTAATTGCTCACGGACTTAATTTCAGTAGATTAGCGCTAATCGCTCACGCTAGTCTCAATTGATTAGTGTTGGTTAGTATCAAGCCATTTGGAAAACCTTGTTCAACTTATTATTCAATAAACTCTATTATTGCCCTTTTTTTTTTGAGGTCGATAATTCGCTACAAACTAAAAAGGGCGCTCTCAAAAGAGGTCCAAAAGGGTAGCATATATTTATTTTATTCAAAACTTGGGATTTCTTCCTGAGATGCTCTTCTTGCTCTATATCTTTCTGTTAATGGATTGGACACCTCCAATAAAGACTCTTGGTAACACCTTCCTTCACATTTTCTCATTTTTGCACGTCCATCAACTTGGGGAATTGAAAGACATGATTCGTATCTCAAATCTATAGTGATGGTATCCTCTCGGAGGGACTTCTCACTATGTATGATGGTAAGTTTTGTTATAAGAAAGATGGACCCTATATTTTTATCTCTAGAAAGAGATCTCTTATAGAAAGAAGAAGTGAAGTTATGCAAAGACTCGACTCACCCCATAGAGCATACATGGACCATCACTTGCTACAACATAAAGGGGGAAGGAGACAATGATGACGAATGAATTGAATGTGAATATAAAAGAGATTTTATAATGAGGTAGAATAAGTCAACGGTAATTAAGACTTTTCTCAATAGACAATCCCAACTCTACCTTCCATTTTGTTTGTGATGGTCTAGATCACCTTTTCTTAGGTCATCTTTTAGTATGATTATCACGTAGTTTCGAGCCTTTTTGTGTTCATAATTACCACTATACCACTCCCTAATTCTAAGATTTTAGACCAAGGGATGTAACGATTAGAGCCATGTAGTATAGTTATAGAATGAAGGTGACTTTCAAGTGGATCCATCTTTGTATTTATAGAGCTAAGAGACGTATCTAAGTGTGAACCCATAGATATACCTTGTGGAAGTCTAGTGGGTATATCTAAATGAGAGCCTCTTAATGCATTTATTAGATTTGTTTGTTAGGAATGTGCATGAACACACTTGGGAATGAAGAGAAAGGTTTCTAATCTATTTAGAGCTTCTTTCCCTTGCATTTATATATATATGAATATAATCTTAATAAGCTAATTATCTTTGTACATTTTGCACTTAGTAGTAGTATTGTCTATCGTATTCCCAACTTTCTTCTTTTCTCCTCCATTTTTGAGTGTATTTCATCCTTTAAATCCAATTTTTTTCCAAATGTTTTTACTAGAGGAGGTCACTACTTCCTAAGGTACAATCTTAGGACAACCCACTCACCTCCTCAAATTTATACAGAATTCAGTGAGCATTGTACAGGAGACAAATACTAAAAGGAAGTATGAAAAGATTGGTGTAATTAATAATTTGATTGGAGCTTATTTTGGCCTCTAAACATATTATCACATAAATTGCACATGTAATTGCATGCTTTTTGCCAAATTTTGTTTGGGTTTCTAGATGCTAGTACAAGCACTGCATAGTTTAATATAAATTTAGTGGAGCTCCATAGGATACTTTTGTTCAAATTTTTCAAGAAACATGGGATTTTTTCATGAAGGTAGAATCATTGGACACAATTGAGAGTAATGATGTATTCAAAATGTTGGATATTGAGGATAATTTAGATGGTTCTAACCCTCAATACGTTTTCTCTAAGGACTTTTGCTTTATTCTGTCCTCCCCCTCCCATTGGGCCGGGAGTTTATGGTCACATAGATACTCGATAGCGTGCATGCTCTAGGTTGGCACTACTGTAACTACGTACACAATAGCATGCTCAATTGGGGGCAAGATTTGGCATAATTTGGCACATTGTGACACATAACCATGTATATGTTTTTTCATCATTCTAAAAAATGATTATGCACCATGTAATGACACAATAGCATGCTCAATTGGGGGCAAGATTTGGCATTTGGCACATTGTGACACATAACCATGTATATGTTTTTTCATCATTCTAGAAAATGATTATGCACCATGTAATGCTAGAAAGAAATGTGGATTATTGAGCAATTGAATATGTGCAACACATGTTTTTACTATGCCGGATGTATCATGAGAATAACCATCTATTAATGAGTGACTTCAACTCGATAGTAGGGATGAATGGGCACATATATTAGTTTCCCTTTCTATCACCCCTTATACTTTCTCATGCAAATGACCTATATATGCTTGGCATGCTCTTACCATATTATAAAAGGAAATAAGTGGTGCTCATGTGTCTTATCTTTGACAATGTTTTGAGAGTGAGCACATGAATAAAGGAAATTGAGAGGAGAATTTTCCTAGAAAGATCAAAGATTTCAAGGAGTAATCCATTGATGCAAAAGAACATTTAGAAAATAGTTTAATTGTGGATAGTGATCACAGTTAAACTATTTGCCAAATTTTATGTTAATTCTTATTAAATTTCTGCTTCTACATTTTGATTGATGATATGAAGTGAAATCAAAGTGTGTTCTAGATTCAACGTATTAATTGTGGAGTTGCCTCTTCAGGTAGTAAGAGAAGATTTGTAGAAGCTACAGAATCAAAGAAGGAAGAGAAATATGAGAAGGAATTGATAAGCAAGAAAGGTTTTGCAAGGAAATTATCATGATATAAAGGTTCCTAAACTTACCATGACGGATATTGAAAAGAAGAAAGAGGTTAGAATTCTTGTTGCACGCACGTCTACTTTTAAGATCGAATATTCTTACCTTTTTTTTGAGAGAAAATTAATTATGTAAACTCCTCTTGCACCATGGACATGCTAAAATAGAGGATCCCTCTCCTCTCATTATATATTTCATTACATAGATGGGGTGAAAATTTTCCTCTTCTTTATGCAAACACCTCTTGCGCCATGGACATGCTAAAATATTTTAGAGGCTTTGGAATTAATCCAAATCCTTATGTGGGGTATTCTATAGAGCACCACATGCTTCTTTGCTTAAATCAATAAGTACCAAAGGCTCTACAACTTAAAATCCTATCTAAACAAAGATAGATGATTTTCTTTTTTATATTTGATCTTGGAATCAAAGATAAGCTCTTCTTCTATCCTTGAATAACTTTGATTTCATTCTCAGTACTCAACAACAAATCTTTCGGATGAGGCTTACAATTATACTGAGTAATCTTATGTCTTTTATCTTTTTGAAGAGAAGGTTTGTCCGAAGCCTATCCTCCATTGCTTGAATTGATTGAAAGAACAACTGTACAAGTGAAGGGGAATAGTACCCATGGGTCCCCTCATGTCCCAAAAAAGAAGGGGTGAAGACTTAGTAGGCTGCTCGAAGGTGGTACACCATAAATGGCATGAAGGAAACAAGGACATGGGTTTGAAGCCCGTCTGAAGGCCCATTACATGCTAACCATCACTAGTGAGGATTGAACCCCTGCCCCCGCCTCAAGAGGCAAACAATCCACCCAAGTGGACTAGCACACATCATCTATATTATGTCTCTTCTATTCCATGTTGCACTCTAGCTCTTGATGAGGAACCAATCCTTAGCACCCATCTTGAGACTAGATTCAATATATTGTATATTAAGCCATATGTTTATATCTTAGTTATAGAGATCTTTATAGATTTTGAAGCCCTTTCACAAAAGTTTCTTAACTCTTGCTATCTCTTCTATCTTGAGCATGTATAGAATAAAAGGTTGGTACTCACTACATGATGTACTCATGATACATAATCTCATGATAATTCTATTTATAATTTAGACTCTGTTGACAGGATGCGGGAAGAAGCAAGTATGGACACACATGCAGATCTAGCACTGAGGCTACCCTTCATTTTTTTCAAAACCCCAACATCATTCTAAAGTGATTCTCATCACTACAAACCCTTGTAAATATCATTTCACCTTTTTGTAGCTCCATTTTGTACAAGCCGAGGAGTCCTCGAGCTTGGGGAGCCTTAGATGTAGTTGCCTGCCAATTTTCATAATTTTTAGATCTCGTTTGGGCCCTCAAATAAGCCCCGGAACCTAATTTTTAACTAGGCCGGACACTAGGTCTGAACAGGGCCAAAGTTAGTCAAAAACTATAAATAGAGCTAGAGAGCTCATTTTTGGGGCTAGCTTCTTGTAGTTTGAGCTTGTATGAGAACTTTCTTGCAATAGAAGTGATTCCATTGTCTTACTCTCTTTGTTCTTACTGTGTGTGCGCGTGTGTGTGTATGTGTGTGCATGCTTGTGTGCTTCTCACTCACGCACTTGTGCTTCCACTTGCTCGTGGTCTTCATACCATCCTCATGTCTTCCCGGATTGACATTAAAGGAGGTGCTACTCATCACTGAGCTACACCAAATTTTGGCGCCGTTGCCGGGGATCGAGCTTTGAGGACGAGCGTGTGATGGTAAGACGTAGAGAGGACGCGTTGGAATGGTAAGTAGTAGGTAAATTTCTGATTTTTGCTCCATCTCCATCTCCATCTCCATCTCCACCTTCATCTCCTTCTCCACTATACACTCCCTCTTCCTTTCCATTCTCTTCATTTCTTGTGTGCGAGTTTGTGAGAGAGCGAGAGTGCCTTGTTGCTTTGTGTGTTTGTTTTGCATGTTTCTTGCAGGTACCAGCTCCATCATCATCTCCAGCAAGCTCAGCAGGTACGGAATTTGTCTGCACAGTCCCCGAGGCGTCAAGCTCGAGCTATCGCGACACTTCGGAAACTTCACCCTATCGCTAATCTGAGTGCACCACGACACTGCGCAGGCCTAGGGCTCCTAGAATCACTAGACAGAACAGAAAAATTCGCCATATCCTGAGCTATCGCGACACCTCGGTGTATCGCGACACCTCACGAGCTATCGCGACACTTCGGTGTATCGCGACACTTGGCGAGCTATCGCGACACTTCGAGCCGACCTATCGCGACACTTGGGGGTATCGCGACACTTCACGAGCTATCGCGACACCTCGGTGTATCGCGACACTTCACGACCTATCGCGACACTTGGGGGTATCGCGACACTTGGCGAGCTATCGCGACACTTCACGACCTATCGCGACACTTGGGGGTATCGCGACACTTGGCGAGCTATCGCGACACTTGGGGGTATCGCGACACTTCACGAGCTATCGCGACACTTGGGGGTATCGCGACACTTCACGAGCTATCGCGACACTTGGGGGTATCACGACACTTCACGAACTATCGCGACACTTGGGGGTATCGCGACACTTCGACCCGACCTATCGCGATACATGGCCTTAACGCACGAAATTTTAGAGTGAATTTTTGGAGTAAATTGAGGTACAATTGAGCCTAGTTTTGGTCACATTGGAGTAACATTAGAGCCTTAGAAGTGGGACAAGACCTAGGAACCTGTGAGGAATTCCCTGAACCCTGAGAGCCTGTTTTGACCCCTATCTGCCTGAATGGTCATAACTTGACCACACGAACTCCGATTGATGAGATTTTGGTCTTGTTGGAAAGCTCGTTGAGAATCCTACGTGGACCTCGACTGGTTTTTGTAAGAATCATACGCGGAGTTTCAGATCATGCATTTTTAAGTTGACCTTTAGGTGGAACTAAGTTGTTCTCAGATTCAGGGGGTACAGTGAGTTACTCCAGGGGAACTAAAATTATTGAAGTGTGTCTTTCAAATACTTGTGGCAATAAAGCTATACTAACTGGTGAGTTTTTGCAGGAACTTTGTGGGCACTCAAGGCAATCGAGGCAAGCTAGCAAGGGTGAGTACCGGGCTTGGGAGAAGACTTCCTGGGCTTGCATAGCTGTCTGGTCAACCAGCTGATTGAGGTTGGAAGATCTCATAACCCTCCTTTGTCAATTCCTAGCCTAGGCTAAGTACGACTTAGGTGTGGTAATTAACTAGGGCAACGTTAGGCACGAATCAAGTCCAAGAGAATTAATCAACCAAGTGCAAGAGAATAAATAGGTCTTAAGTGCGAAAACACTAAGGGACAAAAAGGTAAACGGGAATCGATCACTCATCAAGTGCGGAAATTCACTTAAGTACCCCTGACGACGCAATTTCAAACAAGACCATAAACATAATATTCAACTAAAAAGAACAAAGTGATTGATGCAAAATCAACCTGCAACGAGAGCGTGCTTGGGTTCCAGGGGGTAAATAAATCAGGCATATGAACCTTAGATCAGGCAGACATTTAGGCCGAGACAGACGAAGCCTCAGATCTTCTGAAGCTAGTGTCAATCACACTGCCAGGTCTTGGGCCCAGCAGTTGAGTGATTACCCATACACTCCCAGATCAGAAACCAGTGATTCTGAAATGTCCTATCACATGGAGAGACCCGTAGGGAGTTCAGGGTTGGCTTATCTAGAGAAGCCAGAAGGGCCTTATAAGACGCAATTGGAATATATCAGGACGAATCGTCTAGGTGCTCGCATCTACGAAGACGGACTGAGAAGATCGGTGGTCCAGATTAAGAACCCCGATCAACCCCATGGATTAGACCACCCAGTAGTCAAGTTTGAGAATGGAGCATACCGAGATAAAGAGGGGACTATTTATGTAGTCACCACTCTTCCTGATAGAACTGATGAGTTTGGAAATGTGATTGCGGAGACCGACATGGGGGATATAGAGCAAGGGAACTTAGAGAGAGAGCCAAGAACTCCCCGTGGTAAATCTGTCTTGACCAGAATTATGACCCCAGAGTGGATTCCACAGGATAATAAAAGCATAGACCTGCTTTTAAACCGAGAAACCGATGAGGCTTTTTGGAGATATAAATCTTCTCAACCTCAGGAAGTGAGTGCCCTCACAATCTATGAGTTTAAAGATCCTGATAGCCCAGGCCAAGTAACCTACCTAGACAACGCATCAGAGAGAATCTTCGTGGTCACTGAGCATGGCAGACATGCCTACACATGGAAGGGTGAATTTGTTTTCCCCCAACCTCCTCGAACTAATGTGTCTTACAGTCACCAAGGAGCTGGGACCTCCCAAGCTCACGGAGCTCAAAGAGATGGAAGCAGAGACAAACCTGAGGTAAGTTTTGCCAACTCCCTGGGACGAGAAAGAACGGGAACAGAAAGGAATAGAGTGGAACCTGAGAGACATAGAACCCCATGGAATCAAAGGAATATTGATGATTTTCCTTTGCCAAGACCGAGAGAACACACCAGGACCCTGCGACCAACTCAACTGGTGAAGTCCATGAAGAACTATTTCGATGGCACGGGAGACCCTTATGACCATGTGGCAGAATTTCGACAAGTGTTGAAAGCTGAACAGGTGGAGGACCTATTCACACAATATAATGCTTTCGGTCTAACCCTTAGGAACACTGCCCTTACGTGGTTCCAACCACTGAATGAGAGGCATTTCAGAAACATAGACCAACTCTTAGAGGCATTTATTGTTGAGTTTTCTAAGAGTGGAATCAGGCATAACACCTCCTCACTAATTCATAGCTTCAAACAAACACCTCAAGAGACGGTCAGACTAGCTGGAAGAAGATTTAGACAGTACCTGGAGAGATGCCCTATGCCGGAGTTACCCACACCAGCCAAACAAGTGGCCTTGTTCCTAGACGGATTGTTGAGCACTAAGCTCAGGTCATATGTGTACCTGAAGGACCCTAGAACGATAGAGGAGTGCGTGCGCATGTGCATAGACATTGAGGACAATCTAGGTGAGGAATTAGAACTATCAAAAATCTATAAGGATTCTGATAGCTCTAGTAACATGGCATCTGGTCAATCCACATCCATCGAGGAACTTGCAGAGAAGGTAGCCCAAAAACTAGGTGTCTCTAGCAAGCAAATTCCAAGATTTGCCCCAGTTAAGCGGTGTTACAATTGTGGCGGTGAACATATGGCAAGTGTATGCCCCATTATGGCCCAACCTCAGGTGAATCCTAGTAGCCAGTACTGCACCATAGAGCGCAGGTACACCAATCACACGGCACAAGACTGCCCATATAACAAACAAACTGTTAGGCAAAATTATCCTCAGCCATATCCACAACATGGGAGGTACCAGAATCAGTACCCATCACCACAATACAACAGACCACAACAAACTTATCAGCCACCTTATCAAGGACAGCAGAGACCTCAACCAGTCCTAGTGCAGCAACCCCCTGCTCCAACCAATGTGATCCCAGTGAAATATGCATCTACTGAAGAAAATCCGAATAGAGCCATAGTTCCAGTCACCCCATTGCTATCAGACAGTGATCCAAGTGACCATAGTTTTGACTCCACACATATTGATAGCCCACAGGCTTACTACATGCAGTCACCCGAGCATAACGAGTCATACTACTATGAGGACCCAAGTGAAAATAGTGGGGAACCGGAGTATCCTAATGTCATGTACACAAACCCCAACTCTAGACCTCAACCTAGGCAGGTACGACCTCCATTTCCTAGAGGACCATGCTTCAGATGTCAGGGAGATCACCTTATACGTGATTGTCCACTGCCTGCCCCTACACAGCCTCAACCAATAACCATTCAGGGCTTCTGTCAAGACTGCGGGAAAGAACATCTCCTACGAGATTGCCCAAAGAACCCTAATAACATGCCTAAAATCACTCCTATCAATGTTGTTGGGTTAGTTGTAGACTCCACAGGGAGTGTGACTTCCACTGCACCTGTGCAGGTGATCACAAGAGCCCAGGCACTTCAACGACACCAAGATGTTGTTCAGGAAAAGAGCCCCGAGGTGAGTGCAACAGAGAGCATACCCAAAAAGAGGACTAGCGCCTGGAAGGATAGTCGTGAAAGAATGAAGAGACAATGGGCAAAAAAGATAAATGAACTTGAAGAAAGCGTGAGGGAAACCAAGGCAAAAATCACAGAAATCACAACTCAACCGCACTCCCACACACTTCCACCACTACCATCCCCATCACCCTCCATTTCTCCACCCTCTAACACACCCCTCGTAACCCACCCACCACCCCGAGTAGGATCAGTATTAGCTGACCCCACTCCTGAGGGCTTGGACATGATGTTCAAAGCCTACCAGGCTCGACTTCAAGAAGGGCCAACAGCTGCAAACCTAGACAAGAGTTACCCTAGAGTAGACTTAGAGATTGAACGGATGAAAATGTGCATGAAAATGGTAGAACAAGCTCAAGCTATACTTGAGACTAGCCAAAAGTTCAATCAGACGAACGCTGTCAAGCCGGATTTGCATTTCCAAGGCTTACTAGAAAGATTAGAGCAGTTGGTAAACAAATCACAAGTTTCTTTACCTCCACAGGCTCAACCAGTTGTTGAAAGAGGAAGCTCACCACAAATGGTAGCTTATGTTCCTAATTCTACGGATGCTGGAATACCTCCTTCAATACAACAGTACTCTCCAGAGTTCTTGCGGGAAATACAAGAAGAGAAATGGGCCAAGGAGAAGGGTGATTCCCCTCCTATTCCTGAGATTGATGATCTTCATGATCAATTTCCCCAAGACATTCCGTCTATCTATGGAGGTCAGACAGAGCAACAAGAGGATGAGAGATTAGATTTTGAATCTAATTCTTTACAAGAGTTGCCTCATTTCACAGGCCCATGGGAATCTGAATCTCTCCAGATCCGAGCTCCCACTATATTGGTGAGAAATGAAGACTCAGTGATTCCCAGGAACACTGATGTGGTGAAGAACACTAAGGTTCAATGTCACCTCACTGTAGAGGAACTCCTCAAGGCAAAACCGGAGCTCTGGAATCATGTGAAAGATCAGGTTCCAGAACTTGAATCCAATATACCAAAAGTAGGCTCTAAGCAGAAAGTTCCCGAGATACCTCTCGACAAGATAGGAGACATGAGCGAAGGTGAAGAAGGTAACACTTATCTTCCGATCACCTATCAAGGTTACACAACCAAAGCAATTGTGGATTCGGGTGCGGGAGTTGCTATTGCAACTACCTCCTTGTGGAAACGATGGGGCAAACCCACCTTAAGACCAACGAGAATGAAACTTCAAATGGCAGATGGTCATTTTGAAAGACCTCTCGGATTGCTTGAAGGGATAACTCTAACCACTTGTGGTGTGGAGTTTGAACATACGTTCGCTATATGTGACTTTGAGAAGAATAATGTTTACGAGATGATCCTAGGAAGACCTTTCCTACGACAATTGCAAATAGTACAGGATTGGGGAACCAACTCCTTGTACTTACAGCACTTAGGGGTCACCACCAAGGTCAATATGAAGGATCACACCTTCAGAGATGTACCACCCCTACAGTGGAATCCTATCCACAAAGCGAAAGAAGATTCTATCTCCGTGCATTCTGGAAGTTCACCTGAATCATCCTGGTTGCATGAAGATACTCACTTGTGGATGTGCAAGGTCGCTGAGGAAGAGGAAAAGCGCCTAAAAGCGAGAGAAGAAGGAACTCCCCCAGGAGATAGACCAATAAAAGACCCAGCCTATACACCGATGATATTTCCAGATGAGGAATTTGAGCCTCATGGTTGGGCAGAAATCTTAGCTACCATGGACATTGCAGTCAATGAACAATGGACACCTCATTGTGATGAGGAGGGTTATGATATTTCAGTGTTCATGTGTCAGCCCTTGTTGGAAGAGTGTGATCCTAGTGAGTCCATGGAAGAAGAAGAGAGTGACGATGATCTAGAATCCATTGTGATGGATACTTACTTTGACTCAGAGGAACACTACTTAGAAGACATAGGAGTGTTAACCCAAAAAGAAGAAGAACCCCTTGCGAGTATTAAAACGATAAATTCAAAGAAAGGAAGTGAAGGAAGTCAAAAGAAAAAGAAAAGGAAAGCAGTAAGACAAGAAGAGGAAGAATCATTGTTTGAAGTACCAGAAAATTTCAAGAAATATGAAGTGGAAGACCGGAAAATTTTGGTACGAATGCCTAAGAGAGAGGCCATTATAGGAGAAGCATATGACAATAAAGAAAAGACCAAAAAAATTGTAGTGACCATTGAAGGGAACGAAGAGAGATGTACGTACATAGGTGATGACCTAAGTGCAGAAGAAGAAGCAGAGCTTGTAGCTCTATTAAGGGAATATAGGGATGTGTTCGCATGGCATTATAGAGACTTGAAAGGAGTAGATCCAGAGATCAGCTCTCATACGATTCCGATGACCACTGATGCTAAGCCCACCAAACAAAAACCCTACACATATAATGACAATTATGCGGCCAAAATAAAAGAGGAAATTGACAGGCTGATTGAAGCCGGATTCATCTATGAGATTGAGCACACTGAATGGGTGTCCCCTATTGTATTGGTGCCCAAGAAGAATGGAAAATTGCGAGTGTGCATTAACCTTAAAAAAGTTAATGCCGCTACGATTAGAGATAGTTATCCACTGCCCATCACCGAACATCTTTTGGAGCGTGTTGCAGGCAAGGAAGTTTACAGCTTCCTTGATGGATTTTCAGGTTACAACCAAGTAGCCATTGCCCCCGAAGATCAACACAAAACGGCCTTTGCCACAGAATGGGGAATCTTTGCATTCCGTGTGATGCCATTTGGGCTCACCAATGCACCTGCAACATTCCAAAGACTCATGTGTCATGTCTTCAAAGAGTTCTTGCGAAAGAGCTTAGAAGTATATGTGGATGATTTGTGCGCTCATTCCCAAGAGAGAAGTTACCACATCCCTGAACTCAGGCAAATCTTCAACAAGTGTAGAGATTATCGAGTGTGTCTGAATCCAGAAAAGTGTGTGTTTATGGTACGACAAGGTAAGATCTTAGGTCACATCGTTTCTAAGAATGGAATTTCAACAGATGAAGACAAAGTAAGAGCAATAGCAGAGTTGCCCAGACCAAGGAATGTTAAAGAGGTACAAGCCTTTATGGGCCATTGCGGATATTACCGTAGGTTTATCCACATGTATGCCATCATAGCTAAACCTCTTTATGGGTTGTTAACAAACTTTGAGTGGAACAAGGAATGCGAGAATTCTTTCAACGAGCTGAAAAGACGTTTGTGCACAGCACCAATATTGACTACTCCGGATTGGAGCAAACCCTTTCATGTCCATGTAGATGCCTCCAATCATGCAATAGGATGTGTGCTAGCACAACCCACAGGTGAAGGAAACCTAGATTTGCCGATAGCATATGCTAGTAGGCAATTAAATGCAGCTGAACGAAATTACACCACAACAGAAAGAGAAGGCCTAGGTATGGTATATGCTGTGAAGAAGTTTAGGCACTATCTATTGGCCAATAAGTTCAAGTTTTTCACTGATCATCAAGCTTTACTATATTTGGTCAATAAACCTTGCAATACAGGCCGCTTAGTAAGATGGTTCCTCTTACTAATGGAATACGACTTTGAAGTTGTTGTCAGGAAAGGTAGAACCCATCTTAGGGCAGACCATCTTTCTCGCATCACTTCAGGAGAGCCACCGCAAGGAGTGTCTGATGAATTGCCCGATGCTTATCTGTTCAATTTAGAAGTTGTTCCTAAATGGGCAAATAAGTTGGTACCAGTCCTAACCTTCGGGCCTGCAAATAAAAATGTTAAGACAAGCAAAGAGGAAATTGTAAAATCGCTAAAGTATCAAATATTAGCCGGAAGTATGTACAAGCAAGATAACGAGGGCGTATTAGCTTGTTGTGTCGAGGATGATGAACATGCTAGTTGGTTGCAACAGCCCATGAGGGACTGCTAGGGAATCACTACTCTAAACAACGAACCTTGCAGAATCTAAAACACTTAGGAGTGTATTGGCCTAGCATGGACAAAGAAATACAAGAGTGGATCCAGAGCTGTCCAGGGTGCCAGGAGAGACCCCCAGTGGAGCATGCCACTCTTTATCACATGTCATTAATCCCAGATTGGAGTGCTCCACTGGTCGAGTTCATGAGAACAGGAACATCACCCAATCAGGCTAGTCTTGCAAGAAAACGGAGCATGGAGCAAGAGGCTCAAGACTATGCTTTAGTAGGAGACAACCTGTATCGACGAGGCAAGGATGGTTACCTAAGACTGTGCGTACATGAATCAGACTACTTGAAAGTCTTAGAAACGGCACACAGCGGTGCTGCAGGTGGACACTTTGGGCCTGACAGAGTAATTAAGACCATTCTATTCTCAGGACTGTGGTGGCCCACTCTTCATATGGATGCACATACTTATGTGAAGAGTTGCGACACATGCCAACGTGCCCAATATCCGACAAGAAAAGATGAAATGCCCTTGAGGCCAATGATGGGAGGACGTGCATTTTCAAAGTGGGGTATAGACTTTGTAGGTCCCATCAACCCCCCAGCTAGGAACTCCCATGCAGAATACATTATTGTAGCCACAGATTACCTTACAAAGTGGGTGGAAGTAAAAGCCACGACAAAGAATGATGCTCAAACGACGGCTAAATTCTTATTCGAAAATGTGTTCACTAGGTATGGGTTACCAATAGAGTTGGTTAGTGATAGAGGTACGCACTTCTTGAATGAGGTCATTGAAAATCTCCTTCAAGAATTCATGGTGATACATAAGAAATCTGCACCCTATCACCCACAGGCTAACGGACAAGCCGAGAGCACGAATAAGATCCTGTGTAATGTATTGACGAAACTTGTAAATAATAAACGCTCTGATTGGGACAAACAACTTCATCATGCTGTTTGGGCATACCGAGTTGCTTACAAAACGGTACTCAATGCCACCCCATTTCAGATGGTCTTCGGACAAAATGCGGTGCTACCCTTAGATTTCCTAATTCCAGCTTTAAGAGTAGCACAAGAGCATGAGTGGAATGGACACGAGTTGTCCTCTAGGATCTTTGATCTAGAGCGTTTAGGTGAGACGAGGCTACGAGCAGCAGCAGGCATCTATGCTGCAAAGAAACGGCAAAAGGCATACTTTGATGCCCATGTGAAGGATAAAGGCTTGAAGGCAGGAGATCTAGTGTTAGTCTACACACTGAAACAACACACAAGAAAGCTAGAAAAGAGAGGCTATGGACCTATGATCATTAATAGGATCTCCACAAGTGGAGCAGTACAACTAGCCACTTTAGAGGGGGATGTCCTCCCAAACTATATTAGCGGATGCAGAGTCAAACTGTATCAGGAACCCCTCACGGAGGAGATGCTAAGCCGACTCAATATTGCTAAGCAACGTAAAGAGGAGGAAAAACGAATTCGGGAAGAAGCACAGGCAGAGGCCTTAGAGCGTATCAGAAGAATGAAGTTGAGGAGACGAGGAAGGGACCAGCCTATGACTGACACTCAAGAGTCTCCAGGCTACCACATGGCCATGTGTGAGGCTTCAGGTGGACGCACCCATAAGATAGTGGACCGACGACCTTTTGTGACCCTAGAAATAGGACAAAAGGACAGCACAACAAGCGTGAGGGCTTTAATTGATTCAGGAGCAGCCACAAGTGCAGTTCGGCTTTCTTATTGCCAGCAGCTGCAGTTGGAGGTAAAACCCATAGAAGCATATCTGATAGGATTAGGAGGTGTTGAAACCCCTTGTATGGGAGAGGTGGATCTTCCCCTCTACATACAAGAGGTCCTCATGCCAGCAAAAGTGCTAGTGTGTGAAGACGAGGATCTGACCGAACCTCTTGTCTTAGGCCAAGACTGGATCTATGATCACGCAGTCAACCTCAACCTAAGAAGTGGACTTCTTCAGGCTTGGGTAGGCCAAAGTCGTCTCACGGTTGAATTAGAAAAGCAAGCGCTCAAACCAATAGAACAGGCACCAACTCCTGGTCCCTCCAGGAATCCACACGAAGATAACCATGTTGTGCTTGTCCAAACTTCTCTGGTGCAGAGGAATGGCAATCTTACTGAAGGTTCAGGAGCCAAGAAGGAGTTCCTAAATGAGTCCAAGAAGATGCTAAACGAACGGACCGAACATCACGCTACACGAAGGAGGCCGCTAATCAAGAGGCAGGAGCGCCAACCCGCGCAATATGGAGCATCTCATGGTGTGAAGCAGATCTGGATGCGCAAGGATGGAAAACCCACAGATCCAATAGCAGATTCTCAAAGAAACAAGAAACGAGCCTCACCATCAAGGAACAAAGTGAAGAAGCCTCCTAGGATAACCCCTAGGCGTACCATTTCTATTTGGGTTCATAAGCGGTCAATGAAGGCCACCCCTAATGCTAGACAGATATGGGTGCCCAAGGCTAGCTTACAAGCCCAAATTACCTCACCTACAGGCACGAGGATGAAGCAGCTTTCACAAGCACTCTTGGCCAACAACGCAGAAAGTGATAAGATACCTACACCTCTCACTGCCCCCACTCCCATCAACCCCAGGAATGTCTGGAAATGGATACCCACAAGGTCCCACATACATCACACTCTCAGACCGAAATCTTCACCTGTCCTTAGCTCTAAGAGCTACGACTCCTGTATCAAAGTGTGGAGAATTAAACGGTGTACTAAACCCCCTGACCCTATTCTGTAAATCCGTCCACACTAACATAGAAGCATTCCGAGCCCATTGCATAACCAAAGTATGCATCTAGGATGACACTGACCTTTAATCACCACTCACACATATCATAAACACCTCACCACTAATCACTGACCTCCGGGATTGTCGTGTTAGTATTGTGAAGGGAACACCATTACATCCTGTTTCCTATGCAACACTAATGTGCCTTTCGTCTTCTAGCAGATAAGCAACCTACTCTCATGGCAACAGCGGCAGGCACAAGCTCTCAGGCAGGATCTGGTGCTCCTATCAATTGGGATGCCATGCCAGTGGAAGCTCCACCAACGGCTAGGCCTGAAGAATTCTTGAATGTGCGAAGGATTCCTATTCCAGATCCACCCAGTGGGCTAACCGAAAGAGTAAAAGGGCACTCCCATTGGTTCAATGAAATGCCAGGGGATTTGGGGGACGCAGATCACATCTGGGAGTCCAAGATGGAGTGTGGAGGGGTTTGGTGGACCTTCCAATTCTTTTCAAGAGAATTTGAGACCTTACAGAATGCAGCTCCACTTCAGGATATCTGGCAAAAGGCAGGACTACAAGCTTACTTCAGTGCAGCTCTACCTAAACCTGACTTCCTCAGGTGCTACTACTTGATTGCTACGTTGAAACCTACCGGGGATAAAGATCATTCAGGCACATTCTGGGTGCCCTCCTTATCCAATCTGGAGGAGATGAGGAAGTTTGAATTAAATGTAACATTAATCAGGGAAGCCCTTCAAATGTATGGAACTCATGTGCCTTCAGATCGTGACCCCTTGATACCAGAATCAATGAAAAGCAATAGAGTCAAGAAGCTTAAAGACATGTGCGCCCTCACCCCCAACATCGCCATACCCTTGCGGATGTGCCTCCAGCACTTCGCATTTCCAGCTCAGGACCGCTTCACTCAGCCTCACAAGAAGATATGGTACGGATTGTATTTAGCAGAGACCGGAAGCTTGCCCATTAAGATGCCGGTATGGATCTTAGATCAGGCGTATGAGGCAGGCAAGCGGGGGGTGAGGAAGCCCACTCTACATGGTTGCTGTGCGTTGACTAGAATCATCTACAGATGTCTGGCATATGATGTGCCAGTTGCTCGAGCCCTAAAATATGCACACCTGGAGCTGTTCAAAGGGCGAAAGTCAGGGAGTCAGCCTGCAAAAAGAATGCGTGGATCCCTTTCACAAGTCCTGATCCCTCCAGCAACCACCGCCGAAGTCTCCACTAGAGAGGAAGCCCTGGTGGCACCAATCACAATCCATCTCCAGGAGTCTCAACCAAGAGAGGTGGACCTCGACTGGTTTTTGTAAGAATCATACGCGGAGTTTCAGATCATGCATTTTTAAGTTGACCTTTAGGTGGAACTAAGTTGTTCTCAGATTCAGGGGGTACAGTGAGTTACTCCAGGGGAACTAAAATTATTGAAGTGTGTCTTTCAAATACTTGTGGCAATAAAGCTATACTAACTGGTGAGTTTTTGCAGGAACTTTGTGGGCACTCAAGGCAATCGAGGCAAGCTAGCAAGGGTGAGTACCGGGCTTGGGAGAAGACTTCCTGGGCTTGCATAGCTGTCTGGTCAACCAGCTGATTGAGGTTGGAAGATCTCATAACCCTCCTTTGTCAATTCCTAGCCTAGGCTAAGTACGACTTAGGTGTGGTAATTAACTAGGGCAACGTTAGGCACGAATCAAGTCCAAGAGAATTAATCAACCAAGTGCAAGAGAATAAATAGGTCTTAAGTGCGAAAACACTAAGGGACAAAAAGGTAAACGGGAATCGATCACTCATCAAGTGCGGAAATTCACTTAAGTACCCCTGACGACGCAATTTCAAACAAGACCATAAACATAATATTCAACTAAAAAGAACAAAGTGATTGATGCAAAATCAACCTGCAACGAGAGCGTGCTTGGGTTCCAGGGGGTAAATAAATCAGGCATATGAACCTTAGATCAGGCAGACATTTAGGCCGAGACAGACGAAGCCTCAGATCTTCTGAAGCTAGTGTCAATCACACTGCCAGGTCTTGGGCCCAGCAGTTGAGTGATTACCCATACACTCCCAGATCAGAAACCAGTGATTCTGAAATGTCCTATCACATGGAGAGACCCGTAGGGAGTTCAGGGTTGGCTTATCTAGAGAAGCCAGAAGGGCCTTATAAGACGCAATTGGAATATATCAGGACGAATCGTCTAGGTGCTCGCATCTACGAAGACGGACTGAGAAGATCGGTGGTCCAGATTAAGAACCCCGATCAACCCCATGGATTAGACCACCCAGTAGTCAAGTTTGAGAATGGAGCATACCGAGATAAAGAGGGGACTATTTATGTAGTCACCACTCTTCCTGATAGAACTGATGAGTTTGGAAATGTGATTGCGGAGACCGACATGGGGGATATAGAGCAAGGGAACTTAGAGAGAGAGCCAAGAACTCCCCGTGGTAAATCTGTCTTGACCAGAATTATGACCCCAGAGTGGATTCCACAGGATAATAAAAGCATAGACCTGCTTTTAAACCGAGAAACCGATGAGGCTTTTTGGAGATATAAATCTTCTCAACCTCAGGAAGTGAGTGCCCTCACAATCTATGAGTTTAAAGATCCTGATAGCCCAGGCCAAGTAACCTACCTAGACAACGCATCAGAGAGAATCTTCGTGGTCACTGAGCATGGCAGACATGCCTACACATGGAAGGGTGAATTTGTTTTCCCCCAACCTCCTCGAACTAATGTGTCTTACAGTCACCAAGGAGCTGGGACCTCCCAAGCTCACGGAGCTCAAAGAGATGGAAGCAGAGACAAACCTGAGGTAAGTTTTGCCAACTCCCTGGGACGAGAAAGAACGGGAACAGAAAGGAATAGAGTGGAACCTGAGAGACATAGAACCCCATGGAATCAAAGGAATATTGATGATTTTCCTTTGCCAAGACCGAGAGAACACACCAGGACCCTGCGACCAACTCAACTGGTGAAGTCCATGAAGAACTATTTCGATGGCACGGGAGACCCTTATGACCATGTGGCAGAATTTCGACAAGTGTTGAAAGCTGAACAGGTGGAGGACCTATTCACACAATATAATGCTTTCGGTCTAACCCTTAGGAACACTGCCCTTACGTGGTTCCAACCACTGAATGAGAGGCATTTCAGAAACATAGACCAACTCTTAGAGGCATTTATTGTTGAGTTTTCTAAGAGTGGAATCAGGCATAACACCTCCTCACTAATTCATAGCTTCAAACAAACACCTCAAGAGACGGTCAGACTAGCTGGAAGAAGATTTAGACAGTACCTGGAGAGATGCCCTATGCCGGAGTTACCCACACCAGCCAAACAAGTGGCCTTGTTCCTAGACGGATTGTTGAGCACTAAGCTCAGGTCATATGTGTACCTGAAGGACCCTAGAACGATAGAGGAGTGCGTGCGCATGTGCATAGACATTGAGGACAATCTAGGTGAGGAATTAGAACTATCAAAAATCTATAAGGATTCTGATAGCTCTAGTAACATGGCATCTGGTCAATCCACATCCATCGAGGAACTTGCAGAGAAGGTAGCCCAAAAACTAGGTGTCTCTAGCAAGCAAATTCCAAGATTTGCCCCAGTTAAGCGGTGTTACAATTGTGGCGGTGAACATATGGCAAGTGTATGCCCCATTATGGCCCAACCTCAGGTGAATCCTAGTAGCCAGTACTGCACCATAGAGCGCAGGTACACCAATCACACGGCACAAGACTGCCCATATAACAAACAAACTGTTAGGCAAAATTATCCTCAGCCATATCCACAACATGGGAGGTACCAGAATCAGTACCCATCACCACAATACAACAGACCACAACAAACTTATCAGCCACCTTATCAAGGACAGCAGAGACCTCAACCAGTCCTAGTGCAGCAACCCCCTGCTCCAACCAATGTGATCCCAGTGAAATATGCATCTACTGAAGAAAATCCGAATAGAGCCATAGTTCCAGTCACCCCATTGCTATCAGACAGTGATCCAAGTGACCATAGTTTTGACTCCACACATATTGATAGCCCACAGGCTTACTACATGCAGTCACCCGAGCATAACGAGTCATACTACTATGAGGACCCAAGTGAAAATAGTGGGGAACCGGAGTATCCTAATGTCATGTACACAAACCCCAACTCTAGACCTCAACCTAGGCAGGTACGACCTCCATTTCCTAGAGGACCATGCTTCAGATGTCAGGGAGATCACCTTATACGTGATTGTCCACTGCCTGCCCCTACACAGCCTCAACCAATAACCATTCAGGGCTTCTGTCAAGACTGCGGGAAAGAACATCTCCTACGAGATTGCCCAAAGAACCCTAATAACATGCCTAAAATCACTCCTATCAATGTTGTTGGGTTAGTTGTAGACTCCACAGGGAGTGTGACTTCCACTGCACCTGTGCAGGTGATCACAAGAGCCCAGGCACTTCAACGACACCAAGATGTTGTTCAGGAAAAGAGCCCCGAGGTGAGTGCAACAGAGAGCATACCCAAAAAGAGGACTAGCGCCTGGAAGGATAGTCGTGAAAGAATGAAGAGACAATGGGCAAAAAAGATAAATGAACTTGAAGAAAGCGTGAGGGAAACCAAGGCAAAAATCACAGAAATCACAACTCAACCGCACTCCCACACACTTCCACCACTACCATCCCCATCACCCTCCATTTCTCCACCCTCTAACACACCCCTCGTAACCCACCCACCACCCCGAGTAGGATCAGTATTAGCTGACCCCACTCCTGAGGGCTTGGACATGATGTTCAAAGCCTACCAGGCTCGACTTCAAGAAGGGCCAACAGCTGCAAACCTAGACAAGAGTTACCCTAGAGCAGACTTAGAGATTGAACGGATGAAAATGTGCATGAAAATGGTAGAACAAGCTCAAGCTATACTTGAGACTAGCCAAAAGTTCAATCAGACGAACGCTGTCAAGCCGGATTTGCATTTCCAAGGCTTACTAGAAAGATTAGAGCAGTTGGTAAACAAATCACAAGTTTCTTTACCTCCACAGGCTCAACCAGTTGTTGAAAGAGGAAGCTCACCACAAATGGTAGCTTATGTTCCTAATTCTACGGATGCTGGAATACCTCCTTCAATACAACAGTACTCTCCAGAGTTCTTGCGGGAAATACAAGAAGAGAAATGGGCCAAGGAGAAGGGTGATTCCCCTCCTATTCCTGAGATTGATGATCTTCATGATCAATTTCCCCAAGACATTCCGTCTATCTATGGAGGTCAGACAGAGCAACAAGAGGATGAGAGATTAGATTTTGAATCTAATTCTTTACAAGAGTTGCCTCATTTCACAGGCCCATGGGAATCTGAATCTCTCCAGATCCGAGCTCCCACTATATTGGTGAGAAATGAAGACTCAGTGATTCCCAGGAACACTGATGTGGTGAAGAACACTAAGGTTCAATGTCACCTCACTGTAGAGGAACTCCTCAAGGCAAAACCGGAGCTCTGGAATCATGTGAAAGATCAGGTTCCAGAACTTGAATCCAATATACCAAAAGTAGGCTCTAAGCAGAAAGTTCCCGAGATACCTCTCGACAAGATAGGAGACATGAGCGAAGGTGAAGAAGGTAACACTTATCTTCCGATCACCTATCAAGGTTACACAACCAAAGCAATTGTGGATTCGGGTGCGGGAGTTGCTATTGCAACTACCTCCTTGTGGAAACGATGGGGCAAACCCACCTTAAGACCAACGAGAATGAAACTTCAAATGGCAGATGGTCATTTTGAAAGACCTCTCGGATTGCTTGAAGGGATAACTCTAACCACTTGTGGTGTGGAGTTTGAACATACGTTCGCTATATGTGACTTTGAGAAGAATAATGTTTACGAGATGATCCTAGGAAGACCTTTCCTACGACAATTGCAAATAGTACAGGATTGGGGAACCAACTCCTTGTACTTACAGCACTTAGGGGTCACCACCAAGGTCAATATGAAGGATCACACCTTCAGAGATGTACCACCCCTACAGTGGAATCCTATCCACAAAGCGAAAGAAGATTCTATCTCCGTGCATTCTGGAAGTTCACCTGAATCATCCTGGTTGCATGAAGATACTCACTTGTGGATGTGCAAGGTCGCTGAGGAAGAGGAAAAGCGCCTAAAAGCGAGAGAAGAAGGAACTCCCCCAGGAGATAGACCAATAAAAGACCCAGCCTATACACCGATGATATTTCCAGATGAGGAATTTGAGCCTCATGGTTGGGCAGAAATCTTAGCTACCATGGACATTGCAGTCAATGAACAATGGACACCTCATTGTGATGAGGAGGGTTATGATATTTCAGTGTTCATGTGTCAGCCCTTGTTGGAAGAGTGTGATCCTAGTGAGTCCATGGAAGAAGAAGAGAGTGACGATGATCTAGAATCCATTGTGATGGATACTTACTTTGACTCAGAGGAACACTACTTAGAAGACATAGGAGTGTTAACCCAAAAAGAAGAAGAACCCCTTGCGAGTATTAAAACGATAAATTCAAAGAAAGGAAGTGAAGGAAGTCAAAAGAAAAAGAAAAGGAAAGCAGTAAGACAAGAAGAGGAAGAATCATTGTTTGAAGTACCAGAAAATTTCAAGAAATATGAAGTGGAAGACCGGAAAATTTTGGTACGAATGCCTAAGAGAGAGGCCATTATAGGAGAAGCATATGACAATAAAGAAAAGACCAAAAAAATTGTAGTGACCATTGAAGGGAACGAAGAGAGATGTACGTACATAGGTGATGACCTAAGTGCAGAAGAAGAAGCAGAGCTTGTAGCTCTATTAAGGGAATATAGGGATGTGTTCGCATGGCATTATAGAGACTTGAAAGGAGTAGATCCAGAGATCAGCTCTCATACGATTCCGATGACCACTGATGCTAAGCCCACCAAACAAAAACCCTACACATATAATGACAATTATGCGGCCAAAATAAAAGAGGAAATTGACAGGCTGATTGAAGCCGGATTCATCTATGAGATTGAGCACACTGAATGGGTGTCCCCTATTGTATTGGTGCCCAAGAAGAATGGAAAATTGCGAGTGTGCATTAACCTTAAAAAAGTTAATGCCGCTACGATTAGAGATAGTTATCCACTGCCCATCACCGAACATCTTTTGGAGCGTGTTGCAGGCAAGGAAGTTTACAGCTTCCTTGATGGATTTTCAGGTTACAACCAAGTAGCCATTGCCCCCGAAGATCAACACAAAACGGCCTTTGCCACAGAATGGGGAATCTTTGCATTCCGTGTGATGCCATTTGGGCTCACCAATGCACCTGCAACATTCCAAAGACTCATGTGTCATGTCTTCAAAGAGTTCTTGCGAAAGAGCTTAGAAGTATATGTGGATGATTTGTGCGCTCATTCCCAAGAGAGAAGTTACCACATCCCTGAACTCAGGCAAATCTTCAACAAGTGTAGAGATTATCGAGTGTGTCTGAATCCAGAAAAGTGTGTGTTTATGGTACGACAAGGTAAGATCTTAGGTCACATCGTTTCTAAGAATGGAATTTCAACAGATGAAGACAAAGTAAGAGCAATAGCAGAGTTGCCCAGACCAAGGAATGTTAAAGAGGTACAAGCCTTTATGGGCCATTGCGGATATTACCGTAGGTTTATCCACATGTATGCCATCATAGCTAAACCTCTTTATGGGTTGTTAACAAACTTTGAGTGGAACAAGGAATGCGAGAATTCTTTCAACGAGCTGAAAAGACGTTTGTGCACAGCACCAATATTGACTACTCCGGATTGGAGCAAACCCTTTCATGTCCATGTAGATGCCTCCAATCATGCAATAGGATGTGTGCTAGCACAACCCACAGGTGAAGGAAACCTAGATTTGCCGATAGCATATGCTAGTAGGCAATTAAATGCAGCTGAACGAAATTACACCACAACAGAAAGAGAAGGCCTAGGTATGGTATATGCTGTGAAGAAGTTTAGGCACTATCTATTGGCCAATAAGTTCAAGTTTTTCACTGATCATCAAGCTTTACTATATTTGGTCAATAAACCTTGCAATACAGGCCGCTTAGTAAGATGGTTCCTCTTACTAATGGAATACGACTTTGAAGTTGTTGTCAGGAAAGGTAGAACCCATCTTAGGGCAGACCATCTTTCTCGCATCACTTCAGGAGAGCCACCGCAAGGAGTGTCTGATGAATTGCCCGATGCTTATCTGTTCAATTTAGAAGTTGTTCCTAAATGGGCAAATAAGTTGGTACCAGTCCTAACCTTCGGGCCTGCAAATAAAAATGTTAAGACAAGCAAAGAGGAAATTGTAAAATCGCTAAAGTATCAAATATTAGCCGGAAGTATGTACAAGCAAGATAACGAGGGCGTATTAGCTTGTTGTGTCGAGGATGATGAACATGCTAGTTGGTTGCAACAGCCCATGAGGGACTGCTAGGGAATCACTACTCTAAACAACGAACCTTGCAGAATCTAAAACACTTAGGAGTGTATTGGCCTAGCATGGACAAAGAAATACAAGAGTGGATCCAGAGCTGTCCAGGGTGCCAGGAGAGACCCCCAGTGGAGCATGCCACTCTTTATCACATGTCATTAATCCCAGATTGGAGTGCTCCACTGGTCGAGTTCATGAGAACAGGAACATCACCCAATCAGGCTAGTCTTGCAAGAAAACGGAGCATGGAGCAAGAGGCTCAAGACTATGCTTTAGTAGGAGACAACCTGTATCGACGAGGCAAGGATGGTTACCTAAGACTGTGCGTACATGAATCAGACTACTTGAAAGTCTTAGAAACGGCACACAGCGGTGCTGCAGGTGGACACTTTGGGCCTGACAGAGTAATTAAGACCATTCTATTCTCAGGACTGTGGTGGCCCACTCTTCATATGGATGCACATACTTATGTGAAGAGTTGCGACACATGCCAACGTGCCCAATATCCGACAAGAAAAGATGAAATGCCCTTGAGGCCAATGATGGGAGGACGTGCATTTTCAAAGTGGGGTATAGACTTTGTAGGTCCCATCAACCCCCCAGCTAGGAACTCCCATGCAGAATACATTATTGTAGCCACAGATTACCTTACAAAGTGGGTGGAAGTAAAAGCCACGACAAAGAATGATGCTCAAACGACGGCTAAATTCTTATTCGAAAATGTGTTCACTAGGTATGGGTTACCAATAGAGTTGGTTAGTGATAGAGGTACGCACTTCTTGAATGAGGTCATTGAAAATCTCCTTCAAGAATTCATGGTGATACATAAGAAATCTGCACCCTATCACCCACAGGCTAACGGACAAGCCGAGAGCACGAATAAGATCCTGTGTAATGTATTGACGAAACTTGTAAATAATAAACGCTCTGATTGGGACAAACAACTTCATCATGCTGTTTGGGCATACCGAGTTGCTTACAAAACGGTACTCAATGCCACCCCATTTCAGATGGTCTTCGGACAAAATGCGGTGCTACCCTTAGATTTCCTAATTCCAGCTTTAAGAGTAGCACAAGAGCATGAGTGGAATGGACACGAGTTGTCCTCTAGGATCTTTGATCTAGAGCGTTTAGGTGAGACGAGGCTACGAGCAGCAGCAGGCATCTATGCTGCAAAGAAACGGCAAAAGGCATACTTTGATGCCCATGTGAAGGATAAAGGCTTGAAGGCAGGAGATCTAGTGTTAGTCTACACACTGAAACAACACACAAGAAAGCTAGAAAAGAGAGGCTATGGACCTATGATCATTAATAGGATCTCCACAAGTGGAGCAGTACAACTAGCCACTTTAGAGGGGGATGTCCTCCCAAACTATATTAGCGGATGCAGAGTCAAACTGTATCAGGAACCCCTCACGGAGGAGATGCTAAGCCGACTCAATATTGCTAAGCAACGTAAAGAGGAGGAAAAACGAATTCGGGAAGAAGCACAGGCAGAGGCCTTAGAGCGTATCAGAAGAATGAAGTTGAGGAGACGAGGAAGGGACCAGCCTATGACTGACACTCAAGAGTCTCCAGGCTACCACATGGCCATGTGTGAGGCTTCAGGTGGACGCACCCATAAGATAGTGGACCGACGACCTTTTGTGACCCTAGAAATAGGACAAAAGGACAGCACAACAAGCGTGAGGGCTTTAATTGATTCAGGAGCAGCCACAAGTGCAGTTCGGCTTTCTTATTGCCAGCAGCTGCAGTTGGAGGTAAAACCCATAGAAGCATATCTGATAGGATTAGGAGGTGTTGAAACCCCTTGTATGGGAGAGGTGGATCTTCCCCTCTACATACAAGAGGTCCTCATGCCAGCAAAAGTGCTAGTGTGTGAAGACGAGGATCTGACCGAACCTCTTGTCTTAGGCCAAGACTGGATCTATGATCACGCAGTCAACCTCAACCTAAGAAGTGGACTTCTTCAGGCTTGGGTAGGCCAAAGTCGTCTCACGGTTGAATTAGAAAAGCAAGCGCTCAAACCAATAGAACAGGCACCAACTCCTGGTCCCTCCAGGAATCCACACGAAGATAACCATGTTGTGCTTGTCCAAACTTCTCTGGTGCAGAGGAATGGCAATCTTACTGAAGGTTCAGGAGCCAAGAAGGAGTTCCTAAATGAGTCCAAGAAGATGCTAAACGAACGGACCGAACATCACGCTACACGAAGGAGGCCGCTAATCAAGAGGCAGGAGCGCCAACCCGCGCAATATGGAGCATCTCATGGTGTGAAGCAGATCTGGATGCGCAAGGATGGAAAACCCACAGATCCAATAGCAGATTCTCAAAGAAACAAGAAACGAGCCTCACCATCAAGGAACAAAGTGAAGAAGCCTCCTAGGATAACCCCTAGGCGTACCATTTCTATTTGGGTTCATAAGCGGTCAATGAAGGCCACCCCTAATGCTAGACAGATATGGGTGCCCAAGGCTAGCTTACAAGCCCAAATTACCTCACCTACAGGCACGAGGATGAAGCAGCTTTCACAAGCACTCTTGGCCAACAACGCAGAAAGTGATAAGATACCTACACCTCTCACTGCCCCCACTCCCATCAACCCCAGGAATGTCTGGAAATGGATACCCACAAGGTCCCACATACATCACACTCTCAGACCGAAATCTTCACCTGTCCTTAGCTCTAAGAGCTACGACTCCTGTATCAAAGTGTGGAGAATTAAACGGTGTACTAAACCCCCTGACCCTATTCTGTAAATCCGTCCACACTAACATAGAAGCATTCCGAGCCCATTGCATAACCAAAGTATGCATCTAGGATGACACTGACCTTTAATCACCACTCACACATATCATAAACACCTCACCACTAATCACTGACCTCCGGGATTGTCGTGTTAGTATTGTGAAGGGAACACCATTACATCCTGTTTCCTATGCAACACTAATGTGCCTTTCGTCTTCTAGCAGATAAGCAACCTACTCTCATGGCAACAGCGGCAGGCACAAGCTCTCAGGCAGGATCTGGTGCTCCTATCAATTGGGATGCCATGCCAGTGGAAGCTCCACCAACGGCTAGGCCTGAAGAATTCTTGAATGTGCGAAGGATTCCTATTCCAGATCCACCCAGTGGGCTAACCGAAAGAGTAAAAGGGCACTCCCATTGGTTCAATGAAATGCCAGGGGATTTGGGGGACGCAGATCACATCTGGGAGTCCAAGATGGAGTGTGGAGGGGTTTGGTGGACCTTCCAATTCTTTTCAAGAGAATTTGAGACCTTACAGAATGCAGCTCCACTTCAGGATATCTGGCAAAAGGCAGGACTACAAGCTTACTTCAGTGCAGCTCTACCTAAACCTGACTTCCTCAGGTGCTACTACTTGATTGCTACGTTGAAACCTACCGGGGATAAAGATCATTCAGGCACATTCTGGGTGCCCTCCTTATCCAATCTGGAGGAGATGAGGAAGTTTGAATTAAATGTAACATTAATCAGGGAAGCCCTTCAAATGTATGGAACTCATGTGCCTTCAGATCGTGACCCCTTGATACCAGAATCAATGAAAAGCAATAGAGTCAAGAAGCTTAAAGACATGTGCGCCCTCACCCCCAACATCGCCATACCCTTGCGGATGTGCCTCCAGCACTTCGCATTTCCAGCTCAGGACCGCTTCACTCAGCCTCACAAGAAGATATGGTACGGATTGTATTTAGCAGAGACCGGAAGCTTGCCCATTAAGATGCCGGTATGGATCTTAGATCAGGCGTATGAGGCAGGCAAGCGGGGGGTGAGGAAGCCCACTCTACATGGTTGCTGTGCGTTGACTAGAATCATCTACAGATGTCTGGCATATGATGTGCCAGTTGCTCGAGCCCTAAAATATGCACACCTGGAGCTGTTCAAAGGGCGAAAGTCAGGGAGTCAGCCTGCAAAAAGAATGCGTGGATCCCTTTCACAAGTCCTGATCCCTCCAGCAACCACCGCCGAAGTCTCCACTAGAGAGGAAGCCCTGGTGGCACCAATCACAATCCATCTCCAGGAGTCTCAACCAAGAGAGGTGGTACAACCCACTCCTTCTGCCCCTCCGCTACCTACCGATGCGGAATTTGCAGCGATGGCCACCTTCATCGAGGACCCAAACTTTGATTTTGAAACATTTCTGCAGACGGCTCATCTATCAGACAGTGAAGGTTGCCCTGACAACGTCGATCCGGGGGCATCAACCCAAAGAGAACATGCACGAGGCGAGACAAGTAGTGTACAGGAGATAGGAGTGGCACAACCTCCTCAAAGACTAAGCACACAAGCTCAGGAGAAGGCACCAAGAGATAACCCTGAAGAGAGTGAAGACGAAGCCCCTGCATATACGGCACAGCTCAAACGACTATACCAAACAATCACGCAGGTACAAAGACGCCATAAAATGTCAGAAGAAGCAAATAGGGCCCTGGTAAACCAGATGTTACAGTCAGAGCATATCGAACCCCAGTTTGTAGAATCACTAAATCTGTTGGCGGACACCTGTGGCATCAGTGAAGCAATGAGAACCATGGTCTATCAAGAGAACCCTGCTTATGATCAAAGAAGAATTGATACACGACCGCGACAAGGAAAGATGATTCAGATGGAAGTATCTACCGCGTTAGCTACGTCCACATCAGAAGATGTGCACATGATTAGCCCTAGGCACAATGATGAACCGGAGGAAATTACGCATGCCCCATCTCCCCCATCATCTCCTATCCCACCCTCAGAGCCTCTCTCCACGTGTCTTTCTACACAAACATTCTCCTCCTATAGTGAGACCATCGTACACACCCCCGTTTCCACTCTCCTCCCTTCACCCTCATCCATCTCTGTCACTCAGGTTTTTGAACCTCAATTAGGTCACCCTTTCTTCCCCCATGCCTTTGGACAACCATCTGTCACTAGTCAGACTCTTTCCATCTCTTTACCCTCCACCCCTCCATTTCCTCCCCCCCAAACTCTACCTACCCCGTCCCTTGTAACTGCCTCGAGCACCACACTAACCACCCAACCCTCCTTCTGGACCTACCTTGTAAACATTCTTCAACAGGTTGAGGAACATAAGAAAAAGTCCCTTCCCCAAATTCACTCCCCCACATTCACGGCCACCACTATCACACCACCCACCGTCCCGGTGTTCACATTTCACGAATCACACTCACTCATGTCCGATCCCATGGACATCTCACCATCCGCTGGATCACCCACCACCACTGTTCTCACAACACCATCACAGGTTATTACACTCACATCACCACTTCCACACACGGTAGGCACAACATCCACTTTTCCCATTCCCACTTCCCAACCCCCTGCATCTTCCACCTCATTTAGTCTTGCACTCGACACGATGCTTGAAGTTGCCACTCAGCTAAAGCAAGAATATACATTATTGGAAGAAAATAACAAAGGGCTTTGCACCCTCTCAGCAACACTCCAAGAGCGTGTCAATGCTTTGGAGTTCATTCATACGGAGTCACAAAGCAAGATCTCCGCCCTCGAACAGGCAAATGCGCAACTCAAAGCGAGACATATGGAAGAGAGCAAAGCCATGGAGGAACAGCTGCGAGATCAAATGGGCCGCAATGCACGGCTTCAACGAAACATGGCTTTGCTACGACGACATCTGGCAGCAGCGCAAGAAGAGAATAGACGGCTTCAACAACAAAACCAAGAGAACCTCGAGGCTGCCATGGAGAACACCCCGGGAGCACCCATAGACCCGGTCAAATTTCAAGCTGTCCCCTCAGAAAGCATACAACAAATCTTGGAAACGTATGCCAATCTTTTAGAAGCACATGATCAGCTTGCCGACCAGCTAAAGGACTTACAGAGACCCCAAGAATCTACACCACACCGACAGGAACCTAAAGAAATGACAGACGCTGCTACTTCAACCGAACCTGAACATTCAACAACCAACGACGTGCTGGAGTTACGGCAGCAGATCGCAGAACTAAAACTGAAGTTGATGCAGTACGAACGACCCCCTTCCCCACCAGAGCAACCGTTAGAAGAAGAAGCAGTTACCATCCCAGTGGAGGAAGCATTCGACGACACCTACGAGCCTCAACCATTCCCAGGAGGACGCGTAACAGAAGAAGGTCAAGATACCTATGAGGAACCCCCATCAACATGGATGAAACAAGTAGAGGAAATGGGGCAAACTCATCAGGAGCGGATATCCACTCAGATGCTGGCAATGAAGGCCATTGAGGACACCATCCTTCACTCAGAATACTTCAGGCACATCGCCCCTAGACGCCTTATCACTAGTTCAGAACTGCAATACAAGCCCTATTTTGTATTGTTGGCCGATTACAATGCAGAAATCAAACGGGTCACCAACAAGTGCCCAACATTTGCCACACAGTTCGAACCAGAAGACATACCAGAAGCGGCACGAAAAGGGGCCATATTCCAACCAACGTGGCGGCAAAAGTTACTCGAAACTTACCCAGAAATGCTTCGAACATGGGATCATGCCCCCATGCATTTGAAGTACAATCCGTGTTTTGGGCCAGTGCAAAGACGCAGATCATGGAAAGCTTTTGCCATCAAGGTTCAGAATAACGCAAACTGTAAAGAATGGCTCAATTACCCCGCTATCGCCCCCCCAACCGGTACTCCTACAGTGTCATACATGATTGCAACCATCAGACATTGGATACCACGCCTCCACCCTATGCCAGATGTCGCTGCCCAGATGATGCTCAAGATCTTCGACATGATGCAGGTCGTACTCAAAACTTTTCGCAATGTATGCCGTATTCAACCTCCTATTCCCGGGTTTATTAATGGTAATTACGACCTGCTATATGATATGAGCACAACCCCGAGCATACGAGTGGCTTACGCATGGCATGCACGCATAAGATATCTCCCTGCCTGCTACAAGCAAACATTTGACGATATGTTCACCACGGGGTTTTGGGAAGCACATTCAGAGGTATTCACGCCTCGGCCTACGCATCTACTCCATCTCTTTGCATGCGAGCAAACGATGCATTCCGAGCTTTACACAATGCCACAACCTGACATGCCTGGTACAGTGGATTGGGAGGCCTTGCAACGAGATCTAATTAGAGGTTTAAGAATCAAAGAACAAGAATTGGCAACCGACCTCCTGCAAAGATACATTGATCAAACGGCGGAAAAGAGGTCTGTCAGAGGCGACAGACCCTAAGGGGGGGAGAGTGTTGACAGGATGCGGGAAGAAGCAAGTATGGACACACATGCAGATCTAGCACTGAGGCTACCCTTCATTTTTTTCAAAACCCCAACATCATTCTAAAGTGATTCTCATCACTACAAACCCTTGTAAATATCATTTCACCTTTTTGTAGCTCCATTTTGTACAAGCCGAGGAGTCCTCGAGCTTGGGGAGCCTTAGATGTAGTTGCCTGCCAATTTTCATAATTTTTAGATCTCGTTTGGGCCCTCAAATAAGCCCCGGAACCTAATTTTTAACTAGGCCGGACACTAGGTCTGAACAGGGCCAAAGTTAGTCAAAAACTATAAATAGAGCTAGAGAGCTCATTTTTGGGGCTAGCTTCTTGTAGTTTGAGCTTGTATGAGAACTTTCTTGCAATAGAAGTGATTCCATTGTCTTACTCTCTTTGTTCTTACTGTGTGTGCGCGTGTGTGTGTATGTGTGTGCATGCTTGTGTGCTTCTCACTCACGCACTTGTGCTTCCACTTGCTCGTGGTCTTCATACCATCCTCATGTCTTCCCGGATTGACATTAAAGGAGGTGCTACTCATCACTGAGCTACAGACTCACATATTTGGTACTTTGATGGTGGGGAGACCAATCATAATACCTCTCAACCTAGTTTCCTTGTGAGCCTAGCCGTATTGAGAATATTGTCAAACGAAGAAACATAAATTATCTTATCTTATTATGGGGCTTCAAACTTTTGACCTTGATAATAGTAAAGGAAATTGAGTCACATTATAAGATGCTTTATATGTTGTAAAGATCAATAAGAATCTATCATAGTGTCAACACAATGAAGGGGTGATGGGTAATATGTAGAGTTGAGATGGTCTTAGAAAAATCCTACTCTAGACTAGCCTTGATAACTTCAAAAACCCTTAATAGACTCCCTAAGCTTCCAATATATGCATTTTGACCACTATAGTTTGGAGCATCATTCCTATAACTTGGTGTCAAAATAGATAAGTTGTGAAGACAAGGCACCTTGAGAAACCTTCTATTTATGGAAGAAAGCTCTTAGTATCTTGTTCAATGTTCACAACATGATAGCAATCGGCCCAAGACCTTTTGCACACTTTCAATTAACAAGTTATTTCATGAATTTATGATGAACATACGTAGAGAAATGTGCATAACAAGTTAGGGGGGTAATCCCGATTTATTAGGAAGAAGATGATACTCAAACCCTGTCACATAGATTTACTCATGACTCAATATCTATGCACCCAATGGTTATGAAACTTTGTCTGCATTTTAGTACACTCCAATTTTAGTGGTTCAATTGATGGATTGGATACTGAGCACTCACATACAGAGAAATGACTTAGAGAACTTGATAGAGTTGCTAAGTTTATTGTAGCATAAACAGAGATTCACAACTAAAAAAGATTGGTGTATAAAATAAATTTCTAATGGACATATGATACAAAGAGAGTATCGAGGAATTATCTAGCTTTGAAGTAGTAAAATGCTCACTCAATATGAGTGTGTAGATCATCTCTAATCTCTGCCTATTTGATGACTCTAAGATTAGTGTATTTTTACACTTTTTGACTTGGTGATTGTTGGAAATTCCACCTAAAAGGGATCCTAAATTTTAGGGGATGGTTTGAGTTTTTAATTCAAATTGATTCATGGCTTTTGTGTCCCGCTAAACTCTCTATAATTTCTTCATTTACCTCTTTCATCTTTTAATGAGATAAACTAAAGCTTTTAACCTTTGAAATCTCTAAAGTATATGTTGCAATGGATATAAATTTATGCCTCATAAATTAAGAGAAGTCTAATGTGCATTAGTCAAGAACTTAGGCTTGCTCCGTGCACTAGAAGCTCCCCCTCAAGCCTAAGATGCTTGGGTATTCAATCCATTAATACTTCTTGTAGTCCAATCATAGCTTTGAACCTGTTTAACTTCACTCCATCTAATGCCTTGGTCATCATATATACACATTGTTTTTGAGTGGATACATAAGAGAGCCCAATTTCCGTGCTTGTGAATTTCTCCCTAACATAGCGATAATGGACCTCTATGTGCTTGGTTCTAGAATGATAAATTGGATTTGCTGCAAGATGAAGTGATAAAATATGTTCAAGCATGAAATCAAGGCTTATTAATTATGATGATTGACCTTATAGGCCAACAACAATTTCAAGGGGGATTTCATGTTGCCTTCCATGATGGATCTGGGTTTGGGAAAATAACTTATGAAAATGGTATGTACCCTATATTATGAATTATGGAATATGTTGAACAAGGAATTGTTGGAGTGTTAATTTATTAATGTATTAATGTGTTTTGGTGTTTTGATATAGCAGCTGAAGGTTCATGAGAGCATGAAAGGCATGAAAGGGTGGACATAAATAATCTTATTTATAATTTATTTAGTTTGTAAATAAACCCGCATAGAAGGTTCTATTGTTAGAAACAGTTAGAAAAGTAGTGGTTCGAATAGGGGTCATTGTAGACCACGATTTTTGATATTGAAAGCAAAGGCTTTCTACAAAAGTTACCAACTTTTAGTTTCACACATACTTTTTGAAGCCGCTCTCATGTAACCACTATTTTGACATAATAAAAAATTCCTATAAATACATGCACTCTGTGGACTGTCGAAACATATTGCATTGGGGGAGATTGCACCCAATATTATGTTATGTCTCGTCTCCTTGCATATCTATTTCTCTGTGTTTTTTGGCATTCCTAACCTCTATGTGCGCGTGAGTTAAGATCTTGATAACAGTGGTATTAGAGCTCTACTTGCATCACTACGGAGGGGTCTGTTTCTGTTCGTCTTGGTGATTGGTCTCTGTTTTGTTGTTCCCTCCTCACGATTCCGATTCCGATTCTGATTATGGTTGCCGTTTCTGTTTCCATTTCCGTTTCTTGTTTTTGTTCCTATTCCTATTTCTGTTCCAGTTCCAGAACCAGAACCTACATTTACACCTATGTTTACACCTATGTTTACTCCTATATTTACACCTACATTTACTCCTAGGCATCGACTAAGGCATATAACTTAGGCATAATTTAAGGCATAACTAAGGCATTACGTTGGCACCCAAGGCTCCCTTGGCAGCCATTGGCTACGCACGAACCAATTTTAATTTCTGTGTGGCAATAAGGAGTTGTATATTCACCAAGGTGGGAGGATTTGAACCGACAACCGTACTCACACAAGAGAAGTGTTTTACCACTACACTATCTCTTTATGTTTTCACTCTTGTTCTCTCCTCTTATATTTAACACAACTTGCATCTCTTTCTTACTTTTTCAAGTAGGTTTGGGCAAGGCCACATGACACGATGCGACGTGGCACGTCTCAAGGTACATCCTATCAGGGTACATTAGGGTACATCCAAATAGGGTACATCCTATTAGGGTACATCATGCCAGGGTACATCCTTCTAGGGTACGTCCTGCTAGGGTACATTTCCCGAGGGTACATCCTAAGAGCGAAGCACTAGATTGAGGATCTAAGATATTGCATGGGTGAGAATTAGGTTCAAGAAACTGAGGTTGAGAGCAAGGAAAGTCCGTAGCAAGAGGGTTATGTTCTTTTCGTACTCATGGACCCTATGAACACCATGGCAGATTTCGGTAATTCACCTCTACCTGAGGCAACACTCAAGCAACAACTAGAGCTCTTGTGGCATGAACTTAGAGGCACTCAAAACAAGATCCGTCAACGTAACGAAGTCCTCTAAAAGATGCAATTTGATGAAGACAACCTCACGAGGGTAGTAAAAGCTATTGTCTCTCCCCAATCTGATGTTACACATTCCAAGATTGGTGTTAAAAATTACCAATTTTTATGGTTTGATGGCCTTTAGTCCTTTCATGGTTGTCACAATTTGATGATCTTTATACTGATGAAACATATGCTTAAAGTGAAAAAGTCAAATTTGCCACTAACTATTTAGTAGGAAAAGCTCAGCTTTGGTGGAATGATCTTTGTCATAGTGCAAATTATCCAACCACGTGGAAGGCTTTCCAAGATAAAGTGAAGGATTCTTTTCTATCCCTACAGTTCAACCTACATGCTCGACGATTGTGGGATACATTCACATGGATGGAAGGTGATACTTTTACAACCTATACGGACTGGTTCTTCCAATACCTAGTATGTCTCTACTTGCTTGAAGATGTTTCCAACGATACTATGAAGAAGATGTATGACAATGGTTTCGAGAAGGAGATTCAAGCAAATCTTCGCTCATGCCAACCAATATCACTTCATGAAGCTATTTCCTTTGCTCATGATGCAGAGAAAGAGTACCAATCGATTATCAAAATGATCAACTTGCAGCAGCCACATCAGCAATAACAACCTTTTCACTAGTCTATTTTTTTATTAATATGTGATGCATTTACATATAGACCTTAGTATATAGGATCATACTTTAGATGCATTTCTGAAAATGAATTAGAATATTGACCTACTTAAAGACTATGTAAGCACCTCATAGATAATCTTAATAATTTAATGCCTCCATGAACATTTCCATGCATGTGTTTTTACATGGAACATGCTTATTTTCGTTCAGTGATGAAACATGTGACTAGCCATCCATGTTTATTATCTTATCAACTCAGGTCAGTTGCTTTTTTAACTGAGGGACATGTTATGAATTATGGAATATGTTGAACAAGGAATTGTTGGAGTGTTAATTTATTAATGTATTAATGTGTTTCGGTGTTCTGATATAGCAGCTGAAGGTTCGCAAGGGCATGAAAGGGCAGAAATCAATAATCCGATTTATAATTTATTTAGTTTGTAAATAAACCCCATAGAAGGTTCTATTGTTAGAAACAATTAGAAAAGTAGTGGTTAGAATAAGGGTCATTCTAGATCGGGATTTCTGATATTGAAAGCAAAGGCTTTCTACAAAAGTTACCAACTTTATTTTCACACATGCTTTTTGAAGCCGCTCTCATGTAACCATTATTTCGACATAATAAAACATTTCTATTAATACATGCACTCTGTGGACTCTCGAAACAGAGTGCATGGGGGGAGATTGCACTCAATATTGTGTTCTGTCTCGTCCCCTTGCATACCTATTTCACTGTGTTTTTCGGCATTCCTAGCCTCTATGTGTGCGTGAGTTAAGATCCTGATAACACCCTATGTGGCATCGCTTCACGAGGTATCAAGATAAATCATAATTTGTTTTCCTAGATTCCTCTTAAGAGCTTAACGAGACCAAAATTCCCACTTTAATGTCTTTTGCTACTATTATTATGGACATTCTTAGTCACCTTCTAGAAGAACATGTGTGAAGGGCATCTATTCCAAGCATTACATTGCCCAATAGACAAGGTACTCAGACTCTTTGTTCCCTGTCTATAATGCCCCAAAAATATAGCAAAATGTTTTGAGGGGTGCTTGGAGAATTTTTTTCCTCTATTGGGCTCAAAACTATCTTGATAACATTGGATGCCTCTTTCATTCATCCTTGTCTACGTATACAAAAACACCATCAAGAGACAAGTCTTTACAGTATTTTTCATAGCTATGAGATTCTACATCTCCACTTCTCCATGCCATTATTGGTTCCAAAACAAGACCAACTCCAATATCAACACTAGAAATATATGCAACTAAATGTGGTGGATAATGCAATGGTGGTCAACACATTCCTAATTCTCTTAATGATTTGACTACTCTCCTCTTGGAGATAGCCTAATATAGAACTTTAGAAATTAGAAAACCAATTTCGGAATTTTTTCACACTATGATCCTCATTGTAAATCTTGAGATGCTCATGTTGCTTTATATCTTTTTGCCAATCGATTGGACACCTCCAATACAGTCTCTTGGTAGCACCTTCCCTCACATTTACATTTTTGCACATCCATCAACTTGGGGAATTGAAAGACATGATTCCTATCTCAAATCTATACTGATGGTATTCTCTTGGAATCTAAAATCTAAAATTTGTTAGGTGATGAGGTCATTACTTTATAAGCTACAATTTTAGGATAACCCACTTAGTTCCTCGGATTTATATAGAATTCGCTGAGCATTCTAGAGGAGACAAATACTAAAAGGAAGACTGAAAAGATTGGTGTAATCAATAATTTTGATTGGAGCTTATTTTGACCTCTAAACATATTATCACATAAAAAATGCACATGAAATTGTACGCTTTTTGCAAACTTTTGTTTGGGTTTCTAACCGCTAGTACAAGCATTGAATAGTTTAATACAAAATGTAGTGGAGCTCCATATGATACTTTTGTTCAGCTACTTCAAGAAACGTGGGATTTTTTCATGAAGGTAGAATCATTGGACACAATTGAGGGTAATGATGTACTCGAAATACTGGATATTGAGGATAATTTAGATCATTCTAACTCTCAATACGTTTTCTCCCCCCCAAAACCCCCAATTAGGGGATACTCGATGGTGTGCGTGCTTTAAGTTGGAACTACTGTAACTTGGTACATAGTAGCATGTTCAATTGGAGGCAAGATTTGGCATTTGGCACATTGTGGCACATAACTATGTATATCGTTTTTCGTCCTTCTAGACAATGATTACGCACCATGTAATGCTAGAAGGAAATGTGGATTATCATGCAATTGAATATGTAATGTTGTAAATATAATTACTCCAAATTTTCTGATGATGCTATAGCTTTTAGTTTTAGTGAATTTGCTACTTCTAACCTTCATGCAACACATGTTTTGACTATGCCGTGTGTATCATGAGAATAACCATCTATTAATGAGTGACTTCAATTGGTTAGTAGGGATGAACGTTCACATATATTAGTTTGCTTTTCTGTCATCCATTATATTTTGTCATCCATACATATATTAGTTTGCTTTTCTGTCATCCATTATATTTTCTCATGCAAATGACCCAGATATGCTTGGGATGCTCTTACCACATTATAAGAGGAAATAAGTGGTGCTCATGTGCCTTACCTTTGAAAGTGTTTTGAGAGTGAGCACATGAATGAAGGAAATTCAAAGGAGAATTTTATTACAAAGATCAAAGATTTCAAGGAGTAATCCATTGATGAAGAAAACATTTAGAAAATAGCTTAATTGTGCATAGTGATCACATTTAAACTATTTGCTAAATGTTCTGTTAATTCTTATTAAAGTTTTGCTTCTACTTTTGATTGATGATGAAGTGAAATCAAAGTGTGTTAAATGTGAAGTTGTCTCTTCACGTACTAAGAGAAGATTTTTCGCTACACAATCAAATAAGGAAGAGAAACATGAGAAGGAATCAGATAAACAACAAAGGTTTTGCAAGGAAATTATCATGTTATAAAGGCTCCTAAACATACCGTGAAGGATATTGAAAAGAAGAAAGAGTTTCGTAATGCAAAGAAGAATAGGTTGCAATTCTTGTTAAAGGCAGTCTACGTTTTAGATCGAATATTGTTACCTGTTTTTCTGAAAGAAAAGACTGAAATTAATTTATGTAAACACCTCTTGCACCATGGACATGCTAAAGTAGAGGATCCCTCTCTGCTCATAAATATTTCATTACATAGATGGGGTGAAAAATATCTTCTTCTTTATGCAAACACCTCTTGCACCATGGACATGCTAAAATATTTTTAAAGGCTTTGGGATTAGTCCAAATCCTTATGTGGAGTATTTTATAGGCACCAGATGCTTCTTTGCTCAAATCAATAAGTTCCTAAGGCCCTAAAACTTAAAATCCAATCTAAACAAAGATAAATTATTTTATCTTTTATATTTGATCTTAAAATCAAAGATAGGTTCTTGTTATATCCTTGGATAACTTTGACTTGGTTTTCATTACTCAAAAACACATCTTTTGTATGAGTCTTACAATTATACTGAGTAATCTTACGTCTTTTATCTTTTTAAAGAGGAAGCTCGGCCGAAGCCTATCCTCCATTGCTTGAATTGATTGAAAGAACAATTGTATAAGTGAAGAGGCATAGTACCCATGGCTCATGGGTCCCCCTGTATCTCAAAAAAGTAGGGGTTAAGACTTCATTGTGTAATAAAGTAAGTTTATGATCTTAGGGTCTGATCGGTTCAGACAGATATGAAATCTGATACGGTTTGGTCACCCATGTGTATGATCAAAGATCTCGAGACTAGACTTACATAGTATCCCATGTGCTATTGTCTCAAGGGTATGAAGGAGGAGGTCTTGGGTTTAACCCCCATGGGGTACATGCAGAGATTATTTTGCCCAAAGAGCTCTAGAGCCTTCTACAAGCATCCACTTTGAGTTAATTCTAGTTAAATGGGACACTTTGTGAACATGAAATTCATGACGGACACATGGATGGTTAGAATCCATTCACCCAAGCTATATATAGAGGCATATGGTTGAGAGGAGATTCATCTATGTAGCATGTGGTGGTCGTAGTATTCATTCTCTTGCATTGGTATCAGAGCTCTAGGCAAGCTCCCATGGTGATCTTGATGGCTCATCATCATCTTCAATCTCTAAGATGTTCTCCATGGAGACCTTAGCGATTATTTTCTTCATGCGGAGCTTTTCCCATCGTTCTCTCCATGGGGGTCGTCTTGTCCCCTTCTTGGAATTCTGGCAACAAAAGTGTATATTTTAAAGCATCTTGATTTGCTTATTTTTGAAGCTCGTCTACTTGAATGGGTCTCAAACTCAAGTTGCAAGCGTAGCAGAGCTCCATTTTATTCAAGGCGCCATGTGAAACAAAAATTTCATTAGTCTCAAACTTGCACCTCCTGTTTGAGAGGCTTATGGCATATATCTCCCATCCAATGCTTCTTGTATCAAGATCCAGGGTAGACAAAATCTTATTTCTCAATTCTTACAAGCTTCTGGGCCATTTTCAATAGCAAGAGGATCAAAAGGTATTCTTTGGCTATCGACGGGTATCAAACCCATGATGTTAAATTAGCTACATTTGAGCTATCCACTAGATCAAGATGGCATGCTCTAAAATTTCTTCGTTCGCTCCACAAAAGAGAAATTCTAGTGTTGTCCTGATTTCATAAAACTAGCAAAATTCTGTCTAATTGATGATTGTTTTCAGCTCATGTTTTATCTTGTTTTCATCACCTTGCACTTCATCTTAAGAAAGAGTTGAAGTAGGGCAAAGAATTTCATAGATTAAGTTTAAATCTAGTCCAAGATGATGAAATTATAAGTTTATCATTTCAAGCATGAGAAGAATTAGAAGCACTTGGTGCATAACATGGAAACATGAGTACATGCACATATATCAATGATTGTTTGTGCATTTCTCTTCTTCCAAAAGAATGTTTTCGTGCACACACAAACTTCCTTCTTTTTTGAAAAGCAATCGGATGCACTCAAGCTTGTGAATTTATTCTATTTATATCTTTTAAAGGAAGCCAAGTTAATATGTTTGTACATGGATGCATGACATGCATGCATAGTAAGCTCAAGAACTACTTGAATTAATGTTAGGGCATGCAAAGAAAACATACCAACACATGCATGCACTTACATGTTTGCATATGGCAAAGAATGGTTGTTTCTTAAGTAGATGAATGAATGTACTTTCTTAGTAATTAACTTACGTTTTAAACTAAAGTTAGATAGTTGGGAAAATGTAGTTAGTTGCTTACCTTCTAGCTACCATGCAACTCAAGTAACTAGTTCATTCTTTCCCAAAATTGATAATTAGGTATCACATACACAATGAAAAGTTTCATTAAGTTTATTAGAGGTCTTGATAGTAAAAGTAGGTCTGAAAGTGCTTGAGAGCAAGAGGAGAATGAAAGCAATGTGCTACTTTGAGTGATGAGGTTTGGTCCAACATTCCAATATAGAACAAGTCTATAATCAGTTGGATACTTCAATTCACTTTATGAGATTCTATTTAGTGCAATAAAACACCTCATGTCCTTTGGAACATCACAATGAACATGTTGATGCAAAACATGCTATTTACTTGAAAAGTAATTGTGAAGAACCTTCTATTTATGGATGAAAAGTCCATCTTCAAACAATCATTGCTCTCAGTTTGATTGCAGTTGATCTAATTTCTATTAGAGGATATTTTCTAATAGTTTAAAGACTCTATTATGCATTAGATTTTGAATGATATGCTACACATATTTTGATTATAAGCTTAGCATCAATAGGGGTCACCTCAACTTTTCAAGGAGTGGGAGGAATAGACCAATGATATTGCTCTAGAACACAATGGAAGAATCCAAATGGTACAATATTTTGAATAATTCAAGTAGAAACTAGTATATTTCCAATGAGGCCTTACTCATGAATAGTAGACTCCTAATTTGTGAGAACAATCTCTGGTCATACTTGTTATACATGGCAAAAAGGCTAAACTTCTTGTTCTTTAAGGTTGGTGTTGCTTTGCTCCTTTCTTCTATCCCTTCCATTTTCTTTTGTCTACATAGTTGGCTTGGAAACTTCTTCTTCATCATCCTCCTGCTTCTTTCATTTGTTGCTGGCCTTCCTTTATGTTATTGTTGGCCTCTTGATTGAAAATTTGTCCAAGAAACATGTTGAAGTCAGGTGTTTGCACATCTATGATGAGGTCATAGGTAGTTGTTAATGATTTCTGCTACCTATCATTCCTAATGTCATTTAGGATTTGCCTCATAATGGATTCATCCTCAATCAGCTCTCCAATTGATGCTGATTGATCTTCAACCTCCTTGACCTTGGGAAAAAGTTTTTGTGATTGTTTTCTAAGGTGTCTTCTTAATTTGATTGAATTCAATCCACAAGTGATTCTTCTTAGCCTTGGTGCTAGCAAAGAAGAATGTCTCAAGTGCATCCCAAGTTTCTTGTGATCTTTACAACTTCTAATGTGTGGGAGCAAGAAATGAAAGATATAGTTTAAGATATAAGATGTGACTTCAGTGTCTCTTGCACACCATTATTTCAACTTTTTAGTCTCTTCTTGTGTAGGTCCTCCTTTGGAACTTGGTGTAGGCACGACTTCATCACCCTTTACTTCTCCATAGAGATCTCTTCCTTGTGAATTAGCTTCCATCCTAATTTTCCAAGAAACATAGTTGCTCCTATAAAGCTTATTGATTATTGAAGGAAATCCATCACCCATCTTCAAGAGGATAGCTCTGATACCACTAAAAGTGCTTGAGAGGAGGAGGAGAATGGAAGCAATGTACTGCTTAGAGTGCTAAGGTTTGGTTAAACATTAGGAAAATCACAATGAGCAAGTTGATGCAAAACAAACTATTTACTTGAAAGAAACTTTGAAGAACCTTCTATTTATGGATGGAAAGTCCAACTTGAAACTCTCAGTGCTCTCAATATGATTATGATTGATCTAATTCCTCATAGAGGATATTTTATAATAGTGTAGAAGCTCTATTATGCATCATAGTTTGAATTATAAGCTAAACATATTCTAATTATAATCTGAGCATCAACAAGGGGTCATCTTGACTTTTCAAGGAGGAGCAAGAATAGACCCTGAGATGAAGATATTGCTCTTGCACATAGTAGAAGAATCCAAATGGCAGAATATTTTGAACACTACAAGTAGATACTAATACCTTCCAATGAGTCCATGATCATGAAGATTGGACTCTTGAGCTAAGGGAACCAATATGTGCTCATCTCCGAAGCTGAAGATGATGACACAGAGAAAAAGGGTGGTGGGAAAGCTCTAGAGTCAAGTTGAATGTATATTCATCTATCAAATGTGTAGATTGTTTAAATACACTCATATATCTTTTCTCTTGATTTTCTAGGACTCCTAACAACCAAAAATATTCAGTATATCTCATGGGATGAGTTAGTTGTGACTCACTCCCTTTTTCCTACAATCTAAAAGATGAAGATTCAAATTCAAGCTTCATTTGAGATGTTGGTTGGATACCAAATTTTTGGCTTCTGGGTTTTAGGGCTTTTAGATGTTAATAAAGGTAAAGGATCATGATCCAAAAATTATCATATGTGTTTACAAAATATGTGTTGTAAAGAGTTAGGTATCAACACAAGACTATGGTTCACTCCAAGAAATGAACTTGGTTTGCTCATGATGAATTCTTCTTCCAACTTGTTGTTATAACAATATCCATACAGATTCTTTCCTTGTAGATAGGCTTCCATTGTTAGAGGCCATGCTAAGTAGTTGTTTCAACTTGTCAATAGATGAGGGGATCCATCACCCATAATGTCTAATCTTTGACTATGCTCTGATACCACTCTGAAGAAGCGATGGATAATATACAAAGATGAGATAGTCTTGACAAAATCTTGCTCTAGACCAACCTTGATAACTTTGGAGACCCTTAATAGACTCCCTAATATTCCAATATATGCATTTAGACCACTATAGTAATTTGGATCATCATTCCTAAATTTCTATGTCAAAATAGATAATTTGTGAATAAAAGGCACCCTCAAAAACCTTCTATTTATGGAAGAAAGCTCTCAGTATTCCCATGTTCACAACTTGGTAGCAATGTATCCAATAATTTTTTCAAAATTTCAAATAAATTCTTAAAACATGCTATATCAATGTGCATAAGAAGTCAAGAGGGTAATATCAACTTTTCAAGAAGAGGATGATGCACATACCCCATCACATAAAATTACTCATAACTCAATATCTATGCATCCAATGGTTATGCAACTTTGTAGTCATTCTTAATTCAATCCTACTTTAGTGTTTCAATTGATGTATTAGATAATGAGTACTCACATACAGAGAAATGACTCAAAGAACTTGATATAGTTGCTCAATGTATTGTAGCATAAACAAAGATTCACAAATCAATAAGATTGAAGTATAAAATAAATTGCTAATGGAGATATGATAATTCTATATATCCTAAGACTCTAAGCATAGTGTATCTATACAGTTTTTGACTTGAGCATTGTTGGAAATTCCACCTAAAAATGATCCTAACTTCTACGGGATCATTTGAGTTTTTTAATTCAAATTGATTCATGGATTTTGGATCCTACTAAAATCATGATAATTTCTCCATTTATCTCTTTTATCTTTCATTAATATAAACCGAAGCTTTTAACATTTGAAATCTCTAAAATATATGTTGCAATGGATTTAAATGGGAGGTGACATACAGGTGAAGAAAAGATGGGAGATTCTCTTCAGATAGAGAAATTGGATAGAGAGAACTATCCAGCATGGTCAATGAGGATGGAAGCTCATCTAATGAGCAAAGACTTGATAGGTTATATTACAGGTGAAGAAGAAAAGCCTCAATTCAGAGTTCCTAGTGTTCCAACTAGGGAGGAATTATCAGATTTGAAGAATTGGATGAAGAGAGATGCTCAAGCTAGGAGCATTATCTATATGGCAGTTAATGATTACTTGCTACCTCACATTAGAGGTCTTGCTACCACAAAGTCTAGGAAGGCATCCTTGTGGGCAGAATTTACCACATTCAAGAAGAAGGCCTCTCAATCCATCTCAGATTATGTAACCAGAATGAAGGACATTGCAAATGCATTAGGAGCTCTTGATGAAGACATTGATGAGGATAAATTGGTAAGGCAAATCCTCATAGGTTTGAGAGGTGATGACAAATGGAAGCCATTCATTTTGTCTACTGAATTATCACTTGATCATTTTACTCCTGACTTAAATCAGTTACTAGGACATATGTTAACCTTTGAGCAGGATGTCAAAGGTGAAGGTGACAAGAGTACAGGTCATGCAATGTACTCAAAAGCTAAGAAGAAAAATAGCAAAGGGAAGCAACAAACAAATGAAGATGAAGGCACAACTAGTCAAACCAACTTCCTAAGAGGAAGAGGAGGTGGCAAAGGTAGAGGAAGAGGCAGGAATAATAAAGATGGAGTCAAGGCTTGCTAGATTTGTGGTAAGACAAATCACTTAGCTAATGATTGTTGGCATAATAATCAGAGTAATGGTGGATATAATCAGAATTTTAATTCAAGAGGAAGAGGTGGCAGAAATTAAAGAGGTAATTTCAGAGGAAGAGGTGGCAGAAATTAAAGAGGTAATTTCAGAGGAAGAGGTAGTAGGGGTTACTTTGGAAGAAATGCAGGTAGAGGATTCCAAAGTCAACAATACAATAATACCTACTACAATTATGCTTCAGATCAGAAGGAGGATTCAACATTGATAATGAATGCAACTTCTGAAAGGCATAGTGAAGACCAAAGAGTCTTCTACATTGACTGAGGGTGTAGCAATCACCTAAGTGGTAACATAGCATTGATGACTGATTTGGAAAATAAGGTATCTAATCATGTTGTTCAAACAGGTGACAATACAAAGCACAATGTGAAGTCAATTGGATCAGTGAAGGGTAAGGATGGAAGTACTCTCTTGAGTAAGGTCTTGTATGTTCCTACAATTCCTAAGAATCTGATAAGTGTAGGACAAATTGTTGAAAAAGGTTATGAAGTTAGATTCACTAATGAAGGAGTGTTTGTGGAAGACCCTAGCAATGGGTATAAACAAATTGTTTCAGGGAAGAAAGAAGGAAGGTTGTTTACATTGAAGATTCAAGGTAATGTTGGTCATGCCTTGTTCACTTATGGAGGACATAAGATCTCTGAGTTAGATCTTTGGCACAAGAGGCTTGGACACTTCAATGAAAGAGGTATCAAAGATATGATTAACAATGGTCCAGTGCTTGGATTGCCTAATGTTGCAGGTCAACATATGACATATAGATGTGAAGCATGTCAATTAGGTAAGGCTCATAAGCAATCTTATTCCAAGCATGGTTTTATGTATTCAGAGAAGCTTGAGTTGGTACACACAGATGTGTGGGGACCATCAAAGGATTTCAGTATAAATGGTTCAAGGTACTATGTGATTTATGTTGATGATGCTACCAGATTGATCACTATCTATGTGATCAAAGATAAGTCAGAGGTATTCAATACATTCAAACATTATCATGTGTATGCAGAAAGAATTACAGGACATAAATTGAAGAGACTAAGGTCAGGTGGAGGGGGAGAGTATTTTTCTAATGAGTTCAGTGATTACTTGTGGAATGCAGGTATAAAAAGGGAAATCACTTGCAGGTACTCTCCTCAACAAAATGGTGTAGCAGAGAGAAGAAATAGAACTCTTGTTGAGTTTGCAAGGTCGATGATGAAGGAGAAAAATTGCCCAAATTATTTGTGGGTTGAGGCTGTAAATAGAGATACTTATTTGGTCAATAGGCTACCATGTAAAGCTTTGCAGGGTATGACACCATATGAGGCATGGTGGGGTAAGAGACCTACCTTGGACCATTGCAAAGTATTTGGATGTTTGGCATATGCATATGTGCCATCACAATTAAGACACAAGTTAGAACCTAAAGCTGAAAAGTATGTATTCATTGGTTATGATGATAAGCAGATGGGATATAGGTTGTGGAGTCCATCCACAAAACAATTTCTTGTATCAAAAGATGTTACATTTGATGAGCAAGGTACTTGGTATGCAGGTACAATCAATATTAATACAAGTGATGAAGAAGTTGTGAGTCAAAAGAAAGGTAAATCAAAGGTTCAGATATTTGATGAAGAGGAGAATAATGAAGTGCATGTTGAAGTTGAAGAAATGCCAAGATTTGATCCTGAGTGTGAAGAACCAAAATCCTCAAGGAGTGGAGAACTCAGAAGGTCATCAAGACACAAGTGGCAACCTACAAGGTATAGCTATGACACTTCTTTTTTGGCTACCAAAGATTATGCTTACATGATAAAGGCAGATGAAGACCCTTCCACATATGAAGAGGCAAAAGGTAAGGAAAATTGGGAGAAAGCTATGCAGGAAGAATATGATGCATTAATGGAGAATCAGACATGGGATTTGGTTCCTAAACCAAATAGTCAAAAGATTATTGGATGCAAATGGGTCTACAAGACTAAGAGGTTTGCAGATGGAAGTGTGTCTAGGTATAAAGCTAGACTTGTTGTGAAAGGGTTTGCTCAAACATATGGTATTGATTACGATGAGACCTATAGTCCTGTGGCAAAGATGACAACCATCAGGACACTCATAGCCATTGCTACATGTAAAGGTTGGAAATTATGTCAATTAGATGTGAAAAATGCTTTTTTAAATGGTTAGATTTCAGATGATGTTTTCATGGAGCAACCTCAAGGATTCAGAGATGGAAGGTATCCAGATCATGTATGTAAGCTCAAGAGAGCTTTGTATGGTTTGAAGCAGGCTCCAAGGGCATGGAATAATAGACTTGTGAAGTTCTTGAAAGAACTTGGATTTCAAGTATCTAAGGCAGATAGTAGCTTGCTTGTTAAAGCAAGTGATGATGGGTTCATTTACATGTGCATATATGTTGATGATATAATTCTTACAGGTACAGATGAGAAAGGCATTCAAAGCCTAAAGAAGCAAATGGAGAAAGAGTTCAAAATCAGTGACTTGGGAGACTTGTCATATTTCCTGGGCATGGAGATTTCATACACTCAACATGGACTGTATGTGACTCAAGAAAGGTATTTGAGAAACTTGTTAATCAAGTTTAAAATGAATGATTGCAGGTTAGCACCTACTCCAATGGAGGTGAATCACAAATTGAGCAGATATGGTGGAGAAGAATTCAAGGATATGAAGCTATATCAGAGTTTGGTTGGTAGTATTATCTATGCTACATTAACTAGGCCTGACTTATCATATGCAGTTGGAGTTTTGTCTCAATTCATGCATTGTCCTAGGAAAGAACATTGGATTGCAGGTCAAAGACTGTTGATGTACATTAAGCGTACACTCAAAGAGGGTTTGTATTATGGTTTTACATCAGATACAAACATCAAAATATATAGTGATGCAAATTGGGCAGGTAATCCTGATGATAGAAGATCAACATATGGATACTTGTGTTATGTGGGAGATAAGTTAATCTCTTGGTGTTCAAAGAAGCAACATACAGTTGCTTTATCATCTACAGAAGCTGAGTACAAAGGTATGGTTGAAGCTGCAAAGGAAGTGATATGGCTTAAGACTCTCATGAAGAGTTTTGACACCATACAGAGTACACCTATCATTTATGGAGATAACATGAGTTCATTGTATTTAGCTGCTAATCCTGTGTTTCATGCAAGGACTAAACACATTGAGATTCAGTATCACTTTCTAAGAGAGAAGGTGATGGATAAAGAGATTGAAGTCATACATACTTCAACAAAAGATCAGATAGCTGATATGCTTACCAAAAGTTTGGATGGACCAAAGCTACAGAGATTCAAAGACATGGCAGGCATAAAGAAGATAGAGAAAACCTCAATTGATGATTGAGGGGGAGCTGTTGGTGCAGGACAATCAACAATTGATGTTTTGATGAAGAGTTGAAGTCAAGGTTTGAAGGAAATATTCAAGTTGTGAAGCATGGAAGAAGAATACATTCAGAAGAGGAAGATGTGTACACATATGTACAGATAGTTCACTTATATCTTTAAGAAGTCATAAGGTTGTAAATTTTATATATATATATACTATGAAAATGTCGGGGCAAGTATGAGAGAGCATGAGAATAGAGTAATCAGAAGTTGTATGTGTCATTAGACATCCTAGAAGTGAGTCAAGACTCTCTCATCACTCACTTGCAATTTTTCTCAAAAATGAAGAAAATGTTGCGCCCGATATTTCTGAGTTGAGTCTCCTTCTGTGTTAGATCTTTTATGAAATGCTTTTGTACAAGTCTAAGTCTATAGGTAATCGACCTCTGTAAAAATTTTTAGCTTCCAATTGAGATCAGGCTGAGAGAATTGAGTGTAGGAACATTTGCATATGTAAATGAGAAGAAGAGAAGTTACAAGAGGTGCAAAATTTGATATGAATGTTTTGATCAATTCTCCTTCCACAGTGTAAAGTTTTGAGCAAGCAAGCACTCAATCTTTAAGTTGGAAGGTAATCTACTTGTGGCTAAAAGCATTTGTAGAAACGGGTTCTAGATTGAGAGAACCAAAGGTTTAAAGTCATAGGTGTCTAAATCGACTTCTTAGAAGAACAATTTTAGACATAGGTGAGTTGTTGAGATCATTTCTCAAGATCTACTGAATCTTTTGGAGTGATTCAACTTGGGGAAGGTGCGAAATCTATAGGCAACACTTCATACAAAGTTTTATAAAAAACTTTACATATTTGATAAGGCAATGAGTGAATTATGTGCAGCAAACTTTCTGTGTAATCTCCTTCTTCACAGTTTGTTCAAGAATTTGACAATTGAGTATTGATCTTCTAAAATTGGTGAAGGTTTGAGTTATTCTTGTTATAGAGGTGCTCTAACTACAAGAGTAACTTGTTCTTTTGGAGATTAACACTCTCCATCAATACACATATACACACAAAATCATACACACACATACACATAGCTACTTGCACATATACACATATACACACATACACATATACATACACACACATACACTCACAAAGACACACACACATTAACTCACATGTATGCATACACACATATGCATACATACATAGACACATGTATATACACACATGCACATACACACACATATGCATACACACACATGTGCATACATACACACATGTGCATACATACTCACATGCATTCGTATACACACATGCATATGTATACATACATACACGCATGCATATGTATATATACAAAGACACAAGCACATACAGACCCATATGCATACACACATACATATATACACATACACATATATACACACACATAGACACACATATACACTCACATGCATACATACAATTATATGCATACATACATATACACACATACATATACATAGACATGCATATACATATCATTCTTGGACTAAGTGCACACTTTAAATGGCCCATTTACCAGATTAACATCAAAAGTGATTTCCTCAATAGAGATCTTAAAAAAGAAGTATATTTTGAACAACGTGAAGGTTTCAAGGTCAAGAGAAAGGAAGATCGATTGTACAAGATTCAAAAAGCACTTTATGGACTCAAGCAAGCTTCTAGGCCTTGGTATGAAAAGATCCAAAAGTTCTTTGAAGCAAAAGGAGCACTACTGATTCTAATCAATAGATCTATAAGAAAGAGTCCTTAGTTGCAATAATCATCCTATATGTAGAGGACTTGGTCTTGATAGGTTCAAATGAAGAACACATCAAATTCATCATCACAGAGATTCACCTTAAGTATTCCATGATAGATCTTGGTGTACTTCACTACTTCCTAGGTATATAAGTTGTTGAGATATCAAGCTTAACATGTGATGATCCAGGATGACACATACCGGTTTTTTGTTTCTCTGACATGTATAGTGGTCATGCCAGTATATGTCAGGGATACTTCATTGAGCTATATTAGATTTATCTACCAAGAGTGATGGCACATTTGTTTCTTGCAAGCTCACTCATTCGTGGACATTAGGTTTTTCCTTATGTACTGATCTTTATATATTGCACTTGTTGTATTCTTGTTTTTAGGTCATTCTTGTACATTTCTTTTATGTAATAGAAGAAGAAGAAGAAGAAGATCAGTCTTCTTTGCCTCAATCTGTGTGTGTGCTCCTCCTTGAGAGTGAGAGTGTGTGTGTGATCTCTCTTCCTAATCTCCTTCCTCGATACATGGTATCAGAGCCAGCGTGGCTGTAGAGAGCTCATGGAGAAGGCGACGGTGAAGACTATGCGGCAAGGCATGGAGAAAACGTGATTTCACAAACAGCCTCCGTTTGCTACGAAAATTGGGGTGAAGGTAGAAGACCTCAAAATATTTTCGAGAGTTATCCCTTTAGGGTCACTGGTTTCTGTCAGGTCAAAGTTTCGGAGCCATCTCGACCTCCGTTTCGAGCCCGTAAGGTGAGGCCCACATAAAAACCAGGTCAGTTTTAGAAACTGTAACTTGCGTTGTGTTTGGCGACACTCGTATATTCTAGATCCATAATTTCAAGCAATTCCGTGTACTGTTGATACACGAAAACTGTGTTTTTTTTAGATCGAATTGTCACGTCATAATGCGACAGTGTTCAAGCAGAAGTGCTGCTTGTAGTGTTTTGTAGTGTTGTGAATTGTTGCAAAAATGGCAAACGCAGATGGAATGAGTCAGATTATGAGCGATAAGCTGGACAAGAACAGCTTCCATGCTTGGAGATTCAGAATGACAAATTTCTTGATGGGAAAAGGCTACTGGAAGTACATCGAAGGAGAGAATGAAAATGCTTCGCAATTACCAGAAATGAATCAGATTGCAGACCAATTAAGAGCATATGAGGAATGGAATGAAGGAGCACGAAAGGTAATGTATTGGCTATCTGTTAACATATAGGATAGCATGATTGGACACATACATGATGCCAAGACTCCAAAAGAGGCTTGGAACAATTTGGTCACTTTGTGTGAGACTAATACATAGGCACGAAAATTACAACTCAAGAACGAGCTGCATACATTGGAAAAGAAGAGCATGTCGATAAGTGACTACACTCTAAAAATCAAAAGCATATGTGCGTCACTTGCATCTATTGGCATGAATGTAGATGATGATGATAAGGTGGAAGTGTGCCTTCGTGGTTTAGGAGCTGCATATAAGCAGTTCAGAACTTCCAAACAGACCAGGGAAAATATTCCGAATTTTGCTGATCTGGTATCTATGCTGATTATTGAAGAAAAGAATCTTGGTGAGGATTCAAACTCCCAAGGAAAGCCCAGTTCTGAGCAGGTATTCTACTTTGGTAGAGGAAGAGGCAGAGGTAGAGGTTGTGGAAGTGGAAGAGGACATAGTAACCAAGACCAAGGTCAACAACAGAATCATGCAAGAGGAAGAGGACAGTTTCGAGGCAGGGGGAGCCAAAGAGGTCACAAAAATTTCCAAAGAAATGATTCAGGTAATGATAGTGAAGGATGCTGGAATTGTGGTAAACTTGGACACTTTGAACGTGATTGCAGGTTGAAGAATCAAAATAACAAAAGGCAGCAAAACAACTATGCATCCACAAGTGCAGATGATTCTGAGAAGTTGTTTATGGTTCAACATCACATGATGAATACGATGTCTACTGGTGTTTCAAAATCGAATGATAATGTCTGGTATGTTGATTCATGTGCTTCAAATCACATGACTAGTCATGCAGAATGGTTTAGTAGTTTGCAGAAAATGCTAGTTCTTGGATATGTTGAAACAGGTGATGATACATCGCATCCTATTGAGCATACAAGATACATAGCATTGTCTATGGAGGATGGGAAGGTAAAACATCCTGATGATGTGTTGCATGTTCCAAATATAACAAAGAATCTGGTTTTTGTTGGACAAATGGTTGACGAGGGATTACAAGTTAGGTTCAATGCTGATGGATTATATGTAGAAGAGTACAAGCAGGATGGACGATTGGTTGCCAAAGGAAACAAAGTGGGTAGGATGTTCACCTTAAATGTGAAGATTCCTAAAATGAATTCAGCCATGTTTGCAAAAGGTGCAGGAGTTATTGCAAATATAGAGATATGGCACAAACAGATTGGACATGCAAACTTGCAAAGGCTGAAACTGATGCAGTCAAAGGAGATTTTCCATGGACTACCAAATTTCAAAGTTGCAGAAATGCAAAAGGTATGTGCATCATGTCAATTTGGTAAACAGTCAAGAGCATCATTTCCACATGACAAGCATGTTAGTGAGAATGTACTAGAAGTAGTACATACAGATGTTTGGGGTCCAACAAAGGCCACATCTATGGGTGGTTGCAGGTTTTACGTTACTTTCATTGATGACCATACATGCAAAGTATGGGTATGTTTCATGAAAGAGAAGAGCGAGGTGTTCACTCACTTCCAGAATTTTAAAATTATGGTGGAAAAGCAAACAGGGAAGTACATTCAGACATTAAGATATGATGGAGGAGGTGAACACATGTCAAATGAGTTCAGCAGTTTTCTAAAAAATCATGGAATTCGGTGTCAGTTTTCATGCAGGTACACACCATAGCAGAATGGCATTGCTGAACCCAAAACTAGACATACTATAGAAATAGCAAGAGCCTTAATGGCTGAGAAGAATATGCCTCATTGTTATTGGGCAGAAGCTATGCATACTGCTGTGTACATCATGAACAGAAATGCGAGTGTTGTTGTACATCAAGTTACACCTGAAGAGAAGTTTACAGGTAAAAAGTCAAACTTATCACATCTGAAAGTTTTTGGCTGTATTGCATATTTACATGTCCCAGATGAATTGAGGATGAAGCTTGATCCAAAAGCAGAAAATTGTGTCTTCATTGGATACTCCCTTGAGCAAAAGGAATATAAATGTTATAACCCACTCACAAGACAGGTAAAGGTGAGCAGAGATGTGGTATTTGATGAAATGTCAAGCTTCTATGTAGTTGCCAAAGAAGGACTAAGTCTTGAACCAAATGACAAAGAAAATGCTGAAAATCAAGTGCAGAATCTCAGGTTTTGAGTGGACCGGATGCATCACCAAGCAATAGTTCCAACTCAAATCCATGGAGTGGAAGATTACGTGGAAATTTCAGTCCAGCAAATTCATCAAATACATCCAAGAAAGGTAAAGAAAAGCTTTCTACTGGTCATAAAACATGTGCAGGTTTTGAAGACATTGATGGAGATTCAAGCAGTTCAGAAAAGAGTCTTGATGTGGAACTTGGATTGCCCTCTCTGAAGACTCCAGGAGTAAGAAGGGCACATGCAGATGATACAAGGAGAAGTGACCCAGGACCAAGACGATCTGGGAGGATGAGGAATTCAGTGCAACGATTGACATATGATAGTTACATGGCTCGTCATTATGCCTACATGACAAAGGTAATACAAGATGCTGAACCTTCTTACTTTCAAGATGCAATTGGAATTGCAGATTGGGAAAAAGCTATGGATAAGGAGATGGCTGCACTTTATGGAAATGATACATGGAAGCTGATTTGATTGCCGATTGTAAAGAAACCCATAGGCTGTAAATGGGTTTACAAGGTAAAGCATAATGCTGATGATAGCATAAGCAGGTATAAAGTGCGATTGGTAGCTAAAGGATATGCACAGACATATGGCATTGATTATGAGGAAACATTTAGCCCTGTAGCTAAAATGTCTACGGTTAGGACACTTGTTGCATTAGCTACAACAAAAGGATGGACTTCACATCAGACGGATGTGAAGAATGCTTTCCTACATGGTGAGTTATAGGAAAAAGTATATATGGACCAGCCACAAGGATATGAAGATTCAAAGCATCCAGAATATGTTTGCAGGTTGCAAAAGGCTTTGTATGGGCTGAAGCAGGCTCCACGTGCATGGCATGCAAGGATTGCTGATTACTTAACTAGCATTGGGTTTTCTATGTGTGATGCAGATCATTCACTATATGCAAGGAAGACTGACGATGGCATCACGATTGTGGCCATTTATGTTGATGACTTGATTGTAGGTGACGATAATGAAGAAAGCATCAAAGAGGTAAAGCAACTTCTTATGTAGGAATTTGACATGAAAGATCTTGATGTGCTATGCTATTTCTTGGGCATTGAGTTTATAATAGAGAAACAGGTATATGGATGTCGCAAAGGCAATATGCCTTGAATATGCTGCAAAAGTATGGTATGGCTGGTTGTAAGCCAATTTCTATGCCATTAGATCAAAATTTGAAGTTGGATACTACATTAGGTGAAGCATTGGAAAATGCTACTATGTACAGGAAAATTGTGGGAAGTCTTATATATCTTACAATTACAAGGCCTGATTTAAGCTATACTGTTGGACTTGAAAGTCAGTTTATGCACGTTCCCAGGAAGCCACATTTGGATGCTCTGAGGCGCACTCTACGTTATGTGAGTGCTACTTTGGATTATGCATTCTTTTATGAAGCTGGTGTAGATTTGTAGGTTCATGGATACATTGATGCAGATTGGGCTGGTAGTACTCCCGATAGAAGGTCTACTGGTGGCTTTCTTTTCTCACTTGGAGGTGCAGCTATTACATGGAGCAGTAAAAAGCAACCCACTATTGCTTTGTCGAGTACAGAGGCTGAGTATAGAGGTGCTGCAATGTTAGCATGTGAGGCATCATGGCTGGAGATGTTACTTGCAGATTTAGGTGTGGAAGTGCAAAAGCCTATCACTATCTATTGTGATAATCTTACCAGCATATAGTTAGCACGGAACCCTGTTTTCCATGCTAGAACAAAGCATATCGAGGTACATTATCACTTCATCAGAGAGAAGGTATTAGCAGGTGATATTCATCTTGTTTATGTGAGGACAGATGAGCAGGTTGCTAATATTTTCACCAAAGCACTTGGAGGTGAGAAGTTGAAGAAGTTTTGGGAGATGCTTGGATTTCAAGATATGGTGTTGAGCTTGAGGGGGAGTGTTGAGATAGCAAGCTCAACATGTGATGATCTAGGATGACACATACTAGTTTTTCGTTTCTGTGACATGTATATTGGTCACGTCGGTATATGTCAGGGATACTTCATTGAGCTTTATTAGATTTATCTACCAAGAGTGATGGCACATTTGTTTCTTGCCAGCTCACTCATTCGCGGACATTAGGTTTTTCCTTATGTACTGATCTTTATATATTGCACTTGTTGTATTCTTCTTTTTAGGTCATTCTTGTACATTCCTTTTATGTAATAGAAGAAGAAGATGAAGATCATTCTTCCTTGCCTCAATCTGTGTGTGTGCTCCTCCTTGAGAGTGAGAGTGTGTGTGTGAGCTCTCTTCCTTATCTCCTTCCTTGTGATAGAAGTTTGGCAAACAAAAGAAGGCATATTCCTATTGTAGAAGAAGTATTGCTCTGATCTTCTTTCTAGATATAAAATGGACTAGTGTCACTCAGTATCTACAACACTTGATCCAAACATCAAGCTCAAACTTGAGGATTCATCATCAGTTGTGGATGTGCATAATTATCAATAGCTTGTTGGATCATTACTTTACTTAGCCAATACTCGACCAGTTATTGCATATTTAGTTGGGATACTCAGTCTATTTGCACATCAACCTTGTCAGACACATTGGGATGTTTCTTAGAAACTACTTTGCTATCTTGCCGTCACTTGACATCATGGTCTGTGGTACAAAGTGGACATCCAACTAGCTAGATATTCAAATTCAAAATGGGCTATTGATCCTGATTCTAGATGGTCTTCTTTTGGATACATATTCTTGGTTGGCATATGACCCATCTCTTAGGCAAGTAAGAAGTATCCTATAGTTGCTCTATCATCCACTGAGGCCGAGTATTGAGCATCATTCTTTGCAACATGTGAGGCCATCTAGCTTTGATGTTTATTATTTGACATTGGTGTTTTGCAGGTAACTCTGATATGCATCCCCAAAGATAGTGAGTCAGCCTTGTCCATTGCCAAGAATCTAGTGTTCCATGCTCAGACAAAGCACATGAATTTCGAGTACCATTTCATCTAGGAGAAGCTCGCATCTCAAGAGATTACTTTGGAGGAGTGTACCTCTCACGAGAACCTGGCGGACATCACAAAGGCTCTACCTCTAGCTCTGCCCTAGTGCTTGATGGACCTCTACAACATTCAAGTGCTCCAAAATGGAGCTATAGAGGGGGTGTTAATGACATGATTTATCCTATGTCATTTCCATTTGTATCCGCTTGACTACATCTCTATTTTGTATCTAGGAGGGACTCCCTTTCCATTTTATATTGTATCTCTTTTGTATTTGGGTACCTTGCCATTTGCTTCTACCTATGTATTCATTCTCCTTTAAGGGAAATTATCCCATATATGATGTACTTTGGAGAGTCCCCTCGAAATCTTTATATGGAGGGCCTCTCCCCCCATTTGTATTTGGTTAGAATCTTGAAGAGCCTACTCCATGCCCTTGGAAAGCTCACTCTGGAATGCATCAAAGATCTCATTATTTGTAAACAAGGCCATAAGCATAGTTTGCATCTCATTAGTCATTAATCATTGCACATGTCGCAAGACACATTGCCAACTCTCCTGCCACGTATCAGACCATATCTCCCCAGATAACAGTGTGGTAAAATTGAATAGCAATCTCTCTCAGCTCCCCTAGATCCATAACATAGGACCATCCATCCAAGGAAGCTGCCTAATCCCACCCCATGACTGGTGGGACCAAACCATTGAGAAGAACCCTCTCGAAATATGGTCACCAACCTAAGACCAATGAGGAGCTTGCCTATGATGGAATAAGGCCGACTGCCTATCCTCAACCTCCCTCAACTCCTATTGTGCCTAGGCAAGATTTGAACTAGTCCACTCACAATTTGGACAACACTCCAAGAGCTCCTGGAGGGAGACAATGCCCTTGATGCAAACAATGATCACCCTCACATAGCCAAGCCAACCACTAATGGCTCTCCTCGTGTGAAAATGAACTGATCATCTACAAGCCAATAGGAAGGGGATGATCCCATCATCCCTCAGCCCAAGAGATTCGAGACTAGATTGCTTCAATTTGATCAATCAAGCTGCCATGAAGCTTCACCTGCTTAGGAATATGCAACACTATGGGGCCTCTAGTATCCCTCTCCACAAAAGGAAGCAACCATAGGGGCATGATCGAAAAAGCAAGATCTCGCTAGAATGCACGTCCTATCACCACAACCAGCCAATACATCATTGACAAATATGTGATGAATTTGAGAGAGGCTCATCCCTCCAATCCTCCTATTGGAATGGGAAACATGGAGTTTGTCTGTCTCTCTCTCTCTCTGTGATAAAAGCTTGAGCATTCCATACATCACACAACCTCAAGGTCAAACATAGTCTCTCCCAAGATGCAAGTTTAGAGCCATGCACGGTGGTCTGGCTACCACTAGCTATCCTTAGGTGCCTCAATCATATTGAAGTCACCCACAACATAGCAAGCATCAACATATGGAATAGCATCAGTAAACTAGGACTAGAAAGTGGCATGAGCACTCTCATGGTTCATGGCATACAAGTTCAGGAACCCATATCTCCTCTCCCCACATAATAAAATCAAACAAATGGCCCAGTGAAGGATAACCTCTGCTCCATCCATAGTTGATGCCTACAAGGACTCCCCAATAGATATACATACACCACCGTGAGAGCCGTTGGGTCTGTGTCCAGCTAACCAAAAAGCCCCCTATGTCTCAAGAAAAGTTTTCTGCATTGTTGCATATGACTCAAGGAAAGATGATGCTCCTCAAGCATCAAAATATCAATGGATCTACCAACCAAACACTAGAAAAACTCCTATCAAAGGTGAGTGATGTAGCATTAGAACTGAAACCCACCCAGTCCCTCATCATTCCATGAGAGAACACTCATGGAGACAAGGTAAATAAGGATGCTATAGCAACAAGAAATGGAGTCATCTTTGAGGCTAGTTTGGAAGGTGAGTACGCCGAGTCCAAAAATCCTTGATATGAAGCCAACTGCTATGGCAAAACCCTGCATAGACTAAGCCAAGTAGACTCACTAGCTTCCCATAACTTCTACTAGCCAATCTCCTCCTTATGTATATACATGTACCTGGGAGGAGTTCAACTATCTACAATAACATGCAAAATAAGATGACTCTCCTCTATACCATGAATAAACTAAAACTAAGCTGTATGCCAAGCCTTAATGAATAGTTATGTGAGGTCAAGATCCCCAAGGTGGTGAGAAAATGCAATTACCTATGCTCAGACAAATGTAGTGCCTCCCCAAGAGACCATTACAGATGTGTAGCCCCATATAGAGGAAACAAAAAAAGCAATGGTCGACTGCAAGGCAGTCTGGCCACATCAAGGAATGGCCATGGCATGGGCCCTAATAGGTGTCTCAAGAAAGTCCTCCTGCCCACCAAAACGTCATAGGAAGACATAGCCAAAGACTTTTCTACCTAGATGGTAGCTGAAACTCACCAACCTCGAAGGTATATCAGTTAGGGGTGACATCTCTAGTGAGAAAGGGGGCACGGTGGAGACGGACCCTTATGGATTGTCAGGCTCACCAAGAAGTCATTGTCAAGCGATCGTGGAGGATTAGGAGGAGAAGTACTAGGCTATCAAGGGGTTCTTGGAGAAGAGGAAGGTCCGAGAGATGATTGGATGTGGTGTGGACCAGAGATGAAGGCCGAATGAAGCCACCAAAGAAGTATGAATGCCAAATGAGGGTCCGTGCTCCAACACCATGTGAAGGTCCACATGAGAGTCCTCTTGAAGTGCACTAAATTGGTTCCCCATGGGAACAAATCTCTCCTGCACCATCAAACAGGGCTATCATCCAAACTACTATCGAGGCCTAGGTTGCCGCCAAACCATGCCAAATGAAGATGGGGCAGTCTTGGTAGTCGGGGCATTAGAGTGATGATGAGACCCTCCCTCCTCCTATGGTAAGGAGGCAAAAGGAGCCAAAGAGGGTGAAGGTGGATGAGGTGCCTGTGCACGTGGTTGTTGAGCCTCCTCCCTTGAAAGTTGTTTAGTCTAGTGTCTAGTCCTTGAGGGGCAAGCCATTGCAAGATGAAAAACCTTGTGACATCCAAAGCATTGATCCAGAAGGCATGAGTACTCGACCCTTTCAATCAAGGACTCACGTGAGAGAAGGGAAAGCTCAAACTCTGATGGCCGTTGTCCGAGGTCAAAGAGGTTGCAGATGGATCAAAGTTGTGAGTCCATGGGCAAGCATAGGCTTCACCAGTCCTAACCATGATGGGTGATAAGGCGATCATCCTGGTGGCGGCCTCTAGAGATCAAACCTCAACCTGATAAAAGTTGCCACCCAAGGTCTAGATATCAATTAGCTTTCCAACCTTGCCAAGTAAGCTATTCTAGAGAAGGTCCCTAAGCTGGCCATGGCTGTGGCATAATCCAATGATTTTGCTAATAAGTAGTGATGCTTGTAGGCATTTGACTTCTAAAACCAAAATCAATCTACCATCATTGGTAAGGGAGAGTGGGATTGGTGATAGAGTGGATTCACGCAAGGGGCCTTCATGTGAGTCCCTCTTAAGGAGAAGCTTTGAGGCCATTCGTGTCTGACACACACACACACACATGAGAAGAAGTGGGATCTAGGAGGTTGCTTCAGGCATAACCATCCAAAGATGGGTGACAAGAAACATGCCAAAGAGGCAAAGAAGGAGGAAGCGAGGGCAAGGAAACAACTAGGAGGGAGGGGAAAGGGGAAGAGGGAGGGGGATAGGAGGTAGTGGGGAGGAGGAGAAGGGGGGGAGGGGAGGGACAGGTAGTAGGTGGGGGACCAGGAAGGGTAAGGTTATTAAGATTAAGATATGAGGAATAGATTGAAGCTAGTGGTGCTCTTGCTTATTTAGGGCATGAAAGCTTGCTATAAATTACAAAAGTATGTTTTCCTTGATGAGAAAAAAGGAATTCAAACAATTCATACATGTGTTGAAGAAGAGGACAATTAGGGCTTCTATCAATATTGAGGAGAATTTACAAGAGTTTATCAGCTTTATTATTGATATATTCTCTAGCACCCTCAAGTGGAGGTTGGACACCTCGAGTGCTAGAGCTATTATTTCTCTTAAAAAGGAAAAAAATGATTCATAAAAGCATGTTTATTCTCTTGGATCTCACTTCCATTGGTGATGAAGTTAAAAAACCATTGGTAAACTAAAACCGTGCAAATCTCTTGATCTTGATGGGATTCCTAATGAATTCTTTTTGGAGATTAAAGATTTCTTGACTCCTTACATTCTCTTGATCTAGAAAGAAGCCACTACAAAATTTACCCATCCTATTAAGATCAATGCCTGAGTGATAAAAAACTCATTCATAAGATGATCTCAATAAGTGGAGTCCTATTTCTTGTGTGACTACTACATGTAAGGTCTCAATAAGTGGATTCCTATTTCTTATCATGCATGATATCATTCTTCATGATAAAAAGGTTTTATTAGAGGTTCATACATTTTAGATGCCATTGTGTCTTTGGGAGGGTATGAATTTTGCTAGAGAGTTAAACCAAGAATTTGTTTTCTTCAAAGCTGATTTTGACAAATCTTATGATAGGATAGATTTTCATTTCATCCTCCAATTGGTGGTAGTATCATCAAGTTTTTTAGCATATTATTTATCAATGGTGGGGAGGGAAATTAGGGATAGAAATCCCTTTAATGAGAGCTATAGGAAAAGGTTGCCTAGTAGCTCACCTTCGCTTTGCCATTGCCAATGATGCCCTAGGTTGATTGATTAAGGATGCCATATCTAATGATCGCATCAAAGGTATTGCTATCCTTAATGCATCCCATGTCCCTATTTTACAAATGTTTGTTGATGACAATAGTTTGCTCACTAGTCTTCATGCTACCTCTATTATTATGTTCTTGAATTGCTTGAATATATTTTGTTTGCCAAGTGGATCTAAATTTAATCATAAAAAAAACTCTTTCAAAGCTTCTAACAATGTTGTCCCTACTTGCATTAGTGACAATGATTGTGACATGATTAAGGATGGGGAAGTGTATTCCCATGGATTTTAATATTTCTTTTAATGACTGGTGGGATTGGTTCATGAATAAATTTAGGGACAAAGTTTTTAATTGGTATGCATGTCAAATCTCTCTTTCTCATATATCTTTTTAATTTAATTGTTACATTTTACCTCTAATGAATTACTTTTTAGCCTATTGGGTGCCTACTAGAAAATACCTTTTAGAGTTCATGTCTTTGGCTAGACTATTCCTTTGAGGTAGTGACTCTCAAATTAACAATGTTCCTAACTTTTCTTGGGATATATGTTGTTTACCAAAGAGAGAAGGTGAATTTGATATTCTCTATCCCATGAAGATGGCTAAGAACATGATTTTGAAGTGGATTCTTAGGGTTATTAATTCTCATGATTTTTGGGCTTGTTTAATTAAAAGAAAGATTCCTATATTTTATATAAAAGACTATAGAACTTGGAAAAAAATCAAATATAATCATTTCCCCTCAGTCCTTCACCAAGATGTGGTTAGCATGGACGGATCTATGTGGACTTTTCTCTAATAATGCAGAGTTTTAGTCGTACGAATCTATGTGGATGGGTTGGCTATCTATATGGAACAATGTTAATCTTGGAATTGATTAATATAAATGTAGGAGGCTACCTTTACCAAAATTGGCATCTTGGATAACACATTGATCTTTTCTCAGTGTTGTGTGTATCTACTCTTTATTTCCCAGAAATAAATAGAGGGACCCAATATCTTGCACAAATCCTTGATTTTCCCCATAGTTCTTTTTTTTGGAACAACAAGGAAAAATATTAAATTAATAAAAGGAATTTACATATAATGCAAGGGAAAAGATCCCACAAGCTAGGGTCTACAAACACAATAATTACATATAGAAAACCATAACAAATCTCTCCTTGAAGTACAAGGATAGGAAGATTTTCTTCCATCTATATTTTTTCTCAAGACAACAGAAAAAAAAGATAAATTAATGAAAGCTAATACAAGATATGCTGGGAGGTAGGATCCCACTCAAACAAAAAGTAGAGGGAACGCCAAACCTAGTCCATAGTACAAATGACTAATCCCAAAACAATCAGGGGAAGAGGGAGAGCACCATGATAAATCTCTCTTGAGAGTACACAGACAGTAAAAATGCTCTCCATTTCTATGGGGGCAATTGGCAAGCAAGGGAATAACAGAGGATTGCTCCTCAAGGGTAGTATTTATACTTTTTAGGCTATGCCACCCAGTGTAGTACAAAAATGTTCTCAATGGGATAATAAAGTTTTCCTTTCTTGGACCAAAAATAAATTGATTCCTACTGATCCAAATGTGTTGAGATATCAAGCTCAACATGTGATGATCCAGGATGACACGTACCAGTTTTTCGTTTCTCTGACATGTATAGTGGTCATGCCCGTATATGTCAGGGATACTTCATTGAGCTTTATTAGATTTATCTACCAAGAGTGATGGCACATTTGTTTCTTGCCAGCTCACTCATTTGCGGACATTAGGTTTTTCCTTATGTAGTGATCTTTATATATTGCACTTGTTGTATTCTTGTTTTTAGGTCATTCTTGTACATTCCTTTTATGTAATAGAAGAAGAAGAAGATCATTCTTCCTTGCCTCAATTTGTCTGTGTGCTCCTCCTTGAGAGTGAGAGTGTGTGTGTGAGCTCTCTTCCTTATCTCCTTCCTTCTGACAAAATGGACCATAAAAAATGGTTCCTCCAAGTTTGCCACAACACTAGGTCCATTCTGTTGGCACTACCCAATAAGATTTCTTTATAACCTAGCTGGGGCAGCTACCTATTGTGGAGATAGGGAGAGAGCAACAACTAAAATTTCTTGGCATGCCAAAAATTGATGAAGATGTGGGCCAAATCCTCCTCCGCACCACATATTGCACAACTTCCATTAGTAGAATTTATCTTCTTATATGTGCTACCAGTCCAAATCCCATTGCGGATTATGAGCCACTAGAGAAAGGAGTAATTGATATTAACTCGCAAGGCCCACAAAGAGGTGAACCTATATCTCCATTGATTGTTGGATCGATTCACCTTCCATCTACAGTTGAGCTTGGCCACCAAGGAGGAAACAAAGCCTTGATACTTCTTGAATTTCATCCACATGTCAGCAACAATTTCCTATAATTCAAGGTTTCCATTCTTACCTTCCTCCATCTTCAACTGCAACACTTTTTTGTATTTGAGGATGATTTGTAAATAAGTAGAGGAAAGAGGAATCAGATTTATACTCTTCATTAGAAACTAACTCACCTGATTGGAGGAACCATTCCCAAGATCTAATCCCCATCTTGAAACACTTATGGTCCTTGATAGATTGTTGGAGATTGTTCCAAAGAGCTAGCCAACCATGCCAAGGTGACTCTTGAAGAAAGAAATTGATATTATAGACAAATTCTTTGTTAGGAATATAAGAGCTTTTGAATTTCATCCAAACCTCCCAAAATCTACAAGATAAGATACTGCCAACATGATAGAACACTGGGGGGGGAGACCATATGTCCCACAGATGAATATTCACCCACGATTTGTACTTGTGAAAAAAAAACCTATGAGTGTTCCTTTTCAGCAGCTCAGCCCAAATGTCAGTGGGGTAAAGACTTATGAGGATCCATTTTGAAGCAAGGTTGTCAGCCATTTTTAAGGGATTAATGATATCCAAGCCTCCTTCATTCTTAGGTAAGCAACAAGTATCCCAAGATACTTTGGTTAAATTGTTGGAAGTTTCAGTGCCACCCCATAAGAACCTTCTTGCTAGAGCAATCACTTCCTTCAATTGAGTTTTAGAGGGCAACCAACAAGACATGTAGTAGGTGATGCAAGGTAATATATAATGCTTGAGAATAAATGTTCTATGGACTAAAGAGGCAAGAGAGTTATACCACCTCAATACCTTTTTTCTGAAATTTTCCAGGACCCAATCCCATCTTTGTTGGAAAGTGACTTTGAACCCCATAGGATGCCTAAAAATCTAAAGAAAACCTATTTCTGAAGAATCTAACAACCAAGATTAGCAACACAATTAGGGATAATTTCATTAGAATCCCCAAACCTGGTTTTTGAGTGGTTAACTTGAGATCCACTAGCAAGGCAAAAGACCTGCAAACAATCCAAAAAAAGGAAGAAGCAAACATAGGATCAACAACAATACACATATTGGTGTCATCAGCAAACATCTGTAATCCAAAGAGGGACGAGGAATTTGGGATTTTAATTCCTTTTATCCTACCATTATCCATCTCATACTTAACCAGCCAACAAAGAGAGTCACTCACAATGGCAAAAAGCAAGGGAGCCAGGGGGCACCCCTGTCTAATGGATCTACAAGGCTTAAAATGGGTAGATAAATGGCCATTCATAAAAATTCTAGAGAAAGCATTGCCAAACAAGGTACTCACATACCTAATGAATGTCCTTCTAGCACCTATGTCTTGAAGGGATTGCAACACAAAATCCCACTCAATCCTATCATAAGCCTTGTCAAAATCCACCTTGAAGAAGTAATACTCTTGGTTATACTCATCAACATAGTCAAGCCCTCCCCAAATGGATATGATAGCATCAAGGATGAACCTAACTTTTATGAAACCTTTTTGTTCAAGAAGAATGATCTTATTCATGTGAAGGCTAAGCCTTCTAGCTAGAGTGGAAACAAAAATCTTGTAAACAAAATTGAGACAGGTGATGGGTCTCCAATTATTGAGGTTCTCTTTATCCCCTTTCTTGTGAATGAGTCGGATAACACCAGTATTAATATGAATAGGAAGAGTCCTTTGATAGTTGGGAGAGATGGAGCAAGATCTACAAAGTGCCATGTGCAATTAGCTAGAGTTTGTGTTCTCGCCCTCCTCAAGGGCAAGGTGGCTTGTAGCGAGCTTCCGATGCGCTATTGAAGGTGGGGGAGACAATGTCTCTCTTTGATTTGTTGAGGGATGGTATGGCAAGAGAAGCAACCAATGTAGCTATGGAGTGCTCTGATATCAACAAGCTCAATGGGACCTGATCTCCATCTTCCCCATTTATGCTAACATGACAAGGGGAAATATGCATGATACTCCCCTCTCCGCTAACTCATCTGGCAGTATAGGTAAGTATCCCTCACCTCAGGTCTTGCTTGATAGCAAGGGTAAATGACAAATTATTGAAGATCCCCATTACTTGGACATCAGTAATCAGGTTGAAGAGGATGATTCACTTGTTATAGATAGAGATGCTCTGACCCTGTGGCAAAATCAGCTTATTGAGAGGGTAGTGATAGGTCTATGCCATGGTCCAAGGCCCTCCCAGGAGACGCTAAAACATTGGATCAAGAATCATTGGGAAATCAGAGGGCTTTTGTGAAGCAAATTCAGTATTACCGAATGGTTACTTCTTGTTTTTCTTTGATGATGCAAAGAGTGCCCTGCACATCATCTCAAAAGGACAATGGATTATCAGAAATATATCTTTTTGATTTTTCAGATGTTATGTAGGGTTTAACCCTTAGGGTCCTAAGCCGACTAGGATCTTGATTATGGTGGACTTCTCGGATATGCCTGTAGACTATTACCCATGGATAGAAAGACTAGGTGTCATTCTAGGTAAAGTTTTAGGACAAAAGTCTAGAGGGGGGAATATCAACCCTAAATGGGACCCCAAACTCATGATAGAAATTGATGTGTCTAAGCCAATCAAATCAAGTCTGTTTATCAAAGATGCCAATGGGCTAGTGCTTCACGAACAGAAAATTACTTATACAAACTTGCCCAATGCGTGTTTCAAATGCCATAAACAAGGGCACTTGATTAAGGATTGTCCACTATTAAAAGCTAAATTATCTTTGCATTCTCATGAAGTTCCTTCTTCATCTACTGCATCACCTAAGAAGAATATGAATCAAGAGAATGCTCACATAGGTCAATCCTTAGGTAAAAAGGTTGCCCAAAAAATCTTGAAAAAAAAGTGTGAAAGCCTCCAACCCCTATGAGGTTCTCCTTGAGGAGGTATTTAATCCTTTCTGTTAGGAGGGTAAAGAAGATATGAAAATATATTTAATGTATGTGATACTCTAGTAAACGGTCTGATCTCCACTGGTGAGCATGGTGATGCAGTTAATGGTGGTTGGAAAGTTGTCTCAAATAGGAAAGCTTCTTCAGGAAAGGGGTTTCTGGAGGTGAACTCGAGTTCTTGATGACTTGAATAGGGCAGGCCATGACATGATGCTCCAACTCGCTCAAGAGGCAGGTTCTCCTGATGAAGATAGAACTATACAAAGTAAAGTTGATCTAATTGTGACTCAACTTCAAGGTAAACATAAAGATTCTAAAAGGACCTCCAAATCTCAGCTCAGGCCTATTAAGGTGATCAAAACGTAAGTTCTTGGTGCATTCTCTTGTTGAGTGCTTTTCATGGATTCGACTCTCATTTTAACTCTAGATACAAAAGGGCTTACTAACCCTATAAGAGGTAAGAGTATTCATTGTTGGTTGACATTGAGTTTATTTGCTTGCAGAAGGTGAAGATTGCCCAAAGCAAACTTAAAACTCATCTCAACATGGTTTTTGGTAAACATGAATGGTTTTTTACTAATCAACCTCCTAGCAAAGGGGGGGTCTGCCATTGGGGTCATCTCTTCGATTAAGCATGTTATTAAAAAGGTTATGAAAAGAAATTCTAATCAGTGGGTGGTTGTTACTCTTGATAAACCCTATTCATATACTATCATCAGTGTTTATGCTGCCAATTTTAACAACCTTAGGAAGGACTATTGGAATGAGATTTTTGAGCTGCCTCCTCCGCTTTTGGTGGTGGGGGACTTTAATATGGTGATTAATTTAAGAGATAGGCTTGACAACAAAGGTAATTGTATTTGTGGTGTGGAGAAGTCTAGCTGGTATAGTTTGTGTAACCATCATGACCTCATAGATATTTCCTTTAATTCTGGATTTACGTGGACCAACATGCCAATTGGTAATAATGCCCTTACTTCCATGCTCGATAGCTGTTATGGAAATGCTACTATCCTTCATGACTATTGGGACATCTTATGTCAAGTTGACCATTCTTACCTAGTGTTTGACCATAAGCATATGACCATTACACTTAAGAAGGGCCCCCCATGTACAAGTGTGGTTGGCCCCACATGGATGGCAACCTACTCAAAATCCCTAGTGTTGTGGAGCATGTCAAGAATGCCATTAAGTGGAACTTTTCCCAAAGTAGCTCCCCATTCATTAGTTGGGAAAGATCAGTTAAAGAGGTTTAGAAAATTCTTACTCATTACAAGAATCCGTCTAATAAAATTAAAGCCCAAAGAAGGGAATCTATTCTTGAGGCTCTCAAAGATCATGAAATTAACATTCCCTTCAAGGAATTGTTGGATCTTCAGTGTCAATGAAAGTGTGAGCAGTATCTTGAAGCTAAGTTATCTCTTATTGCCTCAAGGGAGTATTGGGTTGGGAAGTTGAAGAGACTTGTTGAAAGTATGTATGAATTGTTGAGAAAGAAAAAAATCAAAGACTTCATTCCTTTACTTACCAAGAGAAATGGTGAAACAACTAAAACTATGGAGGAGAATTTGCAAGAGGCCTTGTGCTTCTTCACTAATGTTTTATCTAGTTCTCCCAAGGGAGGGGAGGACATCTAGAGGGTTAGAGCTTCAATTGCTTTAAAAAGAAAAAAAATGACCTCTCCTAGCCTGGCTACCCTACTCGGCCTGTTTTTCTTCCATCTATTGTAGTTATAGAGGTTCAATACATTGGCAAGTTTGAAATCCTTTTCAGGTACGTAGGTGATGGCATGAAGAAGTTCAACACCAATCCATCCCCCAAGTACCTCAATAGAGTGCTGGCTATCCATCCCCAAGTACCTCAATAGAGTGTATTTTCTTGACACAAAGCAAGTAAAATGGTTTCCTCGAAGAGCCACTTGAATGTGGGATAATAGATCCATCACTAACAAGTCGTAGAGAGCATAGAGAGGGATTTAGAATATTCGCGGTGTTTAGGGTTCTCTAGGCACTTCTCTGTGTTTTGGGTCGGCGCTCCTCTGCTGTGGCTACGGGCCTGCTGGGTGGGAGCTGGCGAGCCTCTCCTACCCTAGTTGTCTTCCTTGGGCATGTAAGCCCGTTGGAATGTGTTCCTTGCGCATGTAAGACCGTTAGAATATTCGCGGCATTTAGGGTTCTCTGGGCACTTCTGTGTTTTGGGGCGACGCTCCTCTATTGTGGCCGCAGGCCTGCTGGGTGGGAGCTGGCGAGCCTCTCCTACCCTAGTTGTCTTCCTTGGGCATGTAAGCCCATTGGAATGTCTCTACATGATGCGCTCAGAGATGGGTTCTCTGGTTCGACGGGTTCTATTGCGAGGAAGGCACAAATCGACCTGGGTGCAAAGGGATTACCAATTCATGACTCACCAACATCGTTCGGCAACCCCAATTTGAACATGCAGGACTTGGAAACGCATGCCACGCCCATAACACGAAATGAGCAAGTGCTGCCGCAGTTGCCTTCAACCTCCAAGTCTTTCGCGGAGGCAGTGAAGCATCATTCCAACCCTGTGTACAACCTCTTGGACTCTACAGGTAACAATGTATTTAACTGTCCATCTTTTTCTGATAAAGGTAAGCAAAAAGTTTTTGAGCACAATATTTGTTTAGATGTGGATTACCTAGACAGAGATGAAGACACCCTTATCATAGAAAGGAATGAGTTGAATATGTGGCATACTCAACTGGGGGAAAGAGTTGTGATAGGCTTATGCCATGGACCCAGACCAGCCTTAAATGCCCTTAAAGCTTGGGTTAGAATCAATTGGGAAGCCAAATGGTTATTCGTGAAGCATATTCAGTTCCTCCCAAATAATTATTTCCTGTTTTACTTTGATGAAGCTAATACTGCCCTAAGTGTTATAAGCAAAGGACAATGGCTTATCAGAGACATACCCATCTCCTTCTTTAAATGGTACGCAGGGTTTAATCCCAGGGGTCCCAAACCTACGAAAGTTCCTGTGTGGGTGGAATACCCGGATCTCCCGATTGAATACTATCCCTGGATTGACAGATTAAGTAACTTATTAGGGAAGGTGCTAGGTCAGAGAAATAGAGGGCCTGTTAACCCTAAGTGGGATCCCCAAGTCATGATAGAAGTGGACACATCCAAACCTGTTAAAACCTCGCTGATTATAAAGGACTCGGATGGGAGATGCTTGCACGAGCAAAACGTTATCTATAAGAATCTGCCTAACGCATGCTTTAATTGTTTTCGACAAGGACACCTTATCAGCGAATGTCCGTTGCTAGCTAAGAACAAGGAGGAGACAGAACCACCAAAAAGTAGTCAGCAAAAACCCAATGATTCTCCCCTAGGCCAGAATGTTGCCAGAATGGGCTCCAAACCCCCCAAAAAAAATCCTTTAAGCACTCCAACATATATGATGTGTTGCTGGACGAGGTGTCAAACCCTTTTAGTCCTGAGACCATCAAGAGTCCTCAGGAGGAAGAAAATGTTAACCCTGATAGGCAGGAGCATGCTGCAGTGCCTAGGGACTACCCTTGCCCTGAGGAGACTGAGTCTTATAAGGATAATGGTGAAAAATGGAACAAAGTTTAGCACAGGAAAGAGAGGTCCCCCATTCCCTCCTCAGAAACAGTCTTAATTAAGTCCTCTCAACTGTCTCACCCTCAGATTTCTGACAATTTGTTTGTGCAGGAACTCAATCAGCATGACCAAGAATTGGTGAATGAACTAAACCAGAATGAGGCTTCTTTTTTGGTTAAGGAGGACGTGGAAATGGACAATCTTGTTGAGGGGAGTGTTCAAACCCCCTCCTCCAACAAAACCAAAAGAAAGGACACCCTGAGGGTGTCAGCCTCTATGACCAAACCAGTTAAAAATGGCAGGAAATAATTTCTTAGTGTTTCCCTCATGCGGTTTATTAAAATGTGTTTCGATCGGCTTATAATTTCTACTTTAGTGCTTCTCATGTAGGTCGCTAACCAAGACAAGTCTTCTATCAAAGGGATAGGATTTTGTTTTCCCTAAGATTAATTCTAGCCTTGGTGTGAAGTTGTGTTATCTGACCAGCAAGGATCAGGAGAAGGGGCAGGGAAAGGATGTTTTTAATAGTTTTCAGCTTCTTGTTTTAAATATGTATTGTCTTTGGGACATAAGCATTTAAATTATTCATTGTGTGTGGTCCAAAAATAATGTTGATGGCAATATTACCCTCAGCTATCTTCAATTGCAGTTTGCTCCTCCTAACAATTCTTTTGTCAAGAGACAGGGCCTATTCTTTTATGTTGAAGGTTATGTGAAGTTGTGTTATCTGACAAGCAAGGATCAAGAGAAGGGGTAGGGAAAGGATGTTTTTATCTGTTTTCAGTTGCTTGTTTTAAATTTATATTGTCTTTGGAACATAAGCTTTCGTATGAGATCTGAAATTTATGAAATAATTTTTTTTGTGTGGTCCTTTAGTAATGACGATGGCACTATTATCCTCAGCTACCTGCAGTTGCATGTTGCGCCTCCTAACATCTCTCTTGTCAAGAGACAGGGCCTTTTCCTTTATACTGAACATTATGTGAATCTTTCAGCTTTGAGCAACAAGTTCTAGTATAAGGCCCTAAGGAAGGCCGTCCGTTTTTGGTCGCTTATTAGCATAAGTCATTTTTTCCAATGGGTCAAAGGTCATAGCTGGAGTTTTGTGATGTATACTGATAACGAGCTAACGATTATTGTTATTGGTTATTCCAAGCTTCTTCAAATTCTAGGTTCTAACAAAGTTAAGCACTCTTTGAAAAGGAAGGGGCTTCACAGTAGGTATCTGAATTCTGGTTTTTGCTTATTGCTATTTGTTTACAGTCCTTGCTTCTTCTGGGATGAACATCACTGTATTCGCAATAAAAAATTCCAATCGCCGATGCTCAAGGATAATCCTCTTGGTTCTGTGTCATCTTATTTTAATAATAAGTCTGATATCAAAACGAAGGAAATTGTTCTCACTAAGGAAGGTGTCGAGCTCTGTGTTGATTTGTTCGGACCGATTAATAAGACCCAGGGCATAACCCAGGACAAGGAAAACTTTATGGCTAGTTATGTTCGGGTTTTGCTGAGTGTTTTAAGTCTGTACTGTCTTTGGGCTATAGGTCCTCATTTGAGTGGTAAACTGCATTCTGACTGTACGTGAGTTTCCTTTCCTAGTTTTCTCACGAACCAAATAAAGCTTTTGTCTCTTAATATTAAAGGGCTTTCTGATCCAGTCAGGGGTAAAATGCTTAATCAGTGGATGAAGGATTTGAGTTTAGATCTTGACTTTATTTTGCCGCAGGAAGTGAAGACGGATGGGTTTAATCTTGAGAAGAACCTAGGGATTATCTCTTCTTCTCATTGTTGGTACAATACCAAACATATGCATGGCAAGGGGGGGGGGGGGGAGTCATTGGCATTAGCTTGGCTCTAGGCCACCTTGTGGAAAAATAGGTCTCCAGCCCTACCCATCAATGGATTGGAATTAAATGTGCCTTTCCTTTAAAGTTGACCGTTGTGAGTGTCTACGCTTCCAATAATCTGGCAGAGAGAACTAAGTGTTGGGAAGAGATCTCTTACATTGAGGGGGATTCCCTTATCATGGGGGACTTTAACATGGTCATTGAACCCAAAGACAGAATTGGTAACAAAAATAACATCTTGTCAGGGCTTGAAAAAATGTACTGGTTTAACCTGATTAACAAAAAGAATCTCCTGGAGTTTAGTTTACACACTAACATGACGTGGAACAACAGGAGTAAGGATAATTTTTTAGCTGCTAGACTAGACAAAGGTTACCTCAATGCTGATAGGAGTCATGACTTTCGGCAAATTAAATGTGAGTGCTTGTCTTCCCTTAGCATTTCTGACCATGCTCCTGTCCTTACCCAAATGTTCAGTAACAACCCCACCTCTAGGGCTGGGTGGCCTCACATTGATACGTCTCTGCTTAAGATCCCCTCAGTTGTCAATAAAACCAAAGACATATTTTCCTTCTTTTTCAGTAATACTTCGTCCCCTCTCTTGGCCTGGGAGAAGTCCATCAGGGAAACCCAGAAGCTTTTTTATCAGTATAAGCAGATGGCCAAGAATATTAGGGCTGAAAGAAGAATGATGATTCTTCAAGAGATTGACAAACTCAATCAGAGCAGTCTTGATTCCTCTAGTTATAGTCAGAGGATCTTTGATCTACAGGATAAGCTGAGGAAGGAAGATTACATCTTGGCTCATGGGTCTCTTGCCTCATCAAGGGAGTTTTGGGCGGGCAAAGTGGATAGACCCAACAGGTTCATGTTTGATCTCATGAAAAGAAAAAAGAACAAGGACTTTGTTCCTATGTTGAAGAAGAATTCTGGTGGTTTTGTGACTAATATCAAGGAGAACTTGCAAGAGGCGGTCAGCTTTTTTACCAATGTTTTCTCTGTGCCCCCCAAGTGGGGGGAGGATATCGAGAGAGCTAGAGCTCACATTGCACTTAAAAGGAAAAAAATGATTCCTAACAGCCTGGCTTCTCTTTTGGACCTGCCCCTCTCTACCGGCGAGGTCAGAGAAACCATTAGTAGACTAAAACCTTGTAAGTCTCCTGTATTCACGGGATTTCTAATGAGTTCTTCCTGCCGATGAAAGACTTCTTAACCCCCCTAATTCTCTTGGTGTGGCAGGAAGCTGTGAAAAAAGGTTCTCTTTCTTCTTTCATTAATACTGGCGTCATTAAGCTCATTCACAAGAAGGGATCCAAGGATGACCTCAATAACTGGAGACCTATCTCTTGTCTGACTTCTATTTACAAGATCTTCTCCTCAACACTGGCTAGAAGACTCAGCCCTATTATGAACTCTATTATTTTGCCTGAGCAAAAAGGTTTTATAAAAGGCAGATATATCTTGGATGCCATCATTTCCTTGTGGGAAGGTATTGACCTTGCTCAAGAAACTAATCAAGCTTTCTATTTTTTCAAAATTGACTTTGATAAAGCTTATGACAGAATGAATTGGCAATTTATCCTGCAATCTCTGCATGATGTTGGTCTGGGTAGGGGGTTCATCAAATGTGTGAGTACCTTATTTGGTAATGCCTTTTCCAAAGTGGCAATAAATGGGCATCTGTCCCCCTCCTTTAAGCTGTGCAGATCTATTAGACAAGGATGCCCACTTGGCCCCCTTCTTTTTTCCATTTCAAGTGATGCTTTAGGGTGGTTGATTAAAGACAGATTGGATTCAAAAACGATCACTGGTATTGACATTCCCAATTCTCAATCCCAGTTATGTCTTCAGATGTTCGCTGACGACACCAACATCCTCATCAGGCTAATGAAGAGTGTGCAAAGAATTGTCTGCAATGTCTTGAGATGTTTTGTCTGGCTAGTGGATCGCAAATCAATCACAACAAAACCTCTTTTAAGTCCTCCAATAATCTTGTTCCTAATTGTGTTCTTAACCTTGGGTGCGAAATTATTCAGGAAGGAACCATTTTCAGACTGTTAGGGATTCCGATGGGTTTTCAAGTTTCTTCTTCTCAAAGATGGGATTGGGTTATGGAAAAATTTAGAAATAAAATCTTCAAATGGATTGCTTTGCAGCATAGCCTTTCTCATAGGATTTTTGTCTTAAATCATTACATTCTCCGTATTATTGTCTACTTTCTGTGCTGCTGGATACCTACCAAAAAGGAACTGCAACAGGTTATTTCCATTTCTCATAGATTTTTATGGAGTGGGGACTGCAATAATGTTGGTGTGACTAAAGTGTCTTGGAGCACGTGCTACTTAAAGAAGGAAGAGGGGGGTCTTGGTATCCTTTGTCCTCTTAAGTTAGGTTACCAACTGTCTGCTAAATGGATTCTTAGATCGCTGAATTCCTCGGACTAGTGGGCATGTCTTATTAAGAGAAAGATTAAGGATTTCTATGTTAAGGGAAATAAGGCCTCGAAAAATTTTAACCTTTGGAATATTGTGTGTTCTCCGCAGGTGTTCATGCCTAGAGGAAGCAAGCTGATCTGCAACATGTGGAATGTGTGGATGTTTATAAAAAAGGAGTATAAGCCCAACATTAAATTCACCACTAACCTTTCCTTCTATTTGCAGGACTGTCCATGGATTGGCTTGCTGGCAAAAGATGATAACGAAACCCTTCATGTCATACATAACAAATGCAGAAAAAGGGGTTTTAATTGCTACAAGGACTTTTTTCACTTAGATGCAATGGTGGATAATCATTGGATTAATGATCTTACTGGTCTTTTTGTTGGTTGTGAACAGGTGTTAATCAAGGCTAAGGAGCGGCTGAGAGCAAAGGTTCAAAGCTGTCCGCATTACAAAAACTTGGACATACATGAGGTGGCTAAAGACATGCTGGATAAGTTCCACACTCGCCATGGTGACTTTACTGAGGTGGTTAAAAAAATTAATAAAAGGTGGCTCACCAACTGGTCCAGTAACCATTGGCCCAGAAACATTGTATCTTGTTGTGGCTAATGTACCACAATGGTATTTGGACTGGGAAGAAGGCTAAAGATCTTAACATAAGTAATGGAGAATGCTGCTTCTATGACGTTGAGGAGGATCTTTCTCATCTCTTTATCAACTGTCCTCATGCTAAAAGATTTTGGAGGCTGCTCCAGAAGTGTCTTCAAGCTTGTGGTATCTTTTGTCTTGGCTATGCTGAGATCCTGCTTGGGTGCTGCTCCCGGATGGATGTTCCCTTGTGGCATATTTAGAGGGCCATTATCATATGGCACATTTGGATCAGCAGAAACCAGAAACTTTTCCAAAGCGGTCAAAAAAATTTTCTTATATGCTGTAAAAGAGAGCTCAAGAGAACTGTTGAGATATGTATCAAATCCATCAATAGTGCACATGATAATTCCCTGAACTATGGTTGTATCATTAAAGACAAGAGGTATAGTCAATGGAAAGCTTCCATGCTTCCGCTGTATTCGTCTCAAAGATTTCTGATGTACTATTCACTCTAGCCCCATGACCCGGGGTGTGGGCATGAACGGTTGATTCTGAGATGGGGGCCTGCCCCTCGTACAGTTGTATCATTCTCCATTAATTTTATACCTGTTTTCTCAAAAGAAAAATAGAGAGGGATTTAATTTCGAAGCTCTACCAATACGCTCACTTCATCCCTCTTTTTTAACACATATGCATTGACGATTCTTTCATGTGGATCGCATGTACTAGGAAACAAGTCCTTGAAATGTGGACTATTTTTGGCCGGCTTGACGTCACATAAAATGACAAGAGAGTATCCTCTTCAAAGCTCTCTCTCTCTGAGTCTCTATGTGTACGTACTACGACTCTACGAGGCGAGGGTTTCATATTCCTTTTTCCATACGAATGCATTTAAGGAATGCCCTTCCAAAAAAACCATCTTGTATCATATGGGATTCCCCGACCAAGAAGAGAAAATGCAGATGCGACAAGAAGCCGGGTGGCCCACCCAAAGGCTAATTGGGCAAGGAGAACGTGGCCACCTGATGTCAGAAAGAAGAAAATGCATGGAAAGTAAAAAAATCAGCCTCTATCCACATGGAAAACGCCTTTAATGTTCGAGACCATTGTCAATAGACACTTTTATTCTAGTTGGCAAAAGTTCAGAAAAGAGACCAAATAAGTTCATGTGCGTAAGCTCAGTCGGTTGGGTGTTTTGCCTCTAAGGTTGGGGAGCAAGGATTCAACCTTTGTGGGCTCGTCAGACATCCCTCACCACTATAGTGGTGAGAATCGACATCATAGATGTTAATCCAGTTCCTTTTGGGACTGTTGGGTCTTCCAACTACTTTGTTCAAACTAGTTATTTCATTTGGCTTTAAGGCCATCCCTACTCCATGTCTACCTTAGGAGGCCTTCGGACTTTGTATGTTAGTAGCTGTTCACCATCCAACACCTACTTTGGTGGGACTAAAGGGTGCCATACCCACCTTTCATTTCATTGTACTTTCAAATCAATTCAACATAATCTGGAATGTATACTCATTGATCAAACGTTTTAAAGAAAACAATGGAGACCAAGTACGTGTAAGAAAGCAATCAAGAAAGGAACATTAATGCATTAAAAGATGTGCCCTCAAAGTAGAGCTTGAGCCGGGGATTATAAGGTAAGGTATTTTGGCTCAAATCAAATCAGTGGGTTAGTGAAGAACTCATCTATAAATAGGGAATGGACAGATGCGACACTATTTAGATTATCATCCATGGAGTTGGTACATGGGTCTTCTAGCATGAAGTATTTAGAACCAAATAGAAACCTTGATGAATTAAGAAAATTGAACAAATCATACCATGTGGCGCATTTTCATTGGATTTGAACTCATATTTTCAATACAAAACAATTGAATCAACCAACTTTAGCCTACAAGTTAAAGTGATAGCTTTAACTTACGCTACATGTCAATGAACAACGATATATGCATAGCTAAACTATTTTCTAACTATGAGTGGTTTGATTTCAAAGCTATAGGTGGAGTTCAACCTCAACAAGTTACACGGGGACACAGTTCATCATTTGTGGTGAGAAGTCTAAACTAGCCTCTTCCAAAGAGTGTGAGCCTTAAGGCTTTCGATCAATCCGGGCCTATTACCAAGTTAAACCAATCCTTGTCTTAGTGCTATCCCTTCCTTGATTCTATAGTAGGACTTCAGACTATATATCCTAGCCATGCTAGGCATCTACCCTTTCTTTGTGGGATATGGGGGTCTCATGGGTGCTATGCCTACTTTCACTTGTACTTTCAACTAATTGAAGATTAGTCGGGAGCGTAGATCTTTACGATCAAACTTCCTATAAAAAACACATAAATCCAAGACAATGTTGCTCATTTGAATTTCTCCTGTTTTAAATAGCTTGAATATGTTGTTGATTGGACATGTCAGTAGGGGATCTATTTGAAGTATTCTACTCCCAAATGGGCATGATCAATTTGTTCAAGATGTTCATTAATATCACCATTGACTTTTTGATGAACTAAATTGTGCAAATTCCTTTTCGGGATGCACGGATTTGTTTTAGTCCATGACAGGTTCTAATAACCACCCTAGTTACTACCATAAATAAAAACCCTTTCGAATCCACCCCCTCTTTTCCTTCTCAATGAAGGCTACAAGGAAATTAGTTTATGGAATATATTTAGTCTTCTTGGCATCCTAATGGGTTTGAGACAATCCATTTCCTCTCATTTGGAGACCTACTTATAAGAATCTTTTCAAGTTAGAGATAACGTGTAGGAATTTGTGGACCAGAAATTGTAATCACAAAGGGATGTCCAATATAAAAGAAGATGTCCTAAAAGATAAGGAATGAATAGCAATCCCAATGGGACTCCAATGATAGATGATATGATTTTCAAGTGGGTGATGAAGGCATGGAACGATGGCTCAACTGATATCTATAAACTCACCATTTCTTTCCCTTGCAAGCTCCCCACATTGGAGAAACAAAGATCCCATCACTCTTCTCCCCTTTGCCTGAGTTGCATAAACTGAATGCCCAAATAATGATGCAAATGTCCCAAATCTGGGATCTCAAATAAGGCATGCAAATCAACCTTAAACTTAGGAATATGCTTCTGATTAGGACCAGTGAGCAGTATATCATCAACATGCACAACAATGATCAAAACTACATCATTTGCACACTTAACATATACGGTGCTCTCATTTGGACTATTCTCAAAAACTATGTGCAATCAAGTAGGCATGTATCTTTTTATACCAAGCATAAGGTGATTGCTTCAACCCATATCATGCCTTTTCAACCTACACACTTGGGTTTCATGCCCTTTCTGCACAAAACCAAAGGGCTGAAATACACTTACACTTACTCATGTAGATCACCATTCAAAAATGTAGTTTTAATGTCCAACTAATTGTTGCGGGATTCTTTAGTTGAAAGGTGTTTGACTTTTTGTAAGAGAAGAATGGAGAACGAGAAGAGAGACAATTGCATCGGAAGCCTTTTTGTTTTGATTAACAAGAAAGAATACAATAGGTTTGTCTAGAATGAGACAAAGGTGATCTCTCTACGTAGTAGTTAAGCCAAAGAAGCACACACACACACACACACAAGTATACAAAGTATCACAATTAATTGTGCAATCAACCTCCTCTGTGCCAGTCCTCCACCTGGTCCATTAGCTTACCCTTGTGCACTCCTTGCACTCAAGCTTCCATTAAGGTTGAAGTATGGATCATTTCTCTGTCAATGTGCAACACCTCCTTGATGATACTTTGTCACACCTTAGTTGCTCTCTTGGTTGCTCTCTATGCACTCTTCATACTTTTCACCTTCTTTACACCTTGGCCTCTCTCTTTGCATACCTTACTTCTGTGCGTACACACAGTTCAAGTCTCTCTCTCTCTCGCGCTCTCTCTCTCTCCCTCTTTCTTTCTCTCTCTCTCTCTGTCTCTCTCTCCCCAATGTGGGCTATACTCTTGATCCTTAGTCTATCCCCTAAGTCCTAGAATGATCATGTGCTTTAGTTGTGTAATGATTCCGCTTACGTACATCACTTGAACTACTTGTCTATCTTTGTTCCCACTTTGATGTCCCACGAGCCTCTTCATGTAAAGTCCAACAATTGCCTATTTTGTCTTGTAGTGACTTTATGGAAAACAAAAGTTTAGATGGGGGTCACACATAAATTCTTGCATACTATCTCCACCTCATATCTTTTTCACTTTTGACCTTTATTTCTCCAAAATGTGTGCATAAGGAAGGGTTCTCTTGGAAATTCCATAACACCTTAAAAGCCTTAAAAATCCTTCAAAATGACCTTTTTGCAACCTGCATTCATCCCTCCCTACAAAATTATTATGGACAAACTATCTCTGCACTAGCTATGCACCCATGTTCTTGGCCACTTTTGCACCACCTGTGCACCACTTTGCACTTGTGCACCACCTATGCATCACTTGCAAAGTCACCTCTTTGACCAGCTCAACATTAGTTGCATAGTAGCCATCCAATTTTCTAAATTTTGTGCTTCATCAAAAGAAATAGGCTCATTCTCATCACAAATACTAGAGGCCTCCAATGCATCACAATCTGATGCAAAATAAACAATATGAGAGCCTTAACGAGTATGATATGAGAAAGGTGCATCTAATTTTCTATCTCTCAAAGTGTGCACCAACCATTTAGGCATAGTTTTTGCCTCCACTATATCAGCATTGTCATCAAGTGCATCATGTAAATCTACATAAAAAATGGAATGATTTGCATCATCATGTGGAACCTATAAAGGCTGAGAAATGGCCTTAGTCTGAGCAAGACTTGACTTCCCACGTGTAAAAAGAGGTAGCAATGTGTCTTACACATCTCTAGAGCTAACTAAAGTATCCTCCGTACATGAAAGTAATTTCTAAACTGCATCTTCCACAAGAAGGACATCATGGCTAACCAAAATGCATTTAATATGTGGATGATACAAATGATAGCTTTTGTTTTCAAAAAGTACCCAAAACAATACATTTCACTGCTTTATCATCCAATTTCATGTTTTGTTGTCAAACACTAATGCATATGCCACACAACCAAAGACACGTAGATGAGCACCATATGGCTTGCAACCATGTCAAGCCTCATATGGAGTGATAGATTGTAGTGCTTTGGTGGGACACATGTTAAGTACATATGTTGCACACATAATAGCCTCAAGCTAGAAGCTATGTGGTAAAGAATGACCGTTGACCATACACCTCATCATCTCCATCAGAGACCTATTCTTCCTTTTACAGCAACTCCATTTTTTTGAGGTGTATATGGCACTATGCACTGATGTTCTATCCCATGTTCAACCAGATATGCATTAAAATTAGAAGACATGTATTCCTGCCCTTGATCAGAACAAAGGGTCCCCAATCTACAAGATCATAGATTTCCAGCCATAAGAAAATTTTTTTTGAAGCACATAAATACTTCCTACTTTGCTTTCAATGGATACACCCATGCATGCCTCGAGAAATTGTCAATGAAAGTCACAAAGTAGAGGTAGTTCCTGATAGAAGGTGTCTACATAGGACAACAAATATCACTATGAACAAGCTATAATTTATGAGAAACTCGGACTCCACCATCTTTTGGGAAGAAAGAATGTTGCATTTTTCCCAAAATACAACCTTCACAAACATGTTTACAAGGTGCCTCAAGTTTGGGCAGAGAGGACACCGTTTCTGATTTCTATAGGCTTAGCAAACTAGTTCATATGCCCAAATCATGCATGCCAAAGCTTTGCATCTGAGATAGCCCGAGAATCTTGAAGTGCACATCTTGAATCATTCACTTATTTTTCATAGTTTACTAGATCTTATAGAGCCCAAAACATAAAATGTGAGAAGCAATAATAACATCACCATTTGAGAGATCATGAGTTATACATATGTCACCAAGCCAATCTTGACTAATGCTAAAACTCACAACAGATTTTTCTTGATCCTTGGTACATACAAAGCATCTGAAAATGTGAAAGAACTACCATCAATAGTGGTCCGGACGATTTTACTGAATCCCATTACAAGATAAGAGCAATTCTTAGCACATGTGATAGTATTCCTTGTAGGGGTAGGCTCAAGTTAGCTGAAGCAACTATGCTGCGAGGTAATATGTTAGGTTTCCCCACTATCAAAGTACCATAAATCTGAGTCTACTATAGACATAAATTACTCATGAGAAGATGTTTCATAGCTACATACAATAGTAAATGCCCATTCTTCATTCTGAACAAGTTGAGTAAAGTTTGTTTTAGGCGTGAAGGCCTCTGCAACAACCATTTCAACCTCTTTCTCTTTGCCTCTTTTGTAGCTAGTTTTGGAAAACTCCTTATGACATGATCATTTCCTTGATCTTATTTGCAAGATTGCTTCTACTTTTCTATTTTCTTCTCATCTTTGTCTTCGTTCTTTGCGTGTGTAGCAGTAGAAAATTTCTACTTACTAGTAGGTGAGCTCCATTTACATTTTCCTTTCTCACTAGCTAGGAAAGCTTGATCTACAACATGCATAATGGACCTTTTCTACCTAGTGTGATCTTCTTGCACCAAAACAAAGATTGACTCGAATGTTAAGGCTTTTGGATTGCCTTTCATCATCAATCAAAGAGTAGAAGGAAAATTGATCTTATATGAGGCTAGAAGACCATTAAGAAAAGTTTGCACAAGTGAACTATCTAGCAAGACATCATCATCAAAAATCAACTAATCATTTCAAATGTTTGATCTTTTTCAAAATATTTTCCATGGAATCTCCTTCATTCATGTGCTCACTCTCCAACTGTTTTTGGAGGTAAGCAACACGAGCCTCATTTCTTACCTATTATAAGGTTGTAAATGTATCCCAAGTATCCTTTACTATCTTTCATGAGCAAATGTGGAGGATAATGGCATGTTTGATAGACAGGGCTATCAATGCATGTGACTCAACATCTCTACCATCCTAACAAAGTTGCTATGGTGCAGGAGGAACTACAACATGAACAAGAATCTTAAGATCATAATCTTCAACACCATGTGCAATAACTATATTTGTAGGTGTAGTAGGGTGTTTTCCAATACCATGTACAATATTCCACAATCCTTTTGCTACCAATACATGATGCATCATATATGCCCACAATTGGTAATTAGTACAATCCAATCTATCATAAACAACCAACATGTAGAATATAGCATTTCCTTCAACCGTGGTAACTGACTGAAATGCCTTGATGCAATTAAATGATTGTATCTGTAAAATTTGAATATAACACCCTGTAGAGACCTAACCGGTTGAAACTAAAGGTACAAAGTATTTTTCCTCTTAAGGTTCAAAGGTTGAATCTAAATCTTAAGGTGCAAAAGTAAAAGAATTAAAAGGAAAGGTGAAGGTGGAAGGCCGCGTACGAAAAGGTGGAAATAGGCCGCCCAATCAAAATTTTATTTTAAAAGTCACTCTTGTTCTAAAGTCACTACAAGACAAAGTAGCGAATCGTTGAGGACCAGTTCAAAAAGACAATCTTGGGACATTGAAAGGACACCAAGATTGTATTGCAGTTAGAGTGCGCGAACCGGCGGACTCTCAAACAAAAGGAAGGACAAAGGCTATTCTTGCAGATTGAGAGTGGAGAGCAAGAGAGAGCTTCAGAGGAGCAAGAAAGGAAGCAAGAAGAGCCTCCAGTGTGCGACGACATTCAAGGGTGCAAGAGGTGCCAAGAGGAAGTGTGCAGAGAAGAGAGAAGGCGGGCTGGATTCCAAGAGTTCCAAGGGCTATTGCGTGCGTGCACAGTGATACCAATCCCTTAGCTTGGCGGAAGCTTAGTGCAAGGTGTGCACAAGGGAAGCGGGAAGCAAGTGAAGGATTGATGCACGAGAGGCCGCCGCTAGAAGACTTGAGATAATTGGTCTTCAGTAATTGATACTCTCTAAAGTGGTATTTAGTCATTGATTAGACTGTGCGCAGTCATTGTAATTGTTGAAGGATAGTTAATATTCAAGGTTTCCAAGAGTATTCCTTTGCAGAAGTTCTCACTATTATTCCATTTTCATCATCTCTTTTTTCTCCTACAAACCCTCAAACTCCTTCTTGTCCCCGAATCCCCAACAAATTTGGCACGCCCGGTGGGACCTCCAAGGAGCTTTGAGCATAGGAGACTATATATTGCCATTGGAGGACAACATTCCAGTGTCGACAACATTACTCCAGTGGGCCAAAAGGTACATCCTTCTATCAAGGTCTCATTTTAAGTGGACTATGAATAGCTCATGACCGCGACCCGGTCACAAACCTTGAGAATCAAGTGCAAGCAGACAAGAAGAAAGACGAACCGAAGATCATCAAGTCCACTTTCATCGACTGCATCGGTAGGAAGCATGGCAGGACAGGTGGACCTAGAAATCTTGCTCTCCAGGTTAAACATAAAATTCCCCTCCTTCAGAGGATTAGCCCATGAGGACCCAGATGAGCATATTCGACGATTTCTTTCATTATGTAAGACTAGGGGACTAATGGGTAGGGAAGATGCTTTCTTGATACTCTTCCCCGCCACATTGGAAGGTCTGGCAGACAAGTGGTTTAGTCAGTTTGCCGAAAATCACTTTACCTCTTGGGATTTGATGAAAGAGGCCTTTAAGAATCAATTTCAGCAGGGCAACACGGCTGAGATCATTATAGAAGAATTGGAAAACTTGAAGTTGGGTCCAGGAGAGAAGTTCCCCGAATTCGTGACCAGGGCAAAAGCATTAATGGCTAAATTACCGGATCCACCACACGACTTCTTTGTCAAGAAGTGGTTAGCAAAACCTTTACCTGTGGTCACCCAATGCAAAATAAAAGAGTTGGTGCTACCTACGGCCTCTGTTGAGGAATTCATCAACACGGCCACCCGCTTGGAACAAATAAGGCACCAGTATGGTACAACGTCTTCCCAACTATCATATGGTACAGAACTGGAGGACCCAGTGAGCCAGTTAAGAAGGGAATTGGAAGGCTTGAAGAGGAATAAGCCCTATACAGAGGAGGAGACTACTGTAGCTCAGCTGAGAAGAGAGATTGAAGCCCTCAAGCTCCAAAAGGAAGAGGAAGCCCAAGCAGAGGAACTAGCTCAGCTGAGGCAGGAGTTGCAAGAACTAAAAGGAGGCGGCATTAAGAACGGACTATGGTGCTCCATGTGCAGTAAGCAAGGACATATAGTAAGTGAATGTCCTTTGCTAAATGTGACTTGTCAATTATGCAGAAAGATTGGGCATGAGGCCCATGAATGCCAATCAAGGGGAATACCGACAACGACATACTGGACACAAGGCGGGCTCTTGCCACCAGCAAATGTAATGGCAGCAGCAACAAACCAAGGTAATAACTATAATCCTAGACCAAGAACTAACCTTGCAAATGGGCCTAGAAGGCCAATTATTTGCTTCAGGTGTGGAGAATGTGGGCACTACCAAAGTAGGTGCACCCTACCAGAGAATGCACCTCCTTGCAGGAACTGCCCTGAGGCCAGAGACCATTATACAAATTGTTGTCCTAAGAATCAAGCCTCTTCATCAGGGCCCCATATCCAAATGATTTCTGTGCAGGAAGAAGAAATGGCAAATCAAGTTAAGGTGCCGTCACCATCTACCAGGGTGGTGCAGTTAGAGGAAATTGACTCTTTTACTGTGCAGACAAGAAGCAGGGGGAAGGCTCCAGTGGACGTGGGTCAAGAATCATTGATTAATGGATTAAACAGAGACAAAGGTGTGTCTGAAGACCTAGCCACCACAATTGCAGACACAAGGAAAAAGGAAAATTGCACAGGTACCAGTGATGCCATTGGACAGGCATTCAGCAGGGCTCATGAGGAATTGGATAAGTCAAATGGAGCCCAAGCTCTTAAGGAATCAGAAGCCTCCAGACTGCTCAAGTCCATGAAAAAGGAGGTTAGTATTCTTGATTTAATAAAGATGGATGGGAAATTCAGGTCAGAATTATTACAGATAATTGATGAAGCTTCTACGACAAGCTTAGTAGCTAAGACTGCTATCTTACATCAAGGGATAATCAGGGGGAAGCACCCCTTACAGATTATAAAAGCCCTCGGCTCACAATATCAATCAAGGGCCATGAATTTCAAGGTGTTATTGTAGATGGTGGTTCTGGCATTAATTTGATGCCTGAACATACCATGAAAAGGATTGGACTCCACCCTTCAAGACCCGCAAATTTCACGGTCACTTTGGCAGATCAGAGCAAAGTAAGGCCCTTAGGGGTAATCCCAAAAGTTCTGCTTGAAGTACAAGGTAATCTATTTATCCTGGATTTTGTGGTTTTAAGATTGCCCCAGGTTGAAGGAGGATTTCCTCTCTTAATTGGAAGACCTTGGCTGAGGCATGCCAGTGTCATTCATGATTGGGGTAAGGACACCATGTGGGTACAAAAGAAAGGGCAGGAGCTGACACAAATTCATTTAGAAGAAGGCCCAGACAATCAAGGAAACACGAGTATGATGCAAACAGTGAGCATTTGCATGGAAACAGAAGCGGAGGATCAGCCCCAAATAGATTTTGAGGAAGAAGAGGATATTTTTAGTTGGCTTCATGCCGGCAACTCTTCTTCTTGTTTTGGAATTTTTCTTGATAATCCTGGTACATTTGGAGGCTATGATGAAGACAAAGGAAAGGTCCAGGTCGATGGATTGGGAGAGCCCATCACTGACCACAGAAGGGGCAGGAAGATACCCCTCAAATACAAATTGGAGGAGGATGTGTCAACATCAGATAACGAAGTTTCCCAAGCTAAAAGCAAGGTAAAAAATTCTGAGGTTGAATGTTCTTTCCCAATTCAAGAAATCCCTGCAGGATGGATGCAGGACAAGGAGGAAAACATCGAAGTTCAAAATACACCTGCTTATGAAGCAATGCACGAAAAGCTAGTAGAAGAAGACAAGGAAGCAGATGCACAAGAAGATAATCTGGTAACAAGAAATCCGGTTCAAGAAGTACATTTATGCACCCAAAACAATAATCAACCAGTTCTAGTGGCCACTTGGTTGTGGAGCCACCCAAAGCTCCTGGAAAAGGTAAAATCATTCTTAACCCAGTATGCAGATGTTTTTGCCTGGCATTATAAAGACTTAGAAGGAGTGCCTGCATCTTATGGAGAGCACAGAATTCCTCTGGTTGAGGGAGCCAGACCCATCAGAGGAAGGAGTTATAGACTCAATCCAAAGTATGCCGAAGCTGTCTATGTGGAAATCCAAAAGATGGAAGATGCAGGAATCATCATTCCTGTGGAACACTCAGAGTGGCTCTCGCCTATGGTTATAGTACCAAAGAAGAATACTAATAAAATCAGGATTTGTGTGGACTTTAGAGCTCTCAACAAGGTGACCATTCCAGACGGGTTCCCTATGCCTTTTGCAGAACAGGTCATTGAAGAAGTGGCGGGGCATGCACTATATAGTTTTATGGATGGCTTCAGTGGCTATAATCAAATATCAATACACCCAGAGGATCGTGAAAAGACTGCTTTTATCACACCATGGGGAACGTATGTGTATGTAAAAATGCCATTTGGGCTAAGAAATGCTCCAGCCACATTTAACAGAACGGTCAATCTCATTTTTGGCCCCTTATTGCTGGAATCACTTAGAATCTTCATGGATGATTTCTCTTCATTTTCAGGATCTCACAAAGAAACTCATCTAGATTGTTTGGACCAGCACCTGAGACAGCTGCAGAATATTTTCCAAAGATGCAGAGAAACTAAGTTAAAGCTCAATCCAAATAAATGTCATTTCCTTGTGACAGAAGGAACCCTCTTAGGACATGTGGTATCCGCTAAAGGTATGGCCCCAGATCCTGACAAAATTCTTTCTATATTAAAGTTACCTAAACCCAAAACTCCTAAAGAGATCCAGAGTTTTTTGGGGCATACCGGTTATCATAGAAGGTTTATAAAAATGTATGCAGAGATAGCTAGACCTCTGACTAGACTCAAAGGTAAAGAAGTACCTTTCAAATGGGAAGAAGAGGAGGAAAAAGCATATCAGACATTAAGGTCACGGCTAGTGTGTGCTCCTATCTTGGTCACCCCGGAGTGGTAAAAAATCTTTCATATACATGTCGATGCCAGTGCATATGCAGTGGGAGCAGTTCTGACTCAACCCAGTGAAGAATTTAAAATGGACAGGCCAATTCAATATGCCAGTAGAATCTTGACCAAGGCTGAAAGAAATTACAGTACTACCGAAAGGGAAGCACTAGCAATGGTCTTTGCAGTTCAAAAATTCCGCCATTACTTATTGGGGGTAAAATTTATTATTATATCAGATCACCAACCTCTCAAGTACTTACTCAACAAACCACATGCTACTGGTAGAATATGGAGGTGGTTACTGTTATTCCAAGAGTTCGACTTCTCGGTAATCCACAAGCCAGGAAGAGAAAATGTGATGGCGGATCACTTGTCCAGAATAAATAGGAAGGATCAAACCAGTGGTATCAATGATGATTTCCCGGACGCACACTTGTTTGCTATACAACCTAAAGGATGGTATGATGATATCAAGCAGTTCATTAATACTGGATTGTATCCAGAAAGTGCTAATGCTGTACTAAGAAAGAGGCTGCTTATCAAGAGTAGACCATATACTTTCATGCAGGGTAAACTCTACAGACAGGGCAAGGATGACAGGATGAGGAAATGCTTAGAGGAAGATGAAGTGAGGGAAATACTGCAATTTGCACATGAAGGAACAGGTGGTGGGCACCTTCCAGGGCATATCATGAGCCAGAGAATACTAGATGCTGGTCTATGGTGGCCTACACTCTTTAGGGATGCAGATAATTGGAGAAAAACATGTGATGTGTGCCAGAGGTGTGGACCTAAACCCACCAAGCAAAGACATCACCCTTTGGTAGTTTCCACTTCTTGGCAGCCCTTTGAGAAGTGGGGATTAGACTTTGTTGGGCCTATATACCCTCCGGCACTTCCAAAAAGGGAAAAGTACTTACTGATAGCCACGGACTACGCAACAAAATGGGCTGAAGCTATTGCATCAACGGATTGCTCTGCACAAACAGTGGCTGACTTTTTGTATTGTAACATCATTTGCAGATTTGGATGCCCGCTGGAAATCTGTACCGATCAGGGTACTCATTTTGTTAACAAAATATTGCAGGAAATTTCCAACAGGTATCGCATTTTACACAGGACTTCTTGTGCATACTACCCACGAGCTAATGGACAAGCCGAATCAACGAACAAAGTATTAATTTCAATGTTACGAAAAGAATGCATGTTGCAGCCGACCTCTTGGGGACGGGCCTATCTGGGTACATTATGGGCATACAGACTGGCCTATAAAGAGACTGGGTATTCCCCCTTTCAATTAGTTTATGGCTTGGTTCCTATTGAACCATTTGAATTTATCAGAGGCTCTATAAGAACGGAAAGACTAGAGAAAAATGGGATGGAAGTTTCAGCAAGACTGACTGCTTTGCATAAACTGGAAGAATCGAGAATTTTAGCATCCAAACAGTTAGAGAAGCTGCAGTTACACAGGAAGGAGACTCATGACAAAAATCTATGGCAAAACAATTTGAAGCCTGGAGATTTAGCCCTGCTACACAGACCACAAATTTCTAATCAAAACAAAGGGAAATGGATCCCTCACTGGGAAGGCCCTTTTCGCATTACGAAGATGCTGCAGTGGGGTGCAGTGCAATTGGAAACACTCGATGGCAACACCCTACCTTTGGTTAACATTTCCAGACTCAAGGCTTATTATCAAGTATCATAACCATTGCATTTTCCTTTATCTTGTTGGTTTTGGATTGTTTTAATAAGTAGTAATAATCAGCTCACAGGATTGTTGGGCGTCGTTTTTTATGAAAATCAGAAATATGGGCGCACGTTTTTTTTTTTCTTTTCTTTCTCAATAAAAATCAAAAAATGTTGGGCGCAAGTTTTCTTTTCCATCAATAAAAATCAAGAATTCATCACTTCATAAAAAGAAATTCATCACTTGAATGGCTCTTAGTTTTGCTAAGTAACTTTCAGTTTTGCCCTTTCCTTTGTTTGTCTCTCGGATGGATGAGATTAACATTGTCATCTCCTCTCTTTTTGATCACCTTTTTATGCTAGACCGCTCCTTCTTGAGAGGTGCTCCCTCATTCGAAATAGCTATATAATATGGCCTCTTTTTTCATTCTTGCTTCAACATCCTCAGGAATTCCGTTCTTATTTTCAGTGCACACACAAAGTTGTACTAGGGAGGAAAGAAGAAGAGCATCTCACAACCCCCTCACCCTCAATCCCCCTCAACGATCCCCCCTCTCCGACCCTCTACAACCAACCCCCTGGCGGCACCCAACGATCCCCCCTCTCCCACCCTATACGTTCAACCCCCCACCCTCTTCATCACCCTTCGGCACCCAACCCCCCCTCTCCGACCCTCTACAACCAACCCCTGGCGGCACCCAACGATCCCCCCTCTCCCACCCTCTACGTTCAAACCCCCCCCCTCTTCATCAACCTTCGGCACCCCAACCCCCCCTCTCCGACCCTCGACAACCAACCCCCTGGCGGCACCCGACGATCCCCCCTCTCCCACCCTCTACGTTCAACCCCCCCCTCTTCTGCAACCTTCGTCACCCCAACCCCCCCTAACCGCCCGGCACCCAACGACCCTCCCTCAACTCAACCCCCTCACCCCAACCCCCCCCCCACCAAAGAAGCGCCCCCCCCCTCGCCCCCCCTCACCGCACCGCACCCCCTCACCACACCCCCCCTCACCACACCCCCCCTCAACACCCTCCCCCCCCCCTCCCCACCCCGCCCGCAGCCCCCCTCACCACACCTCAACCCCCCCCCTCACCAAAGAACCGCACCCCCCCTCACCGCACCGCACCCCCTCACCACACCCCCCCTCACCACACCCCCCCTCAACACCCTCCCCCCCCCCTCCCCACCCCGCCCGCAGCCCCCCTCACCACACCTCAACCCCCCCCCCCTCACCAAAGAAGCGCCCCCCCCTCGCTCCCCCTCACCGCACCACAACCCCCCTCACCGCACCCCCCCTCACCACACCCCCCTTCAACACCCCTCCCCCCCCCCCTCACCAAAGAAGCGCCCCCCCCTCGCTCCCCCTCACCGCACCCCCCTCACCACACCCCCCCTCAACACCCTTCCCCCCCCCCCTCCCCACCCCGCCCGCAGCCCCCCTCACCACACCTCAACCCCCCCCTCGCCCCCCCTCACCGCACCCCCCCTCACCGCACCGCACCCCCTCACCACACCCCCCCTCACCACACCCCCCCTCAACTCCCTCCCCCCCCCCTCCCCACCCCGCCCGCAGCCCCCCTCACCACACCTCAACCCCCCCCCCTCACCAAAGAAGCGCCCCCCCCCCCCTCGCCCCCCCTCACCGCACCCCCCCTCACCGCACCGCACCCCCTCACCACACCCCCCCTCACCACACCCCCCCTCAACACCCTCCCCCCCCCCCCCTCCCCACCCCGCCCGCAGCCCCCCTCACCACACCTCAACCTCCCCCCTCACCAAAGAACCGCACCCCCCTGTAGCTCAGTGATGAGTAGCACCTCCTTTAATGTCAATCCGGGAAGACGTGAGGATGGTATGAAGACCTCGAGCAAGTGGCGGCACAAGTGCGTGAGTGAGAAGCACACAAGCATGCACACACATATACACACGCGCACACACGGCAAGACAAAGAGAGAGAATCAATGGAGTTCTTTAGATTACTTTCAATAGCTCTTACAAGTTCGTTTCAATTACAATCTCTCCCCAAAAATGAGCTCTCTAGCTCTTTTTATAGTTTTTGACTAGGTTTTGGCCATGTCCAGACCTAGTGTCCGGCCTAGTTAAAAATTAGGTTCCAGGGCCAATTTGAGGGCTTAAACGGAGTCTAAAAAATACGAAAATTGATATGTAGGTACTTCTAAGGCTCCTCAAGCTCAAGGACTCCTTGGCTTGCACAAAACGGAGCTACAAAAATATGAAATGGTATTTACAATGATTGTTAGTGATAAGAATCACTGTTAAAAGATGTTGATTTGGGAAAAATTGAAGGGCCTATCTGCCAGATTTGCGTCGACTGCTTTGTCTACTTACTCCTTCACCTTGTTCTGACTCTCTCCGCTGGCTTCCTTGTCTAGTCGGTCCTTGGGTGCCCATACTGCTCTCAACACCCCCCCCTCTCTCGCGTCTGTCGTCCCTGACAGACCCTTGTTGCTGGGAGTGTTGGATGTAATATTCCACAACCTGAGTGGCAAGCTGATGTTCTTGTATGCGTAGTCCTCTGGCCAAATCTGTCATCATACGATCCCAATCGATTGGTCCTGGAATGTCCGGATGTGGCAGACGTAACTGATCTGCATGGATCGCTTGTTCTACTGCGAATAGATGTAGCAAATGTGTGGGTCTGGGAATGAAAATTTCGGAATTGTATTCCCAGAATCCCGTAGAGAACATTTCCTCAAATGTCTGCTTGAAGCATGCGGGCAAGTACTTTATTCGTGCATGCCAAGCAAAGATGATAGTGACCGAGGGGGTTTGGCTCATGTCGTAGACTAAATCCTTGTTGCCTTGAGAGAATCCAGGGGCAGAGATGTATGGAGCTTGGACATTCCGAAAGGTTTTGAAGACAATGGTCATGAGCTCGAATATCTTCATACACATTTTCGCCGCTATGTCGGGTACATTATTTAGACGTGTAGACCAGTGTCGAATTGTTGATATCATGTAGGCTACGATTGGAGTCCCTCGAGGTGGAGCAAAATATGGGTAGTTAACCCAAGCCGAGCACTCTTTATTGTTGCGTACCTTGATTGCAAATGCTTGCCAGGATCTGCGACGTACCACTGGACAATAGCATGGATTATACTTGATATATAGTGGCATGGTTGCCCAGGAACACATCATCTCTGGGTAATCGGTGAGTAAACGTGCACGCCAATTAGGTTGGAAGATCGAGCCAGCACGTGCATCGGTCGGTAAATCCCCTATCTCAAATTGAGTGGCGAATGTGGGCTCCTTCCCTGTATGTCTTTTGACTTCTGCATTATAATCATGTAGTAAGACAAAATAAGGCATGTATTGCGACTCTGATGTTGTGATTAACCGTTGATGGGATAAATTTTGAAAGTAGGAAGACCGAAGGACAGTTTCTTCCAGATTTGTGAGAGATTGCATTTGCACGGCCACACGATCATCATGTGTCTTACCCACTTTCTCGACCCTTTTGACCCAATCTGGAACTTGAATTTCTAACGTGTCTTGTCCTTCTTCCGTAGTTCGACCACCAGGCGTCGGCATAGGCTCGTATGGCTCTTCATAGCTGTCATCGACGGGGATTTCCACTACTGTTTCAGGTTCTGGTTCTTCAATGGGCGAGGGTGGCCGTTCATATGGGAGGAGGCGTGCTTGGAGTTCTGCCACCTGTTTCCGGAGGGTCTCCATTTCTTCTGTAGAGTGTTGCAAGATTACCGGCTCCTGTTGAGCTGGGGGGACACTGGCTATCTGTTTCTTGAGATCCGCACATTCAGTCTCTAGCTTTTCATATGACTCCAAGAAATTTGCATGCTCCTCAAGTAGGATGCGAATGTCTTCCGATGGGACTGCTCTATATCTGGTAGGGCTAACGGTTGCACCTACGGTTCCTTCCATAGCCGCTTCAAAGTTGTCTTGGTTTTGTTGTTGAAGTCGTTTGTTCTCTTCTAGTGCTGCGGCCATATGCTTCCTTAATAGCCCAATGTTGCGTCTGAGTGTAGCGTTAGAGATCATTTGCGCTTGAAGCACTGTTTCTAGTTCTTTGACTGCTTGTGTTGGCAGTAGCCTTGGTACACCAGGACTTACAAGACGTGAAAGTCAAAGAAGGGAGTCAGAGCGAAGGGACAGCACAAGCAAACAGGGCAGTCAAAGAAGATCTGGCAAGTAGGCCAATATTTTTTCAAGACATTAATGCAAATCAAGAGATGGACATGCAGGGAGGAAGAGCAAGTAGGGAGCTCGAAGATATGTATGGCAGATCACGAGAAGAAATCCCTACAACAATAGTGATTTTTATCACTAACAATCATTTGTAAATATCATTTCACATTTTTGTAGCTCCATTTTGTGCAAGCCAAGGAGTCCTTGAGCTTGAGGAGCCTTAGAAGTAGTTGCGTACCAATTTTCGTATTTTTTAGATCTCGTTTGAGCCCCCAAATAAGCCCTGGAACCTAATTTTTAACTAGGCCGGACACTAGGTCTGGACAGGGCCAAAAGCTAGTCAAAAACTATAAAAAGAGCTAGAGAGCTCATTTTTGAGGGTAGATTGTAATTGAAATGAACTTGTAAGAGCATTTTGAAAGTAATCTAAAAGCTCCATTGATTCTCACTCTTTGTCTTGCCGTGTGTGCGCGTGTGTGTGTATGTGTGTGCATGCTAGTGTGCTTCTCACTCACGCACTTGTGCCGCCACTTGCTCGAGGTCTTCATACCATCCTCACGTCTTCCTGGATTGACATTAAAGGAGGTGCTACTCATCATTGAGCTACACCAAATTTTGGCACCGTTGCCGGGGATCGAGCTTTGAGGACGAGCGTGTGATGGTAAGACGTAGAGTTGACGCGTTGGAGTTGTAGGTATTTTCTTCACTCTCATCGATTTTCTTTTACTTTCTTCACCATCATCATCACCATCATCATCATCACCATCTCCCACGTCCATCTCCATCATCGCGAAAATTTCAGTTTTTTGACTATATCCCCATCTCCACCTCATTTCCCCCATTTCACTTGTGAGAGAGAGCGAGAGAGCGAATTTGCATGTGCTGTTTTTTGCATGTTTTGTGAGCATTCTGCAGGTACAGGCCGCATCATCATCCCCAGCACTCTGCGCAGGTACGGAAATCTGAGTAACTGTCTGTGTGTCGCCGAGCTCTGTCAATCGCGACCGACTGAAAACTTGCTCTAATGGCTAAACAAAGTGCATATCCATGACCTACAGGCCTAGAGCTTCCTAAAAATGTGTTTAGTTTTTTGAAATTCCACAGATTTCTGTCAATCGCGATCGCTCTGTCAATCGCGATCGACAAACCACGACGGACAGATCTGTCAATCGCGATCGACACGTCAATCGCGATCGACAGCCCACGACGGCTCTGTCAATCGCGACCGACAGAGTCAACGACCGATTGACCACGACCGACTGACCATACGCGTGACACGTGTCAATCGCGATCGAGTCATCAATCGCGATCGACTCATCAATCGCGACCGACACAGTCAACGACTGTTTGACCACGACGGACAGACCACGACGGCTCTGTCAATCGCGACCGACACGGTCAACGACTGTTTGACCACGATCGACAGACCCTCGCGACCGACCTGTCAATCGCGATCGACTCATCAATCGCGACCGACAGAGTCAACGACGCTTTGACCACGATTGATTGACTTTTCGGCCACGTGTCAATCGCGACTGACCAGTCAATCGCGACTGACAGCCACGACGGACCTGTCAATCGCGATCGACACGTCGATCGCGACTGACCTGTCAATCGCGACCGACAGACTTTGCGAACGTGTTAGAAGGGCAAATTAGGTCAAATTTTCAAGGCAAAATTATTGGTCTAAATTTTGATTGAGTGTGGGACAAACACTAGGGTGTAGTATTGCATCGCGAGGCCGTGCCACAAGCTACTCGAGTATTCCTGTTTGACTGATTAGCTTGTATTGAATTCTGATTTAACTCCCTAAACCCTGAACAGTCCTAACTTTTTCATATGAAATCCAATTTTTGAGCTCTTGGGCTTGTTGGAAAGCTCGTGGCATATACTACACGCCCTCAACTGTTTTTTATAAAGATAATGCGTTGATTTTCAGAGAGGGTATTTTGAAGTTGACCATACCCAGGGGGATCAAAGTCAGGGGTCTTTAGAATTATTTTCCTAAAAGTCACAATGCAGATGTGTGTTTGTGTCACATGAATGAAAGTGGTTGGTTTTGTCCTTTGAATATAAGCATTGAGCTAACCGTGGGACTTTTATAGGTCCATTGAGAGCAACTTGGAGCATACAAAGCAAGATTTCTTTGCAAGCTTGAGAACCGGGTTCTTGAGCACCATAAAGCAAGGGATCAACAAGTAAGGTTGGATTATTCTCAACTCCCTCTGTCATTTCCTAGCTCAAGCTAAGAACGAGTAGAGATAGGAGTAAGTCAGGGCGACGATAGGCAGTTATCAAGTTGAAGACTATCAAAAAAACTCAAGTTCAAGCTAAAAACTTAGTTACTGTACTGTCGATAACATAAAGGAAAGAACCTAACGTGGAACGATCAACCGGAAATTACGAAGAACACTCAAGTATTCCGACGACGTGATATCAGACAAGACCATAAACACAATAATTAACTAAAAAGAATCAAGTAACTGATACCAATTGATTGGCAACGAGGTTGTACTCTGGGCAAAAATTTGGGCTAATCAGTTAGGCATATGAACCTTCGATCAGGACGACACCTAGCAAGAGAGAGACAAAGCCTTAGGTCTTCTGAGGCTAGTGTCAATCACACTGCAAGGTCTTGGGCCCAGCAGTTGAGCCACCACTCATACTACCCTAGCTCTGAGACCAGTGAGTCAGAAATGTCTCAAGGCATGGACAGACCTACGGGAAGTTCAGGAGTGCCTTATTTGTACAGGGTAGAAGGCCCTTACAAAACACAGCTGGAATATCTTAGGACCAACCGACTAGGTGCTAGCATCTATGAGGACGGCCTAGGAAGATCCGTGGTCCAGATTAAAAACCCTGACCAATCCATAGGACTAGAGCACCCAGCTGTCAAGTTTGAAAATGGTGCATACCTGGACAAGGAAGGAACTATATATGTAGTCACTAGTCACCCGGATAGGACAGATGACTTTGGGAATGTAATCTCCGAAGCGGGCTTAGGTGACCTAGAACAAGGGAACATGGGTGCGGAACCTAGAACCCCTCGAGGTAAATCTGTTCTCACTAGGATTATCACGCCTGAATGGGTTCCCCAAGACAACAAGAGCATAGAGTTGCTCCTCAATCGAGAAACTGATGAAGCCTTTTGGAGGTATAAGTCTAATCAGCCAACAGACATAGGAAATATCATGATCTATGAGTTTAAGGATCCGGATAGCCCAGGCAGAGTGACCTACTTAGATCATGCTTCAGAACGGATCTTTGTGGTGACAGAAAATGATAGGCATGCCTACACTTGGAAGGGTGAATTTATTTTCCGCCAAACAAGATCAAACGTATCCATTGGTCATCCTGGGGCTGGAACATCCCAAGCTCATAGTACGCAAAGAGACAGAAGTAGAGATAGACCAGAAGTAAGTTTTGCCAACCCAGTGGGCAGAGAAAGAACGAGAACAGAGACGAATAGGGTAGAACCCGAGATGCATAGAGCCCACAGGAACCAAAGAAATGTAGATGGATTCCCTCTGCCGAGACCTAGAGAGCACACAAGAACTTTGAGACCCACCCAGCTAGTTAAGTCCATGAAGAATTACTTTGACGGCACAGGAGATCCCTATGATCATGTGGCGGAATTCAAGCAAGTCTTGAGAGCTGAACAAGTGGAGGATCTGTTCACGCAGTACAATGCCTTCGGTCTAACCCTTAGGAACACAGCACTTACGTGGTTTCAGCCATTAGATGAACGCCAGTTCAGGAGCATAGACCAACTCCTAGAGGCTTTCATCGTAGAGTTCTCTAAGAGTGGCATAAGACACAATACCTCCTCATTGATCCACAGCTTCAAACAGACCCCCCAAGAGACTGTTAGATTGGCCGGAAGAAGATTTAGACAATATCTGGAAAGGTGCCCTATTTCGGAGCTACCCACATCTGCTAAACAAGTAGCCTTATTCCTTGATGGATTGCTGAGTACGAAATTGAGATCCTATGTGTATCTGAAGGACCCTAGGACTATAGAAGAGTGTGTACGCATGTGCATTGACATTGAAGATAACCTAGGGGAAGAACTAGAGCTTTCCAAAATCTACAAAGATTCAGATAGTGCATCTAGTCACTCTTCCACGCAGTCCACATCAATTGAGGAACTTGCCGAAAAGGTAGCTCAGAAATTAGGTGTGACTAGCAAACAAATTCCAAGGTTTGCTCCTGTGAAAAGGTGCTTTACATGCGGTGGTGACCATATGGCGAACGTCTGTCCCATTATGGCTCAACCCCAAGTAAACCCTAGTAGCCAGTACTGCACCATAGAACGGAGATACACCAACCACACCGCACAAGATTGCCCATACAACAAGCAGGCAGTTAGGCAACCCTATCTGCAGCCCTACCAACAAGGCCGATACCAGAACCAAAATCCACCACCACAATATGCTAGACCCCAACAAACCTACCAACCACAATATCAGGCCCAACAGAGACCCCAACCGGTACTAGCTCAATAGCCCCCAAACCCCGCTAACGTGATTCCAGTAAAGTATGCTGTTGCAGAAGAAAACCTGAATAGGGCCATAGTACCAGTAACCCCATTGATCTCGGAAAGTGACCCAAGTGACCATAGCTTTGATTCTACACATGTCGATAGTCCCCAGGCTTACTACATGCAGTCTCCAGAACATGGTGAGTCTTACTATAGTGAGGAACCAAGTGAACCTAGTTGGGAGTCAGATTACATGAACGTCATGTATGCAAACCCCAACCCCAGGCCTCAACCTAGGCAAGTAAGACCTCCATTCCCAAGAGGACCGTGCTACAGATGCCAAGGAGATCATCTCATCCGTGATTGTCCCTTACCCTCACCTACACAACCCCAGTCAGTGACTATCCAAGGTTTTTGCCAAGATTGTGGAAAAGAGCATCTTTTACGAGATTGCCCAAAGAACCCCAATAATATGCCGAAAATCACTCCGATCAATGTTATTGGATTAGTGGTAGATTCCTCAGGAAGTGTCACGTCCACTGCGCCAGTGCAGGTAGTCACTAGAGCTCAGGCATTGCATCAAAACCAAGAGACAAACCAGGATAAGAACTCAGAGGCTAGTGAAACCGAGAGCATAACAAAGAAAAGGACTAGAGCATGGAAAGATAGTCGGGAAAGAATGAAAAGACAATGGGCTAAAAAGATGAGTGAACTTGAGGAGAGCATAAGAGAAACCAAAGCTAGGATAACTGAAATCACCTCTCAAATCCCCTCTCACAATACCCCGCCGCCACCCCTACCATCTCCCTCTGACCCACCACGTCATACGATTCCACCACCTCCTAGGGTAGGATCAGTGTTAGCTGATCCCACTCCTGAAGACATAGACATGATGCTCAAAGCATATCAGGCCAGAATCCAAGAAGGGCCAAACGTCACGGATCATGCCAAGTGCTATCCTAGAGCTGACCTAGAGATAGAAAGAACCAAACTGTGCGCGAAAATGGTCGCATTGGCTCAGACTATGTTTGAAGCCAGTTGCCTCTTCAATTACTCGGGCTCAGCCAAAACGCAATTACACTTGGATGGATTCCTAGAGAAGTTAGAGGAAATAATTGCAAGATCTGCCAAGGAAGAAAAAAATCAAGAAAAAGATAAAGCAAGCAGAAACATGAAGCATTCCCCGTCAGGAGTGTATGTGGCCAATTCCACTAAACCAGACTCCTTTCCCTCCTTAGAAAGATTAGAGAGGCTAATTGCACAGCCAGAAAAGGAGCCTAACCCTCAAAGAAAGGAAAGGGCAAGAGAACGGATAAGCCAGCCTCTTCAGGAAGCCCATGTGCCTCCTCAAGGAGCCTATCTTCCTCCCCAAAGGTCACAGGAGCCTCCCTCGAAAGCTTATGTACCTCCACAGGTAACCCACATTCCTTCCCAGAGAGCGTATGAGCCTGTTCGGAAAAGTAATAGCATAAGTAATCCTCCCCAAAAAGCTTGTGCTTCAGCTATCTATGACAACGAGGAAAGAGCCAACGATAGAATAAGCCCTCCTTCCCAGGTAGCATATGTACCTAATTCTACGGAGCCAGACACTTCTTCTTCTATGAATCGGTTTGCACCAGACTTCCTACGAGAGATTCAAGAAGACAAATGGGATAACGAAAGTGAGGTCGCCCCTCCTTTTGAACTTGTGGACGATGCACACGACCAATTCCCACAAGACATCCCATCAATTTACGCGGAACATGAGAGTGCTCAATCTCATGAGAGATTGGACTTTGAGTCTAATTCCATACAGGAGCTACCCCACTTCACAGGCCCATGGGAAGCAAAGTCCACATGTATGAGAGCACCCACAATCATGGTAAGGAACGACGACTCAGTCATACCGAGGAACACGGAGGTAGTAACGGACACCAAGGTGCAACGCGATCTCACTTTGGAAGAGCTGCCTGAGGATAGACCAAACGCGCGGAAATATGTAGCTAGTCAAGTAACTGAAACTACAAAACCTCGTTCCCGGGTAGGATCCCATAGGACAGTACCGGAAATTCCCTTGGATAAGATAGGAGATATGTGTGAAGGTGAAGAAGGGAACACCTACCTTCCCATCACCTACCAGGACTACACCACGAAGGCAATTTTGGACTCAGGTGCAGGAGTTGCAATTGCCACCACCTCCTTATGGAAGCGTTGGGGCAAGCCAGCACTCAGGCCAACGAGGATGAAATTGCAAATGGCCGATGGTCACATAGAGAGACCCTTAGGATTGCTAGAAGGAATAACTCTCACCACTTGTGGTGTCGAGTTTGAGCATAGCTTTGCCATATGTGACTTCAGCAAAAATCATGCCTATGAGATGATTTTAGGAAGACCATTCATGCGACAGTTGCAAGTGGTGCAGGATTGGGGGACCAATTCTTTGTACCTGCAACACTTAGGTGTCACGACCAAAGTCAATCTCAAGGATTATTCTCATAGAGATGTCCCTCCTATCCAGTGGAATCCCATCCATAGAGCCAAAGATGATACAGAATCGGTGCATTCCATAGGGTCTAGATCCTCATGGATGCATGAAGATACTCACTTGTGGATGTCCAAGGTAGCAGTAGAGGAAGAGAAGAGAGAGAAAGCCAGAGAGGTAGGTGCGAAAGAAACCCATAGATCAATCCAAGACCCAGCCTATGCACCTGTAGTTTTTCCAGACGAAGAATTTGAACCTCACGGTTGGGCAGAAATCTTAGCAACAATGGATGTAGCCATCAACGAAGAACAATGGACACCTCACTGTGATGAGGATGGCTATGACATTTCAGTCTTCTCCATAGAGCCACTCATGGGAGAGGCAGTTCTAGAAGAATGTGAACCTAGCCCTGATGCATTTGAGGATGCAAGTGACTCCGATCTAGAGTCAATCATTATGGACCCACCATTCGCATCAGATGAAGAATACTTCCATGAAGTAGAATTTCAACCCCAGAGGCATGGAGAGGTTACAAATGATGTAAGATTAGCAACGCATATGACCCCAAGGGAAGAAGGAAAGAAACGGAAGAAGAAAGAAGTCTCACCAGAGGAGGAGGAATCTTTGTTTGAGGTCCCAGAAAATTTTAAGAAGTACGAGATAGATGACAGGAGAGTGATGATAAGAATGCCTAAACGAGAGGCACAATCAGGAGAGGCCTATGATAACAAAGAAACTACCAAGAAAATAGTAGTGGCTATAGAAGAAGGAGAGGAGAGATGCACGTATATAGGCCATGACCTGACAGAAGAAGAAGAGCATGAATTGATTGCCTTGCTAAGAGAATACAGAGATTTATTCGCTTGGAGTTACAAGGATTTGAAAGGGGTTGACCCAGACATATGCTCACACACTATTCCCATGACCTCAGATGCTAAACCCTCGAAGCAAAAGCCTTATACATATAACGATAATTATGCTGCTAAGATCAAAGAAGAGATAGATAGACTGGTTGAAGCTGGATTTATCTACGAAATTGAGCACACTGAATGGGTGTCCCCCATCGTAGTGGTGCCCAAGAAGAATGGCAAGCTGCGTGTGTGCATTAACTTGAAAAAGGTTAATGCCGCCACGATTCGAGATAACTATCCGCTTCCCATCACAGAACATCTCTTAGAAAGGGTGGCAGGCAAGGAAGTGTATAGCTTCCTTGATGGATTTTCGGGCTACAATCAAGTAGCCATAGCTCCAGAGGATCAGCATAAGACTGCTTTTGCCACAGAGTGGGGCATTTTTGCTTTTAGAGTAATGCCATTTGGGCTTACCAATGCACCAGCTACCTTCCAGAGGCTGATGTGCCATGTGTTTAAGGAGTTCCTGAGGAAGAGTTTAGAAGTCTATGTTGATGATCTTTGTGCTCATTCCAATGTTAGACAAACCCATATTCCTGAACTCAGACAAATCTTTGACAAATGTAGAGAATATCAAGTCTGCCTAAACCCAGAAAAGTGCGTTTTTATGGTCAGGCAAGGCAAGATTCTAGGACACATAGTGTCAAAGAATGGCATATCTACCGATGAAGAAAAAGTGAGAGCCATAGCAGAGCTACCTAGGCCAAAGAACGTCAAGGAAGTACAAGCTTTCATGGGGCATTGTGGTTATTATCGACGATTTATACACATGTATGCTGTCATTGCAAAGCCCATATACGGACTTCTGACAAACTTTGAGTGGACGGATGAATGTGAGAATTCCTTCCAGGAGCTTAAACGAAGATTATGTTCAGCACCAATCTTGACCACACCAGATTGGAATAAGCCATTCCATGTTCACGTGGATGCATCCAATTATGCTATTGGATGTGTACTTGCACAACCTACTGGTGAAGGTAATATGGATCTTCCAATTGCCTATGCCAGTAGACAATTGAATGCGGCTGAACGAAATTATACCACTACTGAACGAGAAGGATTAGGCATGGTATATGCAGTTAAAAAGTTTAGACATTATTTGCTTGCAAATAAGTTTAAATTTTTTACGGACCATCAGGCATTGTTGTACTTAGTAAACAAGCCATGCAATACAGGTAGATTAGTAAGATGGTTTCTCTTACTAATGGAATATGACTTTGAGGTTGTGGTAAGAAAAGGTAGGACTCACTTGAGAGCAGATCATCTCTCTAGGCTCACATCTGGAGAAGCCCCACAAGGAGTGTCAGATGACCTTCCTGATGCTTACTTGTTTAATTTGGAAGTGGTACCGCAGTGGGCTAAGCCATTGGTACCAGTATTGACATACGGGCCCAACCATCCAGTGGTTAACACACGGAATAGAGAGGTTGTAAAAGCCCAAAAGTACCACATCATGGCAGGAAGCATGTACAAGCACACAGATCAAGGGATCTTGGCTTGTTGCGTAGAAGAGGATGAGTACACTAAATGGTTGCAATTAGCACATGTAGGTGCACTAGAGCAACACCATTCAAAGCAACGAACCTTACAGACCTTAAAGAGACTCGGAGTAAATTGGCCAACTATGGAAGCGGATGTCCAAAAGTTGTGCAAGGAATGCCCAACCTGTTGCACTAAACCACCTGTGGAACATGCCACTCTCTATCAAGTATCCATTGTGCCAGATTTGAGTGAACCTCTAGTATCATTCTTGAGGACAAACACATTCCCTCCAGACATGACTCTAGCTAGGAAAAGGAGTTTAGAACAAGAAGCCCAGGATTACTCACTCATAGGTGATAATCTATATAAGCGCGGTAAAGATGGTTACCTGAGGTTATGTGTCCATGAAAGTGAGTACCTTAAGATCTTAGAAACTGCTCACCAAGGTGTAGCAGGAGGACACTTTGGACCAGATCGGGTGATCAAGGCAATATTGTTTGCGGGCTTCTGGTGGCCTACCCTTCACATGGATGCACATACCTATGTGAAACGGTGTGATGTATGTCAGAGGACTCAGTATCCTATACGCAAAGATGAGATGCCACTGAAACCTATGATGGGTGGACGTGCATTCTCTAAGTGGGGAATAGACTTCGTAGGTCCTATTAATCCCCCAGCCAAAGGTTCTCATGCGGAATACATCATTGTGGCAACAGATTATCTCACCAAGTGGGTTGAGGTAAAAGCTACAACCAAAAACGATGCTCAAACAACTGCCAAATTCTTGTTTGAGAATGTATTCACGAGATACGGGCTACCTATAGAGCTTGTAAGTGATAGAGGCACTCATTTCTTGAACGAAGTGATTGAAAATCTACTCCAAGAATTCTTGGTAATACACAAGAAGTCTGCCCCTTATCATCCTCAAGCTAATGGACAAGCTGAGAGCACTAATAAGATTTTATGCAATGTACTGACGAAACTAGTGAACACTAAACGCTCTGATTGGGACAAACAGTTACACCACGCTGTTTGGGCATACCGAGTGGCCTACAAAACGGTACTCCAAGCCACTCCCTTTCAGATGGTATTTGGCCAAAACGCTGTGCTACCGTTGGACTTCTTGATTCCTACATTGAGAGTAGCACAAGAGCACGAATGGACAGGTCACGAACTCTCCTCTAGGATCTTTGACCTTGAACGATTAGGGGAAACAAGACTAAGAGCCGCTGCAGGAATATATGCAGCCAAGAAGAGACAGAAGGCATATTTCGATGCCCATGTGAAGGATAAAGGCTTGAAAGCAGGAGATCTAGTCCTAGTCTATACACTCAAACAACACGCGAGGAAGCTAGAAAAGAGAGGCTATGGACCTATGATCATCAATAGGATCTCCACAAGCGGAGCAGTACAATTGGCCACATTAGAGGGCGATGTTCTCCCAAATTATATTAGCGGTTGCAGAGTCAAGTTGTACCAGGAACCCCTCACGGAGGAAATGCTCAGCCGACTCAACACTGCTAAGAAACGCAAAGAGGAAGAAAAGCGAGTTAGAGAAGAAGCTCAAGCAGAAGCTTTAGAACGCATCAGAAGGATGAAATTACGAAGGCAAGGCAGAGAGCAGCCTAGGACAAATGACTATGCAGATCAAGGATATCATATGGCAATGTGTGAAGTCGCAGGAACCAACTCACCTAGGATAACTGATCGACGTCCTTTCGTAACCCTAGATATAGGACAAGGAAAAAGTGCAAGGACTGTAAGAGCCTTGATTGACTCAGGTGCAGCCACTAGTGCGGTTAAAGTGTCTTACTGTCAAGAGTTACAGTTAACTGTCAATCCTGTGGAAGCATATCTCATAGGATTGGGAGGCGTGGAAACCCCTTGTATGGGCGAGGTGGAACTTCCCCTCTACATTCATGATGAAGCAATGACAGTTAAAGTACTAGTGTGTCAGGATGAGGATCTCACTGAACCTCTTGTCTTGGGTCAAGATTGGATTTATGACCAAGCAGTCAATTTAAACCTAAGAAGTGGACTTCTCCAGGTTTGGATCAATCATAGTCGAGTTACAGTAGAATTAGACAATGGAGCACTCAAGGAACTAGGAAAGGCACAGACTCCTGGTCCTTCCAGGGGTACACATGAAGATGACCATGCTGTTCTTGTCCAAAACTATGTGTTGCAGAGAAATGATATTCGCAAAAAAGAAGTCAGGAATGCAACGGAACTCCCTTCTTTTCCAAAGGCTAGAAGGAGGCAGCAACCCAAGGTGGATCAAAGGCAGAAGAAGCAGAGTACTACCTATGTCCGAGATCAAAAGTACCTGCGCAGCAGAATGGCCCAGAAAATAGACCAGGTATGGGTGCGGAAAGGCGAACGACCGGTTGCACCACCGTCAACTACAGGGGCAAAGCCTCTTATTAGTGACCAACAACACAACGCTAATAAGAAGTCTTTCAGAAATTCTTCTGCTAAAGTAAAATCTATTTGGGTGCCCAAGAAGTCGATGAAGGCAAGCCCACAATCAAGACAAATTTGGGTGCCTAAGGCTTGCTTGATGGCACAAGTCGCTACGCTGAGGCCACAACCTAAACAGCATAACGCAGCTACGCATACTGCCAGTATTCACTCGTTCTCAACGCTCATGAACACACCAAGACCCAAGAGCGTGCATGTAATCAATTGTAAATGGGTCCCAAAAAGGCCTCGTTTTCAAACCACGACATCGAGGAAGCTCTCTAGAGACTCTCCGAAACCGAAAACAAAGCCCATTCACTGCATTTGGCAGCCTAGGGCCTGTAATAAACCCCCCGACCCCAATTTGTAAATTCATGCCCACTTACTAACTGCAGTAGTCTCCTAGGACAACACAAGCACTAACTACACACACTGTCTTCATGCACTTACTAACCACTAACTCACCATCCACCTCATGTTAATGTTGTAACGGGGACAACACAAATTTATTCTGTCCATTACGATGTTAACACTTGGTTCTATATTCTCACAGAACCAACCAGCAAACAGGGCCATGGCAGAAGCAGGTACCAGTTCTCAAGCCGGATCTGGTGCCCAGATTGTGGACATAGAAACACTTCTCCTTGAGCCACGTCTCACCGCAAGACCGCAAGAGCTTCAAGCAGTGCATGTGCTCCCCATCCAGGATCCTCCTCAAGGACACACTTCTCAAGTAGGTAAGCATGCGCATTGGTTCAGTGATGTTGCTGGACCACTGGGCGATGGAACCTATTTCTGGGAAGCAGAATTGGAATTCAATGGCAAATGGGGTCGATACCACTTTTTCGCACGCGAGTTTGAAAGCTATCAAAATGCCGAAGTCATGAGATCAGTTTGGATCAAAGCGGGTGTGGAAAGTTATTTCAGGACTCACTTACCAAAGCCGGATTTTTTACGATGTTCTTATCTGATCAGTACCATCACGCCAAGCAGAGCCAAGGGCGGCGACAGCACCTTTGTGTTGCCATCACTGCTGCCGGGTAATGAGCTTAAAAGATTCAAGTTGACCCTCAATCTGGTAAGAGAAGCATTGGGTATGTATGGCATGCACATCCCAACAGAAAAGGAAACCATGGTTCCAGGTCGAATGAAGCACAAAGATCTTAATAAGCTGAAGGACATGGTTGCGATGACACCTACCATTGCGCTTCACCTGCGAACCATCATGCAACATTTTGCTTTTCCCGCCCAAGAACGATTCACAATGCCCCCGAAAAAAATATGGTTCAGTTTATATCTAGCAGAAACCGAAAGCCTGCCCATCAATGTGCCACACTGGATCATAGATCAGATCCACCTAGCGCATCAAAGGTGGAACAAAAAACAGAAGAATGTGCTCCACGGGTGTTGTGCTCTGACCAGAATAATCTATAGATGCTTGGCTTATGACGTGCCTGTTCAGCGGGCACTCGTATGGTCCCGAGTCCAAGAATTCCAGAGACGACTATCAGCAGCAGGTCCCCCATCAAAGAAGATGAGGGGGGGAGTCCAACTACCCTGTGCCCAACCAAGGGGAGCTACCGCTACACCAGAAATCACCCCTCCCCAGACACGACGAGTGAGGCCATTCACAATCCGGCTACCGAGACCAAGCACAGAGGGGCCTAATCTGGTGTTTCCACCCATTCCATCCGATTTTGAATTTCCGCAGGGATTTACTCTTGAGGACCTCACGGATGAAGAAATTGCCAGATTAATCTATGACTCTAACCTCGAAGCTGAAGCAGCGCGAGCTCAGGAACCACGACCCCAAACAACATCGGCCCCCACCCAACCACAAGTTGTAGAAGTCGATGTAGATGAACAAGAGGCAGGAGGAGACGAAGAAGAAGCCGACGAAGAACAACATCAAGAATATGACGAACTCTCCGAGTTAGCAAGTGCCCCAGCATATTCGGCACAAATCAAGAGACTATATCGAACCATGCGACTGGTTCAGGAACAGCATCAGATGTCTCTAGAACAGGGCAAAAGACTCATGAACGACTTGCTAGCTGAGGAAGGTGTGGACGAATTGTTCATTGAGTCCATGAACCTTCATGCCGACGCCGTAGGACTGGACGAGGCCATTCATGAGGCAATGGCCTACATCCACAGGTTTGAAAAAAGGGTTCCCGTTCGTCCCAGAAGGTCCGGGAAGCAAATTCACATCAATACATCAGCACCAGGCGAGGCAGCGCAAGCAGAAGAATATCAGGAAGCACCGTTGTCACCACCATCCCCACCTCACACTACACAATTCACTCCACCACAGGACACTAGCACTACCACATCCACTACCACTACCATTGTCATGGGCATCCCACTCTCTCCGGGAATCCAATACGGGGGAGTCACCATGCCCACCTTCACCACCCTGTTCACCGATGTCACATCCACTCCACCCACGATCCCCATCTACACCGTCACTCAAACAGTTGACACGATGGAAACATCACCTGCCACAGCACCACTCCCTCCCCCCATGCCACCTTCACCACCCATACCCCCTCCCCCCACATCTCCACGTACATCCACATCATTCACCTCTCCCATTCCCGCCCCCATTCCCCCTGCATCTTCACCCCTCCCAGCACTATTTAATGTAAATAACATATTTTTAGCATTAAACCAATGTGTATACCAGCTCCAGCATGAGTACAAAGCTCTGGACAACCGGTATCAGCAACTGGAAACGCACCATCAGAACTTACAAAGACAATTTCACATTCTACAAACAGAAAATGCAGAACTGAATCAACGCTACACGACGCTTGAGCAGGCTCACCAAACATTATTGGCGGCACCCCAACCATCGACAGAATCAGGTGCCAAACAACTAGAAGCTTTGCTCGAGGTATACCAAGCCGATAATCTCAAAGTCCGGCGTAACCTGGCAGTTCTCAGAAAACACATGGCGGCCGCCCTTGAGGAAAACAAGAGACTGCAGCAGCAAAATGAAGCAAATCTAGAAGCAGCAATGGAAGGCTCTCCACACGAAATTGATCCAGAGCAGTTTAAAGCTGTGCCCTCAGAGACAATGAAGACCATCTTGGACAGCTATGCAGATCTATTAGAAGCTCATGATGACTTGGAAAGGGAACGTGATGCGCTGCGCAATCAACTCCAAGAGCAACAGACAGCACCCAAAGTCACAGACACGACCACGACTTCAGAGGAAGTCAAGGCATTGAAAGAGCAGGTGGCCGAATTACAGGCAAGATTACTCACACATGAAAGGCAACCCTCTCCAGTTGTCGAACCAGAACCCGAGGATTTGGTACCCATCGAGGTAGATGAGACGTATGAGGAACCTTACGTTCCTATGCCAATGCCAGGTGGTGAGCAAACCGCAGAAGGAATGGATACGTTAGAAATCGAAGTACCTGAGTGGCTCCAAACACTAGAGAAAACGGCATCAACTCATGAAGATCGAGTGGCAGTTCAGATCCAATCTATGGCAAAGATAGAGGACACTATTATTAAATCAGAATACTTCCGCAGCATGTCCCACCATAGATGGATCGGAACCAATGATGATCAATACGTGCCATATTGTATACTCCTGGCGGACTACAATGCAGAAATCCAACATAGATGTGGCAAACCTCCAACGTTTGCTACACAATTTGGGCCAGATGATATCCCAGAGAGCGCCAAAAAAGGATCCATTCATCAACCCACTTGGAGGATCCGACTCCTCGAAACCTACCCGGAGATGGTTCGCACCTGGACGAATATGCCTCTTTTTATTAAATATAACCCTTGTTATGTTCCTGTACTCCGCAGACGCACATGGCCAGAGTTTACCATTGCAGTCAAGAATATCAAGGGATGCGCCAAATGGTTAAACTACGTCTATCTAGCACCCCCTCAAGGGCCTCCCACCGTCAATTACATGATTTCCACTATACGGCACTGGAGCATCCGATTAAGGAATACCCCTGATGTAATGGCCCAGATGTGCATGAAAATTTTTGAGTTAATGCTTATTACATTCAGGACATTCAAGAATATCAAGGACCCACACTTCTCAGGCGTCGGATTCCTTACAGGAAACCAAGATTTAGTTTATGACATGAGCACCACTCCTTCTATAGAGGTGATATACGCTTGGCACGCCAGAATAAAATACCTCACAGCCTGCTTTAAACAAACATTCAAAGAGATGTTCATAACAGGGTTCTGGGAATACCACTCAGAAATATTTGTACCCAGACCCTCACATCTCCTCCATTTATTTGCTGTGGAGCGAACCATTCACTCAGAGCAGTTACGGTGCCACATCCAGATGTCCCAGGGCCAGTCAATTGGGATGCATTGCTGACAGATCTAGCAAGGGGACTCAGGTTAGAAGAACACCACCTCGCCGCCGATGTTGTACAATACTACGTCCAAAAAGCAGCTAGACAAGGGTCTGTCAGGGGCGACAGACGCGAGAGTGGGGGGGGTGTTGGCAGTAGCCTTGGTACACCAGGACTTACAAGACGTGAAAGTCAAAGAAGGGAGTCAGAGCGAAGGGACAGCACAAGCAAACAGGGCAGTCAAAGAAGATCTGGCAAGTAGGCCAATATTTTTTCAAGACATTAATGCAAATCAAGAGATGGACATGCAGGGAGGAAGAGCAAGTAGGGAGCTCGAAGATATGTATGGCAGATCACGAGAAGAAATCCCTACAACAATAGTGATTTTTATCACTAACAATCATTTGTAAATATCATTTCACATTTTTGTAGCTCCATTTTGTGCAAGCCAAGGAGTCCTTGAGCTTGAGGAGCCTTAGAAGTAGTTGCGTACCAATTTTCGTATTTTTTAGATCTCGTTTGAGCCCCCAAATAAGCCCTGGAAACCTAATTTTTAACTAGGCCGGACACTAGGTCTGGACAGGGCCAAAAGCTAGTCAAAAACTATAAAAAGAGCTAGAGAGCTCATTTTTGAGGGTAGATTGTAATTGAAATGAACTTGTAAGAGCATTTTGAAAGTAATCTAAAAGCTCCATTGATTCTCACTCTTTGTCTTGCCGTGTGTGCGCGTGTGTGTGTATGTGTGTGCATGCTAGTGTGCTTCTCACTCACGCACTTGTGCCGCCACTTGCTCGAGGTCTTCATACCATCCTCACGTCTTCCCGGATTGACATTAAAGGAGGTGCTACTCATCATTGAGCTACAGCTTGGTCATCTACTGTTGATGTCTTTGATTCCAGTTCGGAGTGAGCCTGCTGTAGTGTGGTATGCTCGTCTAGGAGCGTCAGGTAGTCAGCTTCAAGAGTGGTGACTCTAGCTTGGAGACGTTGAGATTCTGCCTGGAGGGCAGCAGTGCGTTCTTCCAATTGATGGTAGTCTTGTTGTAGCTGATGTGCACACTGAAGTAATGTGTTGAACGTGCTATTTACATTATGAGATGCAAGGGGAAAAGTTTGAAATGCAGAGGAGGTGGGATTGGGTAGGGGGGTAGTGACTGCTGTGTGTGCCAATGATGTGGGTGGTGAGGTGGGGGGCAAGGGAGGGGAAGGTGGGGAAATCGTGGGGAGAGGTGCTGTGGTTGGTGAAATGTCCATTGGGTCAGACAAGGTGGTGTGTGCAGGGGCTACCATATAGGTGGGTATGGTAGGTGAAGTGAGTGTGGTGTTCGTGTAAATTGATGTCGTTGCGAACATCGGAGGAAGGTGCCTTTGAAACATTGGAGAGCGGAAGAACTGCTCCACAAAGGACGGGTATTGGGGTGGCGCGGTCAGGTTGAAAGAGGTGTGGGGACCAGATGGGAAGTGAGGGTCATGGAATGGAGGTACCCGTATTGGGGGATAGGTCGGGAAACGCAGGGTGCCTTCTGTGGGTGCTGGGTTTCCAACTACACTTGTAATTATGGGATGGCCAATCATGGGTTCAGAGGATAGACGGGATGAAGTGTACAAGGGATTGGTGACGAAGGAGAAGAGGGTGTCTTGTGAGGTGGGTTCTCGAAATGAGAATGATTTGAATGAGGATGGGTTATAAGTGAATGTAGAGGTGATGACTGTCGTTTCTTCCGAGGGGGAGGTGGTGGTGGGGGTGGAGAAGGTGGTGATGGAGGACGCTGGGGTGAGATGGGTGATGTCTGAACGAAGGTTTCAGCGGAGAGGTCAGTGGTGGTTGTGGGAGTGGCTGTGGTCTCAATAGGTACTTCTGGTTCTGTGACGGGTATCCTGATAGTCTTACCTGCTCGTGGTAACGTGTCCACTCTGCGTTTGTCATATCTTACGGACTGGCGGACTGCGGTGTGGACAGCCTCTGGAACTCCTAAAGAGTCTGACACTAATTTGAGGGTGTCAATGAAGTGTTGGTCCACCCCTTCATCTGATAGCATTTCTTGCATCAAAGCTTGACCTGATACCAGAGAGAGTTGATGTCTTTCTTGTACTGCTTTGATAGTGTCATATGGCCTTCGTAGTTGAGCTGTATATGCAGGTGCACCTACAAGTTCTGGCACTTCTTGTTGCTCCTCTTGTTGCTCTTGATCATACTCCTCCTCATCATCCTCCTGTTCTTCATCTCCGTCCTCTTCTTCCTCCACTTCAACAGGTGTGACAGGTGCTTGGGAGGTTGTGGCCTGCGTTTGTACATTCTCCGCTTGTTGTGCCTCTTCTGCCTCCAGCTCTACATCTTGTAATAGTTGTTCGAAGTCTTCATTAGTGAGTTCTTCTAAAGGTGCACCACTAGGAAATTCGAGATCCGTTGGGATGGGAGGGAATATCAAGGTGGAACCATCCGTGCTGCGTCTTGGAAGTCGGAGTGTGAATGGTCGGACTCTTCGGGGTGGCGGGGTGACGTCTGGTGTTAGGGTGGCTCCACGTGGTTGAGCACATGGGACTTGGACCGTGCCTCTCATCTTCTTAGAAGGGGGTCCAGTGGATGTCCTGCCTCGAAACTGCTCTACCCGATTCCACATCAGGGCTCGTTGGATTGGAATGTCATAAGCCAAACACCTATAAATGATTCTTGTCAGAGCACAGCAACCATATAAAACCTGTTTACGCGGCCAGCGTTTGTGAGCTAAGTGTATCTGATCAATTATCCAGTGGGGTAGGTTGATGGTGAGGCTCTGTGTCTCTGCCAGATACAGGCTAAACCAAATCTTTTTGTGCGGCATGGTGAATCTATCCTGCGCCGGGAAAGCAAAGTGTTGCATGCACATGCGAAGGTGTATTGCAATATTAGGCGTCATGGATACCATGTCCTTGAGTTTGGTGAGACATCCACTTGTTCAGCTCTCAAGACTTTCTTGAACTCCGCCACATGATCATAGGGATCTCCTGTGCCGTCAAAGTAATTCTTCATGGACTTAACTAGCTGGGTGGGTCTCAAAGTTCTTGTGTGCTCTCTAGGCCTAGGCAGAGGGAATCCATCTACATTTCTTTGGTTCCTGTGGGCTCTATGCATCTCAGGTTCTACCCTATTCGTCTCTGTTCTCGTTCTTTCTCTGCCCACTGGGTTGGCAAAACTTACTTCTGGTCTATCTCTACTTCTGTCTCTTTGCATACCATGAGCTCGAGATGTTCCAGCCCCAGGGTGACCATAGGACACATTTGATTTTGGTTGGGGGAAAATGAATTCACCCTTCCAAGTGTAAGCATGCCTATCATTTTCTGTCACCACAAAGATCCGTTCTGAAGCATGATCTAAGTAGGTCACTCTGCCTGGGCTATCCGGATCCTTAAACTCATAGACCATGATATTTCCTATGTCTGTTGGCTGATTAGACTTATACCTCCAAAAGGCTTCATCAGTTTCTCGATTGAGGAGCAACTCTATGCTCTTGTTGTCTTGGGGGACCCATTCAGGCGTGATAATCCTAGTGAGAACTGATTTACCTCGAGGGGTTCTAGGTTCCGCACCCATGTTCCCTTGTTCCAGGTCACCTAAGTCTGCTTCTGAGATTACATTCCCAAAGTCATCGGTCCTATCAGGGTGACTAGTGACTACATATATAGTTCCTTCTTTGTCCAGGTATGCACCATTTTCAAACTTGACAGCTGGGTGTTCTAGTCCAATGGATTGATCAGGGTTTTTAATCTGGACCACAGATCTTCCTAAGCCGTCCTCATAGATGCTAGCACCTAATCGGTTGGTCCTAAGGTACTCCAGCTGCGTTTTGTAAGGGCCTTCTACCCTGTACAGGTAGGGCACTCCTGAACTTCCCGTAGGTCTGTCCAAGCCTTGAGACATCTCTGACTCACTGGTCTCAGAGCTAGGGTAGTTCGAGTGGTGGCTCAACTGCTGGGCCCAGGACCTAGCAGTGTGGTTGACACTAGCCTCTGAAGATCTAAGGCTTTGTCTTTCCCTTGCTAAATGTCGTCCTGATCTAAGGTTCATATGCCTATCTAAGTAGCCCAATTCTTTGCCCAGAGTACAACCTCGTTGCCGCTCAATTGGTATCAGTCACTTGATTCTTTTTAGTTATTTTATCACGTTTGAGTTCTTGTCTGATATCACGTCGTCGGAATACTTGAGTGTTCTTCGTACTTTCAGGTTGATCGTTCCACGTTAGGTTCTTTCCTTTATGTTACCGACAGTACAGAGATTAGATTTTTATCTTGAACTTGAGTTTTTAGGTAGTCTTCAACTTGATAACTGCCTATCGTCGCTCTGACTTACTCCTACCTCTCGTCGTTCTTAGCCTAAGCTATGAATTGACAGAGGGGGTTAGAAATGTCCAACCTTTTGTTTCCTGCTCGGTTGCCCTTGAGTGCCCAGGAAATGTGTTCCCAAGCTCGCACTTACACTTGCTTAGAACGCCTCTCGATGCTCTGTAAGAGTTTCAAAGTTAGCTTTGAAATTTACATTCCAAAGACAGAACCAATTATTTTCATTCATGTAGCACAAACACAAACTTGCATAGTGATTTTCAAGAAAACAATCCTAAGGACCCCTGACTTTGATCCCCCTGGGTATGGTCAACTTCAAAATACCCTATCTGAAAATCAATGCATTATCTTTATAAAAACAGTTGAGGGCGCGTAGTATATGCCACGAGCTTTCCAACAAGCCCAAGAGCTCAAAAAATGGATTTCGTATGAAAAAGTTGTGACTGTTCAGGGTTCTAGGGTTACGACAGGGTTCAAACAGGATCACTGTGCAACAGGTTTTCCCCAAGTTGTTTTCCTAAGGCTTCCTCATGTGCTCAAGAGTATAATATTTATGCCCAAAATTAGCCCAACTTTTCAATTAACAAACCCTAAAAAATTTGGCTAAAATTGGCTGTCAATCGCGATGGATAGGGCTGTCAATCGCGATGGACACTCAGTCAATCGCGATGGACAGAGAGTTCAGTCGGTCGCGATGGACACCCAATTCAATCAATCGCGATGGACAGGCAGTCGATCGCGATGGACAGAGACTTCAGTCAATCGCGATGGACAGAGGGTTGAGTCAATCGCGATGGACAGGCAGTCAATCGCGATGGACAGAGACTTCAGTCAATCGCGATGGACAGGGGGTTGAGTCAATCGCGATGGACAGGCAGTCAATCGCGATGGACAGAGACTTCAGTCAATCGCGATGGACAGGGGTTCGGTCAATCGCGATGGACAGGCAGTCGGTCGCGATGGACTGGCAGTCAATCGCGATGGACAGAGCTGTCAATCGCGATGGACAGGGCTGTCAATCGCGATGGACAGGGCTGTCAATCGCGATGGACTGAAATTTTGCAAGATTTTCAAAAATTTTAGTGGGAATGTGGTGTGCAGGGTCTCTAGTCCACTGTGGTGCACTCAGATTTACCAACAAGTGAAAATTTCTGTCAATCGCGATGGACAGAAGGCGGCGACTGCGAGACAGTTTCGTCGAGTTCCGTACCTGCGCGGGAAGCTGGAGATGGTGATGTGACCTGTACCTGCAAGATAGCTCAAGAAACATGCAAAAACAGCACATGTAATTTCGCTCTCTCGCTCTCTCTCACAAGTGAAATGAGGGAAATGAGGTGGAGGTGGGGATATAGTCAAAAAACTGAAATTTTCGCGATGATGGAGATGGAGGTGGGAGATGGTGATGATGATGATGGAAATGAAGATGGTAAAGAAAGTAAAAGAAAATCGATGAGAGTGAAGAAAATACCTACAACTCCAATGCGTCAACTCTACGTCTTACCATCACACGCTCGTCCTCAAAGCTCGATCCCCGGCAACGGCGCCAAAATTTGGTGTAGCTCAGTGATGAGTAGCACCTCCTTTAATGTCAATCCGGGAAGACGTGAGGATGGTATGAAGACCTCGAGCAAGTGGCGGCACAAGTGCGTGAGTGAGAAGCACACAAGCATGCACACACATATACACACACGCGCACACACGGCAAGACAAAGAGAGAGAATCAATGGAGTTCTTTAGATTACTTTCAATAGCTCTTACAAGTTCGTTTCAATTACAATCTCTCCCCAAAAATGAGCTCTCTAGCTTTTTTTATAGTTTTTGACTAGGTTTTGGCCCTGTCCAGACCTAGTGTCCGGCCTAGTTAAAAATTAGGTTCCAGAGCCAATTTGAGGGCTTAAACGGAGTCTAAAAAATACGAAAATTGATATGTAGGTACTTCTAAGGCTCCTCAAGCTCAAGGACTCCTTGGCTTGCACAAAACGGAGCTACAAAAATATGAAATGGTATTTACAATGATTGTTAGTGATAAGAATCACTGTTAAAAGATGTTGATTTGGGAAAAATTGAAGGGCCTATCTGCCAGATTTGCGTCGACTGCTTTGTCTACTTACTCCTTCACCTTGTTCTGACTCTCTCCGCTGGCTTCCTTGTCTAGTCGGTCCTTGGGTGCCCATACTGCTCTCAACACCCCCCTCACCGCACCGCACCCCCTCACCACACCCCCCCTCACCACACCCCCCCTCAACACCCTCCCCCCCCCCTCCCCACCCCGCCCGCAGCCCCCCTCACCACACCTCAACCCCCCCCCTCACCAAAGAAGCGCCCCCCCTCGCTCCCCCTCACCGCACCACAACCCCCCTCACCGCACCCCCCCTCACCACACCCCCCCTCAACACCCCTCCCCCCCCCCCTCACCAAAGAAGCGCCCCCCCCTCGCTCCCCCTCACCGCACCACAACCCCCCTCACCGCACCCCCCTCACCACACCCCCCCTCAACACCCTTCCCCCCCCCCTCCCCACCCCGCCCGCAGCCCCCCTCACCACACCTCAACCCCCCCCTCACCAAAGAAGCGCCCCCCCCCCTCGCCCCCCCTCACCGCACCCCCCCTCACTGCACCCCCTCACCACACCCCCCCTCACCACACCCCCCCTCAACACCCTCCCCCCCCCCCTCCCCACCCCGCCCGCAGCCCCCCTCACCACACCTCACCCCCCCCCCCCTCACCAAAGAAGCGCCCCCCCCCCCTCGCCCCCCCTCACCGCACCACAACCCCCCTCACCGCACCCCCCCTCACCACACCCCCCCTCAACACCCCTCCCCCCCCTCCCCACCCCGCCCGCAGCCCCCCTCACCACACCTCAACCCCCCCCCTCACCAAAGAAGCGCCCCCCCCCTCGCCCCCCCTCACCGCACCCCCCCTCACCGCACCGCCCCCCCTCATCGCACCCCCCCTCACCACACCCCCCCTCAACACCCTCCCCCCCCCCTCCCCACCCCGCCCGCAGCCCCCCTCACCACACCTCAACCCCCCCCCTCACCAAAGAAGCGCCCCCCCCCCTCGCCCCACCTCACCACACCCCCCCTCAACACCCCTCCCCCCCCCCCTCACCACACCCCGCCTCAACACCCTCCCCCCCCCCTCCCCACCCCGCCCGCAGCCCCCCTCACCACACCTCAACCCCCCCCCTCACCACAGAAGCGCCCCCCCCCCCTCGCCCCCCCTCACCGCACCCCCCCTCACCGCACCACAACCCCCCTCACCGCACCCCCCCTCACCACACCCCCCCTCAACACCCCTCCCCCCCCCCTCCCCACCCCGCCCGCAGCCCCCCTCACCACACCTCAACCCCCCCCTCACCACAGAAGCGGCCCCCCCCCCCTCGCCCCCCCTCACCGCACCCCCCCTCACCGCACCACAACCCCCCTCACCGCACCCCCCCTCACCACACCCCCCCTCAACACCCCTTCCCCCCCCTCCCCACCCCGCCCGCAGCCCCCCTCACCACACCTCAACCCCCCCCCTCACCAAAGAAGCGCCCCCCCCCCTCGCCCCCCCCTCACCGCACCGCACCCCCTCACCATACCCCCCCCCCCTCAACACCCCTCCCCCCCCCCCTCCCCATCCCGCCCCGCTACCCCCCTCACCACACCCCAACCCCCCCCTCACAAAAGCAGCGCTCCCTCCTCGACCCCCCTCACCGCACCGCAACCCCCCCCTCACCGCACCCCCCTCACCCCACCCCCCCTCAACACAACCCCCTCCCCCCCTCTCCATCGCAGCGCCACCCCCCCTCATCCTACACCCAAACCTCCCTCCGAACCTCATCCGACACCCCACCCTTCCCCCCCCTCTCCGTCGAGCAGCATAACCACCCCCTCATCCTACACCCAAACCCCCCTCCGACCCCGCCCGACACCCAACCCCCCCTCTCTTCCACCCCGCTTCACATCCATCCACCCCTCCCAACCCTCCGCCTCCAACCCCACCGCACCCCCTCCATCCTCCCCGTCCGCCACCCTCTTTCTCCCATCACCCTCCACCCCTCCACCCATCCGCCCCTATCCCCATTTCCATCAATGGCGGACCCCGCTCCGAATACTCGTTCTGATCCTCCCTCCACAATTCCCGCTGACCATCCCAATCCACCTCCTCCTTCCTCGGCAGAACAATCTGTTCAAGCGACTCCAACAGCAACTATGGCCCTGGATCTTCCCATTTATTCCATAGACTCTGATTCCAGCTACCTTTATTCCCCACCTCCCCTCCCGCATCCTCCTTCTCCTTCCCCATCTGTGTCTCATTCATCCCACCCATCTTCACCAACAGGGGATTATATGCGCCTGTTTCTCCCACCTGACATAAACCTGCAAATCCGAATGCATCTATCCATACCTACCATTGCCCTTCGTCAAATGTTTTCCATTGAAGATCTTCAGCAGGCGGGCTTGTGGGGCTTGGCTAATGTTTTCTTCAATAACCCCGCCAATTTACCCAGGTTTATGAAGCTATCCGCCACTTCCCTCATTTTAGAACCGGCACTCTATTCATCCCAGACATTGCCGCCAGTATTGGGTCTCCCCTAATAGATTTTCGTGCTCCCCCTTTCCTATACTCTGGACTGTCCGCCTCAGCCACTATTGCCTTTTGTACCACACACTTTCAAAGCACTGCTAGGTTTTCGCTCCGCATGACCACCCTTCTCAATGCGTTCATCTTCTTCTTCTTACTACGCAGCCAAACCTCTTCCCTCCCGTGGTCAGATATTCGTATCGCCGATCCGCTTTTTTGCTTTCTCCATAGCCGTCCTTACCCTTACGCACATCTCATTTATAGTTCCTTGAATTTGCGCTCCCGTCGACTCCGCGAGTCTATCTCTAGAGGATCTCATGCATTTTCCATCTATTCTGCACCCTTCGTAGCTTGGCTCTATCGAATACCTGCACACTCGGCGCACAATGCTTCTTATTTACCTACCCACCCTGGACCTTCCATTGCTCCATCTCCCTCCCCCCCTCTAATCTCTATTGACTCCGCTTCCGCCTCCACACCCACATCCGCGCCACCTGATGTAACTTCCTGCCCTCCCCAATCTTCTTCACCCATCCCTCCTGCATCTACCACCTCTCCATTCATAACTAACCCCCCTGATGTCACCTCCATCCCTTCCCATTCCTCTTCACCTATCCCTCCTGCCTCTACCACCTCTCCATTCATTACTAATCCCCCTGATGTAACCTCCATCCCTCCCCATTCCTCTTCACCTATCCCTCCTGCCTCTACCACTTCTCCATTCATAACTAATCCCCCTGTTGTAACCTCCTTCCCGGCTCAATCTTCTTCACCTCTCCCTCCTGCATCTACCATCTCTCCATTCATGACTCCCCCACCTCACGTCCCCTACTGCACTACCCAATCTTCTTCCCCTTTCCCTCCTGTATCTACAAATTCTCCATCCATGCCTACCCCTCCTATTATCCCTAGACCTCCCCTCTCTTCCGATTTCACCCCACTTATTCAAACACAGCTCAACCCTCAAAACCCCACCTGTATGCCACCAATTCACCCGGATTTCACCTCCCCCTCTATCAGTAACCTTCCTGTCAGTCCACCGCTCCCTTCCCCCAATCTTTCTCTTCCCACTCCATCTTCCACTCCAACCCTTCATCCTCCTCGGCAGAATATTCCCCCTCCAACTTCCCCTCCCGCTCCAACGGTCACTTCCACTCCGCATTTTGACCTACCATCAACCCCTTCATTTTTGCAATTACTCCAGGACGCGAGTGTAGTCGCTATCGGCAATGCTCAGGCCTCTCAGATTTCCTTGGATTCGGTTTCCGCAGCAGCTTCGGTTCATCAACAGTACATCTCCACAATAGAAAACATCAATCGCATGGCCACCTCTCAATGGCACTCCCTCAACGAAACGGCCCGGTTGCTCAAAGAAGAGCGAGATCATTATCGCGATATGGCCGACTCTGCGATGAAAGCCTTAGAAGATCTTCAGAATCGCTCCAATTTAGGTCTTTGTGCTAATGCTGCATGCCGACGTATCCGCAGGGAAAGGGATCACCTTAGACAATGCCTTAGTTCGCTACAGCTTACGATCGAACAAGCTTCTGCTCCTTTGCCCCCTTCTCCATCAACCTCGGCGGACAATCTCAATCAACCTCCACAATAATTTGCCCTCCTCGGTCTAAATAAATTGCTCATCCACAGTCATAATAATTGCTCTTAGATTCCAGTATCGCTTTGCCAATAATTTCCTCATTCTTTTGATTTCTTATCATTCTTGTAGGGTGCATTATATTTTTTCTTCTTAACTCAATAAGATACACACCCTTTACTTTTTTCTTGCCTCCGTTATTTTCATCTCTGTGTCTTTGCAATTTCTCAGTTGGTATCGCTGTTATCTCTCCGGGACGGAGAGATCTTTAGGTGGTGGGCATCTGTAGAGCCCTAACCGGTTGAAACTAAAGGTACAAAGTATTTTTCCTCTTAAGGTTCAAAGGTTGAATCTAAATCTTAAGGTGCAAAATTAAAAGAATTAAAAGGAAAGGTGAAGGTGGAAGGCCGCGTACGAAAAGGTGGAAATAGGCCGCCCGATCAAAATTTTATTTTAAAAGTCACTCTTGTTCTAAAGTCACTACAAGACAAAGTAGCGAATCGTTGAGGACCAGTTCAAAAAGACAATCTTGGGACATTGAAAGGACACCAAGATTGTATTGCAGTTAGAGTGCGCGAACTGGCGGACTCTCAAACAAAAGGAAGGACAAAGGCTATTCTTGCAGATTGAGAGTGGAGAGCAAGAGAGAGCTTCAGAGGAGCAAGAAAGGAAGCAAGAAGAGCCTCCAGTGTGCGACGACATTCAAGGGTGCAAGAGGTGCCAAGAGGAAGTGTGCAGAGAAGAGAGAAGGCGGGCTGGATTCCAAGAGTTCCAAGGGCTATTGCGTGCGTGCACAGTGATACCAATCCCTTAGCTTGGCGGAAGCTTAGTGCAAGGTGTGCACAAGGGAAGCGGGAAGCAAGTGAAGGATTGATGCACGAGAGGCCGCCGCTAGAAGACTTGAGATAATTGGTCTTCAGTAATTGATACTCTCTAAAGTGGTATTTAGTCATTGATTAGACTGTGCGCAGTCATTGTAATTGTTGAAGGATAGTTAATATTCAAGGTTTCCAAGAGTATTCCTTTGCAGAAGTTCTCACTATTATTCCATTTTCATCATCTCTTTTTTCTCCTACAAACCCTCAAACTCCTTCTTGTCCCCGAATCCCCAACACACCCCCATTTAGCTCTACTAAACATGTAGTAAACTTTGAGCTGCCTATATTGGCGAATGGAAACTTGTATATATGTCTGGCACAAAAGGAAAATTGTACGCACAATCATTATGATAGTGCATTCAAAGGCTGAAATGAGCTAATAACAAAATTTTAATGCCACATCACAAAGGTGTTTTGAACTTCCAACCGCCCTGAGTATGCTCACCAATTTTCATGCGATTCTAAGACTGTGATTAAAGGGGTGTCAATGATGCCCTAAATGAAGCCATGACCTGCTCTAATGCCAATTGTTGGAGTTTAAGGTCTACAAAAGCACATGAATAGCACAAGGAAGAAGAAGAAGCTTGGAGTACAAGACAATACTTAATGAATTACCAAGTGAATGTACAAAGATAAGTAACTCATTAGGGTTATAGACGTATAAACAAGCTAGGGGAAAACCTCCTACAGAGGGAAAAAGTGCCCTGACCATCCTAATTGTGTTCACACACATAACTACCTAAATACATCAACAACTTTGGAATTATAAATCTAATGATCGGATATCAGTCTTAGGTTAGACTATGAATAGTTGTGTTTGATCACAAGAATAATAAAAACTGGGGCAGAGAAGGCACTACATTACTTCATTACAAAATTCAACCCCATAGAAAATGCATTATATGGAAAAATGATAAAATGTTGGATCATATGCGTAGAATGAACAAAAGTTTTGACTTCTTCCCTACCCTCAATAGGAAGTGGGGATTAAAAATGGTCATGGATCTAATGGAAGCTTAGATTTTTAATCCATCTGGCATCCATTGATTTTTAAGAAAGTATTTATACAAGAGAACACAAGCGGAATGGAATACAAGATAACAGATATAGAAGAATTTCAAAAATGCTCTACTAACAGCAAGCACAAAGATGATGGTGTTGTCCACCCATGCATTCTCAAGATAGAAGTTAAATGGTGATCTAGAGAACTCCACATAGGGAGTTAGAAGGTTGAGGTATGCGCACATTCGATGTTTGGGGTAATACAGAAGTCATGTATGTATAATCTAACAGAGAGGTGTGGCCTTCTGCAGACATCTAAACATGGGTGGTAGAGCATGGCTGGCCACCACCTCCAAAATCCCCATACGTATCTTAGATCGATACATTCAACATAAAATATATGAATGATTATTTATTTTGATAGGGAATAGTCCCTTTACCATCGTGCTTGGGACATTGTCCCTAGACCCCCACTAGGGGGACTTCTCGCCCCCTTTGATCTCACCTCCATCTAGGGGAGCCATTGGTACCCCCTTGATAGGGGTAAAAATCCAATTGAAGTTTCATATTTGGGGAATATCATCCCCAAGGAAGGAATCCCAGTGGATCCCAAAAACGTAAGGTTATTATTACAATGAACACATCCATGGGATCTATAAGAGGTACAAGTGTCGTTAGATTTACCAAGATTCTATTATAGGTTGATACAAAACCATGTTGATATAGCTCTAGGTATGATAGAATAAATAAAGGGAAAAAGGAAAACCTTTCATTTGGAGGATGACTTGAATTAGAGCATGGAAAGATTGTATTTAACCATTTCTCCATGTCTTGTTATACATTTAGTGGATCACAATCAATCTCTTGTAGCTAAAACAAATACGAGTGATTTTGTGATTTGTAAAATATTGATAAAAAATAGGCATTTAGAAGATATTGAGACCATAAATTTGGGTCCTATGCACCACAACTATTTAGTCTATGAAAATGCATTGTATGACATTAGTCAAGCTTTGAAAAAGTGGCATTGCTATTTATATAGTGCCAAAGTAGCCATAATGTTTGATCAAGAGTGATTAAAATTGTTCTCTAATCAAACATACCTAAAATGATATAAGCCCAAGTGAGAAGAGGCCCTTGAAGAGTTTGACTACGATTTTAGCTACAGAAACAAAAAATTTACTACAATAGGTGATTCAATAAGTTGTATGCTTATGCACAATGGACTGGCTTTCACTAAAATCACTGATGCTATAATGTTGGAGTTAGATGTCTGCATAAGCACACAAACAACACAAGGAAGAAGAAGAAGCTTGGAGCACAACACACAATGCTGCATGTATTACCACTAGAATGTACAAAGATAAGTATCCCATTAGGGCAATAGGCGTATATACAAGACAGGGGAAAAAAATCTCCTAAAGAGGGAAAAAGTGCCCCGACAGTCCTAGAGTGTTCACACACATCACTACCTAAATATATCAACAAATCCCCCTAGGAGTGATGCGGTGAACAAGGAGCTGGCACTTATGTATAAGGAAGTGCCAAGCTATGTGGAATCAATCCACAAAAGGAAGTAAGCCCAAAGCTTTGTGGAAAGCTTCAAGCTTCTCCCTAGGCAGAGCCTTCATAAAAAGGTCTGCAATGTTCTCCTGTGTGGGCACATATGCCAAGCTGATCTCCCCAGCAGAGAACCTCTCCATGACATAATGATAATGCACCTGAGTGTGCTTAGTGTGAGCATGGAACATAGGGTTCCTCCCAACTACCAATGCACCTTGACTATAAGTGAAGATGGTGGTGGCAGAAGACTGACCAACACCCAAATCAGCCATAAGGCGTCTGAGCCACACACACACACACAATAGTCACTGTGAAAGCTGCCCTATAATCAGCCTCACAACTGGAAGTGGCCACAATAGGCTTCTTCTTGCTCAACCAAGATATACATGAGCTACCAAGAATGAAGCAAAATCCACTGGTGGACACATGAGTGTCAAAGAAACTAGCCCAATTACTATAAAAAAAAGCATGCAAATCTGGTAGTAGTGATCCCCCTTGGGGTAAAACAATCCAAGTAGCCGGGTACCACTTAAGTAGCGAAAGATGCGCTTAAGCACCTACCAATATTTGACACCTGGGAAATGCATTAACCTACTCATCTGTGAGATAGAAAACTAAATATCTGGTCGAGTAATGCATAAGTAAATCAAGCATCCGACAGCCTGCTAATAGAGAACAACATCAAATGCATCTCCAACATCATGAAGTCTCAATCATAAACTTCTCTCCATAGGAGCGGCAATAGGCTTACAGTCTTCAAGGCCAAAATGATGCAATAATGTGTCAATATATTTCATTTCACACAAAGCCATTCGCCATCAACTTGCATAAATTAAACTGCCCAAATCGTGATGCAAATGCCCAAAATTAGACATCTCAAACGAGGCATGCAAATAGACCTTAAAATCAGCAATATGCATGTCATGATGACCAGTGACCAGCATGTCATCAACGTATAACACAATGATCACAAGCACATCATTAGCATGCTTAACATATAAGGTGCTTTCAGTTGGATTGTTCTCAAAACCATGTGCAATCAGATAGGCATGTACCTTTTCATATCAAGCACATGGTGCTTGTTTTACCATATAATGCCTTCTTTAACCTGCACAATTGGTTTTCCTGCCCTTTTTACACAAAGCCACAAGCCTGAAAAACATACACTTCTTCATGCAAGTCGCCATTCAGAAATGGTGTTTTAATGTCCAACTGATGTACATCCCAACCATGATGAGCTACAAGTGCACAGATGCTACGAACAGTAGTCATTCGGCACGTAGGAGCAAAGGTTTCATCAAAATTAATGCCTCTTTCTTGCACATAACCCTTTGCAACAAGCCTAGCCTTATACCTATCAATTGTTCCATCAGGTTTACACTTCAGCTTGTATACCCACTTAGTGCCAATGGCCTTCTTGCTAGGAGGCAAGTCACATAAAGACTGTGTACTATTTTTCATGATAGCATCATATTCAGATTGCATTGTAGCCATCCAATGTTTTGAATTTTGTGCTTCATCAAACGAAACATGTTCAATCTCATCATAGAGACTAGAGGCAGCCATAACATAGCAATCTGATGCAAAAGAGGCACTATGAGAGCCTGAATGAGTATGATATGATAAAAATGCATCTAATTTGTTGTCACACAAAGTGTCCAACAACCATTTTGGCATAGTTTTTGCCTGCTGAATATCAGCTCTCTCATGAACAAGTGCATCATGTAAATCTGCATCTGAAATGGAATGATCTACATCATCACATCAAACTTGCAAAGGCTGAGAGGTTGTCTCATTAGGACCAGCACTACACTATCCACTTGTAAAAAGAGGCAGCAAAGTATCATACATGTGTTTGGAGCTAAGAGATGTCTCCTTAGTACATGAAAGTAAGGTCTGAATAGCATCTTCCATAAAAACAACATCATGGCTAACCAGAATGTGTTTAGTCTGTGGATGATACAGACGATAGCCTTTGCTTTCAAAAAGCTACCCAACAACAATACATTTTACTACTTTATCATCCAATTTTTAGTGATGTTGTTCAGGCACTAATGCATATGTCAAACAACCTAAAATGCACAGATGAGTGACAGATGGCTTGCGACCATGCCAATCCTCATATGGAGTGATAGACTGCAGTGTTTTGGTGGGACACCTATTAAGTACAGATGCTTCAGACATGACAACCTCAAACTAGAAACTATATGGTAAAGCCTGACTCTTGACCATACACCTCGCCAGCTCCATGAGTGACCTTTTCTTCCGTTCAGGAACCCCATTCTATTGAGGTGTATATGACACTGTACACTAATGTTTTATCCCACGTTCAACCCGAAATGCATTCAAGTCAGAAGACATATATTCCCCTCCTCGATCAGAACGGAGGGTGCCCATTTTACATGCTGACAGATTTTCAGGCAAAACCAAAAATTGTTTGAAGCACATAAACACTTCGGACTTTGGCTTCAATGGATATACCCATGCTTGCTTGGAAAAATCATCGATGAAAGTCACGAATTAAAGATAGTTTCCAAAGGAAGGTGTTTGCATAAGACCATAGACATCACTATGTAGAAGCTGCAATTTCTAAGTAGCCGAATTGAACCATCTTTTGGAAAGCAGGAACACTGTATTTTGCCCAAAATACAGCCTTCACAAACATGTTTTCCGAGCGCCTCAAGTTTGGGCAAAGAGGACACCATTTCTGATTTCTACAGGCATAGCAAAGCAAAATTCAGATGACCAAAGCATGCATGCCAAAGCTTTGCATCTGACATAGCCTGAGAATCATGTATTGCACATGCCAAATCATTTACAGATCTTTCATAGCCTATGAGCATATACAACCCACAACATAAAATGCCAGAAGCAATAATGATGTCGCCATTTGACAGATCATGAACTATACATCTGTCATTAACAAATTTCACAACCAAGCCGATCTTGACTAACAAACTGATAAGATATTTTTCTTGATCCCTTGCACAAATAAAGCATCTGACAAAGTGAAAGAACTACCATCAGTAGTAGTCAAAATGATCTTACCAACTCCCATAACAAGAGAAGAGGAGTTGTTGGTGCATGTAATAGTATTCCCTGTAGGGGCATGCTCAAGTGAAGAGAAGAAACTGCGCTGCGAGGTAATATGTTTGGTTGCCCCACTATCAATGTACCAAACATATGAGTGTACTACAGACATGCATTGTCCATGAGAAGATGGGTCAAAATTGCAAACAGTAGTAAACGCCCATTCTTCATCCTGCACAAGATTAGGAGACTTTGTTTTCGGTGTAGAGGCCTCTGCAACAACCATTCCGGCCTCTTTCTTCTTTGCCTCTTTAGCAGCTAGTTTTGGATAGCTGTTAATGACATGATCATTTGCTTTACAATATTTGCAAAACAATTTCTGCTTTTCTGATTTCTTCTCATCTTTGTCTTCCTTCTTCGAATGTGAAGCATTTGCAGATTTTTGCTTACTAATAGAAGAGCTCCATTTACCTTTGCGCTTCTGACTAGCCAAGAAATCTTGATTTGCAACATGCATGATGGACCTCTTTTGCCTAGAGCGATCTTCCTGCAACAGAACAAAGAGTAACTCCTCAAATGACAAGCCATTTGGATTGCCTTTCATCATCAAATGAAGAGTAGAAGCAAAACTCTGATATGAGTCAAGAAGACCATTCCGAACCGTTTGCACAAGTGAGCTATCTGGTATAACTTCATCAGCAAAAATCAACTGTTCTTTCAAGTCCTTGATCTTTGTGAGAAAATTATCCATAGAATCACCTTCATTCATGTGCTCACTGTCCAATTGTTTTCGGACGTAAGCAACACGAGCCTCATTCCTAGCTTGGTACAATGTGGTTAGTGTATCCCAAGCATCCTTAGCTGTTCTGCAAGAGTGAATGTGAGGAATAATGGCACGTTTGATAGACAAAGCTATCAATGCATGTACCTGAGCATCTCTATCATCCCACCGAATTTGCTCTATAGTAGGTGCAACAGAAACACCAGCACGAATGGGAATCTATGGAATATTATCATCTTCGGCACCATCTCCATCAACTCCAGCACCTGTATTTGCAGTACCTGTATTCGCAAGTGTAACAGGACGTCTTTCAAAACCTTGGCGCAATATTCCACAGTCCTTTTGTGACCAGTACATGATGCATCGTATAAGCCCATAATGGGTAATTTGTACCATCCAACTTATCCTCAACAGCCAACATACGAAATACATCACTGCTTTCAGACATGGCCACTGACTAAAATAACTTGATGTAGAAAAATGTCTATATCTGAAAAAGTTGAACATAACTACCCAAACAGGCTTCGAGACACTTATACTGGCGAACCGAAACTGGTATATATGTTTGGCACAAAAAGATGAAATAGCCTGCACAAGCACTGCAATAGTGCGTTCGAAGGCCAAAACGAGCTCATATCATGATTTCGGCACCACAGAGTGAAGCAATTTTGATCTCTAAAACACTCTCAATATGCTTACCAAATTTCGTGCGATTCTGAGACTGTGACTAGAGAGGTGTAGACAACACCCTAGATGAAGCGGCCATCTGCTCTGATACCAATTGTTGGAGTTAGACGTCTGCATACACACGAACAACACAAGGAAGAGAAAGAAGCTTGGAGCACAACATGCAATGTTGAATGTATTACCACTAGAATGTATGTACAGAGATAAGTATCCCATTAGGGCAATATGTGTATATACAAGTTGGGGGAAAAAAAACCTCCTAAAGAGGGAAAAAAGTGCCCAGGAAGTCCTAGAGTTTTCACACACATCACTACCTAAATATATCAACATATAATGCATTGGAGTAAAGTGCGGGCAGGATAAACAGGGATACATTGAATAGTTATATGGGTTTCCACAGAGAATGGGGTGTTGAGGAACATTCAAAGGGGACATTTGTGAAAAACGCACGTATCCAAGACAAGTATTTGTTCTATAAAGGGAATGTGTGTATTTCAAAAGATTAAGAGATAAGGAAACAAGTGTTGTACGAATCTCTAAAAAAATCTATAGGGGGCATCAAAGAATCAAGACGACCTATGATATTCTTAAGAGATAGTTTTACTAGCATTGGGATCACAAGGAAGTGCTACATGGAGATGGTAAGTACGATTTATAAATTCATACTCAATTTTCAATTACCTTTTCACAAAGGATTCTTAAGAGAAAGGACATGAGGAAGCTAACTATAGATGGCTATGTAGAGGGTACATAGGTGTGAGATGGATTTATCATTAGAGATTCTGTTCTATACATTCTAAATGACATTTTGATGGCAAAATGGAAGTAGGTAAATGTTTTAAGGTAAGGCTTTGAGGCCTCTTCTGTTCCATACGCTCTTACATACGATACAAAACGTATTAGTAAGCCACCCTAGAGGCTTTATTAATCTCAACCCAAAGAAGTGGGGTGATATACATCCAAGAATACTATAGAAGAAGATTCATTCGGCCTACTAATTCACCATGGGTAGCACCAATTCTTTTGGAAACTAAGAAGAATGGTTGTCCATCTTACTAAATCCATTGAACATGGAGCTATGAAGAAGGTAACAAGTAAGATAAATTTTCCAATCAAAGAATGGAAATTTTATTTAACTAGTTACATGGATCACGCTATTTGATGATGTTCAATTTCAGACAAGGGTACTATCGAGTTAGAATCAAGATAGAGGATGTTCCCACGGACTATCTACCATAGCAATTATGAACAATATGAGTTTTTGTTAATGCATTTTGGTCTCATAATGCTTTTAAAAAAAATTATGAAATACATAATATAATTTTATAAAGGAAAGCTGTGTATTTCAAAAGATTAAGAGATAATACAAAAAGTGCTATATGAGGGCATTTAAGAATTAACAAAATCTCTATTTCAAAAGATTAAGAGATAATACAAAAAGTGCTATATGAGGGCATTTAAGAATTAACAAAATCTCTGATATTGTTAAGATTTAGTTTTACTAGCATCGGGTTCCCAAAACAGTGCTACATGGGAGATGGTGATTAATATTTAAAAATTATTTCCTCATTTTCAATTATCTTTCCACAAGGATTCTTAAGAGGAGTACATGGTACCTAGTAGCTAGGGAAATGTTTCAAAGTAAGGCTTTGAGGCTTGGGACCTACGAACCAATTGAGCGCCTCTCTTTGGTGGAGGGGTGGCTCGAAAACGATGTAGAGCAGTTTCATGTTAAGCCCCTCTATCCCTACTTCGAGCCGTCACTATGTTGTTCATTAATGATGTCCTCTAAAATCTCCATCTTTCTAATCGATGAATCAATTATCTGAACACCTCTCTCTCTCTCTCTCTCTCTTTCTCTCTTCTAAGTTCTATGTTAGAGGAATTCGTATGATTGAGCTATACACGATGTTTGTCCTAAATGCATAGAGAGTAATAGAATAACGGGCCACCTACAAAAATGATGAATCTCTCTCTCTCTTTCTCTATCAAAGAATGCCACTCCTTCTACGTTGGAAGAACTCTTATGATTGAGGTATAAACGATGTTTGTCGTAAATGCGATAGAGAGTCATAGAATAAAGGGCCACCTTCAAAATTTCCCCGAACACGTGAAGACCTCTCTCTCTCTCTCTTTCTCTCTTTCTCTCTCTTAAAATGTCACTGCTTTTATGTTAAAATAGCTCTTATCATTGAGGTGTAAACGATGTTTGTGTAAATGCGATAGAGACTCGAGAGTAATAGAACAATAACGACCACCTTCAAAATTGATGAATCAGTTCTCTGCGCACCTGAAGACCTCTCTCTCTCTCTAAGCAATGCCACTCCTTCCATGCTTAGAAACTTCTATCATTGAGATATAGACGATATGTGTCTTCAATGTCATAGAGAGTAATGGAATTATCGGCGATGTCTTTTCTTCTGAAAGCAAGTTCCATGTTTGAGATCTAACTTGAATTAATTTGAAAGCACAATGAAGATGAACATAACACCTACGGAATCCTCTAGATTTCACAAAAATAGATATTGAATGTAGCAACTACTAGGATACAGAGGCCGAATGTTTGTTAAAGTAAACGTTAGGAAGGGACAGTCCAAAGACAACATGAGAGAATTGGTTTTGAACTAGGTTACCCAAAGACTTGATTTGAACTAGAATGCCTCGAGGCCCAAAGATCTTAAAAGAAGTTGGGTTAAACCACTCACCACACAAGTGGTGAGGGATGTCTCTGTTGTGCACTCCACAAGGGTTGAACCCACACCCCCAGCCAAGAGAGGTAAGGGCCGCAACCAAACGAGCTACCGCTCAAAAACATCACAGCCGATATCTAGACATGTTTATTATGCTCTTATAAGTTCCTATGGTACTACATGCATATACTTATCACCTCCGTTCCTGATCATCCCTTTTGATGGTATTCTATCCCTTGGTGACATTTCCTAGGCTGTCTCTACTGTCATGTTCTGGAAAGCAACAAGTGGGGACTCCTAACTTCATGGTAGGTTTTTGTTAATACCTATGGCCACTTGTGGTTAAATTCTTTTCTTTCAAGCGAAAGTTTCATCTAAGTGTAATTTTATTGGGCTTGAATATAGTGAAAGAACAGTTGCAACTCAAGGGTATAGTACACATGGACCCTCCATATCCCACAAAGGGTATAGTACACATGGACCATCCATATTCCACAAAGGAGGAATTAAACTACTTAAACATCATGAGGAAAGGGCTACCCGAGGGTATCTCGTTTCAACGACTCGAAAGTATTACAAAAATAAACTGCCCACACTCACCTAAACATGTCCGATTGCCCATAGAGATCAAACACACAACCTCTATCTGAAGAGGTGAGTACCCAAACAACTCACCTAGGACACGTGGACTTGTTGCTAAATTCTTCTTGTCCTTGGTGAGGGATAGAGTTGAAGTGTTGCTCGAGTGAGTGGCCTAGGTGAAGTAAGGAGTAATCGAATGAGCTGCTTCCTCAACGTTCAAACGTTCACTTTCTGTGCGCTTATTTGTTAAGTTTCAATCTTAGGTTAGACTATGAATAGTTGTGTTTTATCACAAGAATAATAAAAAATTGGGGTAAACAAGGGATCAGGTTGCTTCTTTACAAAACTCAACCCCATACAAACAATTGGATCATATGCGTAGAATCAACAGAAATTCTGACATCTCCCCTACCCTCGGTAGGAAGTGGGGATTAAAATGGTTATGGATTGAATAAGAGCTTAAATTTTAATCCATCCAGCATCCATTGATCTGTAAGAAAGTATTTATGCAAGATAACATAAGAGGAATGGTGGACAAGAAACAAATATAGAAAAATTTCAAAAATGTTATACCAACAACAAGTACAAAGATGACGGTGTTGTCCACCCATGAGATCTCAAGGTAGAGATCAAATGGTGATATAGACAACTTTAGATAGGGAGTTACAAGGTAGAGGTATGCTCACTTGATTCAATGTTTGGGGTAGTAAAGAAGTCATGTATATATAACCTAATGGAGAGGTGTGGCCTTCCATGGACGGCTAGACATGGGCGGTAGAACATGGTTGGCGACTGCTTGCAACTTAGATCAGTTTAATTGACCTAAAAAATATGAATGATTTTTTATTTTGATAGGAAATATTCTATGTAATATTCCTTTTATGGTCGTGCCCTAGACGTTGTCCCAAGACCCCCACTAGGGGGACTACAGACTTTCTTCGAAAGCACCCCCGACCAAGGGAATCATTGGTCCCCCTTGATAGGGGTGAAAATCCAATCGAAGTTTCATATTTGGGGAATATCATCCCCGAGGAAGGAATCCCAATGGATCCCACAAAAGTAAGGGTAATATTACAATGAAAACATCCATGGGATCTACAAGAAATTCTATTATAGGTTTATAAAAAACTATGTTGATATAGTTCTACCTATGATAGAATAAATAAACGGAAAAGGGAAAACTTTTCATTTGGAAGATGACTTGAATTAGATCATGGAAAGATTGTATTTAGCCATTGCTCCATCTCTTGTTATACATGTAGTGGATCACAATCAATCTCATGTACCTAAAACAAATATGAGTGATTTTGTGATTGGTAAAATATTGATAAAAGATAGGCATTTAGAAGATATTGAGAACATAAATTTGGGCCCTATGAAACACAACTATTTAGTCTATGGAAATGCATTCTATTCCTTTAATCAAGCTTTGAAAAAGTGGCATTGCTACTTATATCGTGCCAAAGTAGCCATAATGTTTGATCGAGAGTGATTAAAATTGTTCTCTAATCAAACCGACCTAAAATAGCGTAAGCCCAAGTGAGAAGAGGCCCTTGAAGAGTTTGAATACAATTGTAGCTACAAAAACAAAACGTTTACTACAATAGGGGATTCAATAAGTTGTATGCTTATGCACAATGGACTGACTTTTCACTAAAATCACTGATGCTATAATGCACTGGAGGAAAGCGTGGGATACATTGAATAGTTATATGGGTTTCCACGAGAAATGGGGTGTTGAGGAACATTCAAAGGGGACATAAGCGGAAAAATCATGATATCCAAGCCAAGTATTTGTTCTATAAAGGGAATGCATGTATTTCAAAAGATTAAGAGATAAGGCAACAAGTGTTGTACAAATGTCTAAAACCACCTATTGGGGGCATCCGAGAATCCAAAAAACCTACGATATTCTTAAGAGGTAGTTTCACTAGCATTGAGTTACCAAGTACATGGGAGATGGTAAGTACGATTTAGGAATTCTTACCCAATTTTGAATTAGCTTTCCGCAAGGATACTTAAGAGAAAGGACATGAAGAAGCAACCTTTAGATGATTATGTAGAGGGTACATAGGAGTGAGATGGATTGATCATTAGAGATTCTATTCTATACATTCTCAGTGACATTTTGATGAAAAAATGGAATTAAGGAAATGTTAGAAGAATAAAGACCAAATTGAGTGCCTCGGTTAAGCAGAGTGGTGGTTTTAAAACAATGCTACGTGTGATTCAAGATATAGAACAAGGAGTTCTATATCGGATGGGTCTCAAAATAGGGTGGAGGTTCCAACTATGGGCATCAAGGTAAGGTACTTGGATTGAGAGTTTAAGTTTATCCCCATCACTTGAAGACAATAAGATTTGTGTTTGTGGGTGCACAATGTCAAGCTTTACCACATAGTTTTTGGCTTGAGGCTGTCATGTGTGCAACATATGTACTGAACGGGTGTCCCACTAAAGCGCTGCAATCTATCACACCATATGAGGCTTGGCATGACCGCAAGCCATCTGTTGCTCATTTGCGTGTTTTTGGTTGTTTGGCATATGCATTAGTGCCTGAACAACATCCCAAAAAATTGGATGATAAGGTACTAAAATGTATTTTTGTTGGGTACAGTTCTGAAAGTAAAAGCTATCGTCTGTATCATCCACAGACTAAACGCATTCTGGTTAGCCAGGATGTTGTTTTTGTGGAAGATGCTATTCAACCATTGCTTTCATGTACCAAGGAGACATCTGTTAGCTCCAAAGACATGTATGATACTTTGATGCCTCTTTTTAGAGGTGGACAGTCTAGTGCTGGTCCTAATGAGGCAACTTCTCAGCCTTTGCAGGTTTCATGTGATGATGTAGATAATTCTATTTCTGATGTAGATGTACATGATGCACTTATTGATGAGAGAGCTGATATTGAGCAGACAAGAACTATGCCAAAATGGCTTATGCAGACTTTGCGTGACAGCAAATTAGATGCACCTCTATCGTATCGTACTCGTTCAGGCTCTCATAGTGCCTCTTTTGCATCAGATTGCTATGTTATGGCTGCGTCTAGTCTTTGTGATGAGAATGAGCCTGTTTCTTTTGATGAAGCACAAAATTCAGAAAATTGGATGGCTGCTATGCAATCTGAATATGATGCTATAATGAAGAATGGTACATGGTCTTTATGTGACTTGCCTCGTGGCAAGAAGGCCATTGGCACTAACTGGGTATACAAGCTGAAGTGTAAACCTGATGGTACAGTTGACAGGTATAAGGCTAGGCTTGTTGCAAAGGGTTATGCGTAGGAAAGAGGCATTGATTTTGATGAGACCTTTGCACCCACATGCCATATGACTACTGTTCGGAGCATTTGTGCACTTGCAGCCCATCATGGTTGGAATGTACATCAGTTGGACATTAAAACAACATTTTTGGATGGTGACTTGCATGAAGAAATGTATGTTTTTCAGCCCCGTGGCTTTGTGCAGAAAGGGCATGAAAACTAGGTGTGCAGGTTAAAGAAGGCATTATATGGTTTAAAGCAAGCACCACGTGCTTGGTATGAGAAGATACATGCTTATCTGGTTGCACATGGTTTTGAGAACAGTCCAACTGAAAGCACCTTATATGTTAAGCGTGCTAATGATGTGCTTCTGATCATTGTTGTCTATGTTGACGACATGCTGCTCACTAGTCCTATTGAGAAGCATATTGCTGATTTCAAGGCTGATTTGCATGCCTCATTTGAGATGTCTAATTTGGGGCATTTGCATCACTATTTGGGCATTCAGTTTATGCAAGTTGATGGTGGAATGGCTTTGTGTCAAACGAAATATATTGACACATTATTGCAGCGTTTTGGCCTTGAAGACTATAAGCCTATTGCCACTCCTATGGAGACAGGTTTACGATTGAGTCTTCATGATGCTGGAGATGCATTTGATGCTGTTCTCTATCAGTAGGCTGTTGGATGCTTGATTTACTTATGCATTACTCGGCCAGATATTCAGTTTGTTGCCTCACAGATAAGCAGGTTTATGCATTGCCCAGGAGTCACTCATTGGAAGGCGGTTAAGCGCATCTTTTACTACTTGAATGGTACTCGGCTACTTGGGTTGTTTTATCCCAAGGGGGGATCACTATCGCCAGATTTGCATGCTTTTTCTGACTCAGATTGGGCTGGTTGCTATGACACTCGTGTGTCCACCAGTGGTTTTTGCTTCATGCTTGGTAGCTCATGTATATCTTGGTTGAGCAAGAAGCAGCCTACTATGGCCACTTCCAGTTGTGAGGCTGAGTATAGGGAAGCTTTCACAGCGACTGTTGAGTGTGTGTGGCTCAGACGCCTTATGGCTGATTTGGGTGTTGGCCAGTCTTCTGCCACCACCATCTTTATTGACAGTCAGAGCGCATTGGCAATTGCGAGGAACCCTGTGTTCCGTGCTCACACTAAGCACATTGAGGTGCATTATCCCTATGTCAGGGAGAGGTTTTCTGTTGGGGAGATCAGCTTGGCATATGTGCCCACGTAGGAGAACATAGCAGACCTTTTCACGAAGGCTCTGCCTAGGGAGAAGTTTGAAGCTTTCTGCAAAGCTTTGGGCTTACTTCCTTTTGTGGAGTGATTTCCACATAGCTTGGCACTTCCTTATACATGAGTGCCAGCTCCTTGTTCACTGCATCACTCCCAGGCAAGATTTGTTGATATATTTAGGTAGTGATGTGTGTGAACACACTAGGACCGCCGGGGCACTTTTTTCCCTCTTTAGGAGGGTTTTTTCCCCCGGCTAGTATATACACCTATTGCGCTAATGGGCTACTTATCTTTGTACATTCTCTAGTAATACATTCAGTATTGTGTGTTTGTGCTCCAAGCTTCTTCTTCTTCCTTGTGTTGTTTGCGTGCTTCCGCAGACATCTATCTCCAACAAATGCAAAGTGCAAATTAAGAACCACAAAGGGGAATCTGAATCTGTATTAAATGTAATTTTTGTACCAAAATTTTTCATGAATCTTTTATCAATTAAACCTATAAAGAATCATCATAAACACGTTCTCTTGAAGAAAATGTTAGTGAAGATGATTTATCCTAGCACTCAGGACATCATAGACCAATTCATTTAGGATGAAGGCTTAGACAAGCATTCATGCTTCCTCACTAAGGGATCAATTTCCACCCTTTGGCACCAAAAAATATATGGGCATACATCCTTCTTAACCAAGATCTCAACATCTTGATTGGTTAAGGGATTCCCCAAAATTATCCTAGTGCACGATGTGTTACAATTATAAACATTATTTATGATTCTATCTAGTTTTCTTGTAAGATTCTCTTTTCTTATAATTTAAAGCATGGTTTACAAAAAAGAACACTCTTTCAGACATTCAAAAACCTCTCAAATAAGATTAGCAATTTTAAAGGGATTTTTTGGGGTTTCTTATCAAAAGGGTAGAGGATAGGATATCCTTTTCATATTACTCTATTTTATAGGTGGTTAACACAATGTGTCTATGTCATTTATCTAGAGGGTCCATCTAGTTAAAGCTATGTATTATTCGCCAAGCCTTGGGTGAGACCAAGGGTGTCTAGAAGAAAGAATGAGAATGAGGTAGATAGTACAAGAGTAAGGACCTTACTAAGAATTCCCTTATTCTTCTTTCTTTTAATAGGAAAGATTGTATGGTTTCTATCTATAAAATCATATCTAAAAGGTTCCATAAATTATTATACATTTTGATACTCCTATAAATGTTATAGAATTCTTGAAGTGATTGAATCTGCCTAAAGGTAAAAGTGTAAGGATTGATGGTCTCACTAATGAGTTCTTCAAGATTTTAGGACATGTTCTAATGGTCCCTCTATTCTTTTTTTGGAAAGAGGCTATTAGGTTTGGATCATTACCAGGATCCTTGAACAAAGGTGTGATAGATCTCTTACACAAGGAAGATGGTAAGTGCAAAACAAGAAATCGGCAACCTATCATAATGCTTTTCCACAAGGTCCTCCCCAATTCCATTGCTTTTCACCTCCACTCTTGGATCAATCCGGTCACTTTAAGGGTATGTACATCCTCAAGGCCATTGTTGACAAGTGGGAATGAGTCAACTATGCTCAAAATGCCCTCTTTTGAAAGATAGAATCTGATAAATGTTGGTGTAAATCACAAGCCTACACATTTGGCTTGGAAGTTATCATAAAGACTCTACATACATGAAGAACCATAGGAACATATGCTAGTGGTTAATTACCACTTTATCTCATTTGTAAAAGTCAAAATGACTTGGAATCTTTTGTAATCACCTACCAAAGTGATTCGTGGAAAAAGTAGCCTATTTGATTGAGAGAATATCTCCAAGCTTTTAGGACCTTGATCATAGGAAGCCAAAATTTGAATTTGAATTCAAATTTTTGCAATGTCCTACTTGGAAAAGTCGCGGGTAGATCACTTCACTCCCGAGCTTCATTCTTCTGTAATTGAGTGTGTGTGAGGACTGTACCATAGCCTACACCTCTCTACACCATTAGGCAATGCTATCCATGCCAATGGGATTGTACACAAGTGTTAACTAATAGATACATTTACATCATTCATCTCTATGATCTCTACTAGTCTACTCAAAAGTCTGTCAAATTGTCAAGGGCATATATCGGTTAATACTACTCCAAATTCAGTGATTCAAAGCTTTGTTGGATTCAGCTTGAAGTCTACTACGTGCTACCAAAAATTGAAGACATTCCATTCAGCAGATTCAGAGAAATCGCCGTCGAGGTGCTCACTGGTCTATTTTTGCTACACTCCTAAAAAGTCGGGGGTATAGCTAAGTTTGCTAAATTAATTTCTCTGAGTATGGTTTGTCATTTTACATCATTCCACTTGCAAATGGTAGCTTACTAAGTTAATGGTAGTTAATGGCTACTGTGCTGGTCACACTGAGCAAAACATTCAGCAGGTGTCAAGACCAAAATAGAAGGTTTTCTTGAGTTTGTGACTTCCAAAGTTATCTATTTTGATTCAATCATTGCACACATCATTTCCAAAGGACATAGGCCATTTATTGGTGTCATTGGAAAGCTAAGGAAGTCTACTAATCAAGTCTAAAGCAAAAGAGGGCTGCTACAAAGCAGGTTTAGCAGTACCTACTCAGTTTCCTGGATCATCCATCCATCTTTCCCAACAATAAAGCATTTCTAAGGCTTGAATCAGATTTCATTCTGCAATCTCTAAAAGATATTAGTTATAACTCTAGATTTATAAAGATGATCTCTTCTCTTCTCGAAAATGCCACCACTTCTTAAAAAATTAAGACCTAGCTCTCTCAATCTATCTGCTCAAAAATTTGTATCAAATAATGCTATTTCCCTGGCTCTTCTATCCTTGATGATGGGCTTAATTTCCTACTTAACATTCATGCTTATAGAGGAAATATATTTGGCCTTTATCTTCCTTGTAGCCTAGACCCCATGATTATGAGACTCTTCGTCAATGACACAAATATGTTTCTACATAATGATTCAAGGAGTATCTCTACCTTTTGGCATTGTCTTGATACTTTTTCTTAAGCCTCTAGGTCTACAATAAACCACACAAAAATTACTTTCAAGTCTCTTAAAGATCGTCTCCACAATTTCTTCTTGATAAAGGTTGTAGGGAGCTTTCCTTTGCGCAAATCATTTGGCTATTAGGAGTCCTACTTTTTGTGTCTAGATGGTCTTGTTGGAGTTAGACATCTGCGAAAGCACGGGGACAACACAAGGAAGAAGAAGAAGCTTGGAGCTCAACACACAATACTGAATTTTATTACCACTAGAATGTACAAAGATATGTAGCCCATTAGGGAAATAGGCATATATACAAGCCGGGGAAAAAAACCTCCTAAAGATGGAAAAAAGTGCCCCATCAATCCTAGTGTGTTCACACACATCACTACCTAAATATATCAACAAATCCCCCTCGGAGCGATGCGGTGAACAAGGAGCTGGCACTCATGTATAAGGAAGTGCCAAGCTATGTGGAAATCACTCCACAAAAGGAAGTAAGCCCAAAGCTTTGCCGAAAGCTTCAAACTTCTCACTAGACAGAGCCTTCGTGAAAAGGTCTGCAATCTTCTCCTGCGTGGGCACATATGCCAAGCTGATCTCTCAGTAGAGAACCTCTCTTTGACATAATGATAATGCAACTCAATGTGCTTAGTGCGAGCATGGAACACAGGGTTCATCACAATTTCCAATGCGCTCTAACTGTCAGTGAAGATGGTGGTGGAAGAAGAATCACCAACACCCAAATCAGCCATCAGGCGTCTGAGCCACACACACTCAAGAGTTGCTGTGAAAGCTACCCTATACTCAGCTTCACAACTCGAAGTGGCCACAGTATGCTACTTCTTGCTCAGCCTAGATATGCATGAGCTACCAAGCATGAAGCAAAAACCACTAGTGGACACATTAGTGTCATAACAAACAGCCCAGTTAGAGTAAAAAAAAGCATGCAAATCTACAGGTAGTGATCCCCCCTTGGGATAAAACAACCCAAGTAGGTGGGTACCACTCAAGTAGCGAAAGATGCGCTTAACTACCTGCCAATGCTTGACACTTGGGCAATGCATAAAACTTGCTCATTTGTGAGACAACAAACTGAATATCTGGTCGAGTAATGCATAAGTAAATGATGCATCCAATATCCTGTTAATAGAGAACAACATCAAATGCATCTCTAACATCATGAAGAGTGAATCGTAAACCTATATCCATAGGAGTGGCAATAGGTTTACAATCTTCAAGGCCAAAAGGATGCAATAATGTGTTAGTATATTTTGTTTGACACAAAGCCATTCCACCATCAAGGTGCATAAATTGAATGCCCAAATAATGATGCAAATGCCTCAAGTCAGACATCTCAAATGAGGCATGCAAATCAGCCTTAAAATCAGCAATATGCTTCTCAATAGGACCAGTGAGCAGTATATCATCAACATAGACAACAATGATCAGAAGCTCATCATTAGCATGCATAACATATAAGATGCTTTCAGTTGGACTGTTCTCAAAACCATGTGCAATCAAATGGGCATGTATCTTCTCATACCAAGCATGTGGTGTGTTGGGAATTGAACTCACAACCTCCTGGTTAAGAGTGCGATGGGCTAACCACTTGCCCCAAAAGCCATGGTTGAGGATTACTTCCTAATCCTCTCTCTTAAGGCATGGTTCAACCATCTCCTACTAGGATTATGTGACATTCCTTCCCCCTTAGACTGAGCATTGTCCTCAATGCTCACTTATGGACCCTTCTTGGACCCACTTTCCATGCATGAGCGCTTCCACCAACCTCAAACTCCAGCACATGGACCAAATTTGGACCTATCCCACCCTCCGTGGGTGCCCAAATGCCCATGCGCCTTCATCCAAGGCTAGTTTCACACTCACCACGGATAAGTGCTTTTTCCAAGTGCCCACGAATGAGGCGCAAACCTCCGTCTCGCCCAATTTCTCAACTAGGCTCTGATACCAATGTTGGGAATTGAACTCACAACCTCCTGGTTAAGAGTGCGATGGGCTAACCACTTGCCCCAAAAGCCATGGTTGAGGATTACTTCCTAATCCTCTCTCTTAAGGCATGGTTCAACCATCTCCTACTAGGATTATGTGACATGGTGCTTGCTTTAAACCATATAATGCTTTCTTCAACATGCACACCTGGTTTTCATGTCCTTTTTGCACAAAGCCACGGGGCTGAAAAACATATAGTTCTTCATGCAAGTCACCATTCAGAAATGTTGTTTTAATGTCCAACCAATGTACATTCCAACCATGATGGGCTGCAAGTGCACATATGCTCCGAACAGCAGTCATACGACATGTAGGTGCAAAGGTCTCATCAAAATCAATGCCTCTTTCTTGTGCATAACCCTTTACAACAAGCCTAGCCTTAAACTTGTCAGCTGTTCGATCACGCTTACGCTTCAGCTTGTAAACCCACTTAGTGCCAATGGCCTTCTTGCTAGGAGGCAAGTCACACAGAGACCAAGTACCATTCTTCATTACAACATCATATTCAGATTGCATAGTAGACATCCAATTTTCTGAATTTTGTGCTTCATCAAACAAAACAAGCTCATTCTCATCACAGAGAGTAGACGTAGCCATAGCATAGCAATTTGATGCAAAAGAGGCACTATGAGAGCCTATTATGATATGATAGAGGTGCATCTAATTTGCTATCACCCAAGACTTGCACCAACCATTTTGGCATAGTTTTTGCCTCCTCAATATTAGCTCTCTCATCAAGAAGTGCATCATGTAAATTTGCATCAGAAATGGGATGATCTACATCATCACATGAAACGAAGTTGCCTGATTAGGACCAGCACTAGAGTGTCCACCTGTAAAAAGAGGTAGCAAAGTATCATACATGTCTTTGGAGCTAAGAGATGTCTCCCTAGTACATGAAAGCAATGGCTGAATAGCATCTTCCATAAAGATATCATGGCTAACCAGAATGTGTTTAGTCTGTGGATGATATAGATGATAGCCTTTACTTTCAAAATTGTACCCAACAAAAATACATTTTACTACTTTATCATCCAATTTTTTTCGATGTTGTTCAGGCACTAATGCATATGCCAAAAACCCAAAAACATGTAGATGAGAAACAGATGGCTTGCAATCATGCCAAGACTCATATGGAGTGATAGACTGCAAAGCTTTACTGGGACACCTGTTAAGTATATATGTTGCACACATGATAGCCTCAAGCGAGAAACTATGTGGTAAAGCCTGACTCTTGACCATACACCTCGCCATCTCCATGGGTGACCTATTCTTTCATTCAGCAACTCCATTCCGTTGAGGTGTATACAACACTGTACACTGGTGTTTTATCCCACGTTCAGCAGGGTGCCCATTTTACATGCTGACAGATTTTTGGCTAAAACCAAAAACTTTTGAAGAACATGAACATTCAGACTTTGCATTCAATGTATATTCCCATGCATGCCTAGAAAAAACATCGATGAAAGTCACGAAGTAAAGATAATTTCCAAAAGAAGGTATCTGCATAGGACCACAAACATCACTATGTACAAGCTACAATTTCTAAGTAGCTCTAACTGAACCATCTTTTGGAAAGGAGGAACGCTGCATTTTGCTCAAAATATAGCCTTCACAAACATGTTTTCCAGGTGCCTCAAGTTTGGGCAAAGAGGACACCATTTCATATTTCTGCATGCATAGCAAGCTAGAAAAAATTAGATGACCAAAGCGTGCATGCCAAAGCTTTGCATCTAACATAGCTTGAGAATCACGTACTGCACATGCAAAATCATTTAGAGATCTTTCATAGTCTATGAGCTTATACATCCCACGACATAAAATGCCAAAAGCAATATTCACGTTGTCATTTGATAGATCAGGAATTGTACATCTGTCATCAACAAATTTCACAACCAAGCCAATGTTCTCTAATGTAGAAACTAATAACAGATTTTTCTTGATCCCTAGCACAAACAAAGCATCCGACAAAGTGAAAGAACTACCATCAGTAGTATTCAAAATGATCTTACCAACTCCCATAACAAGATAAGAGGAGTTGTTGGGGCATGTAATAGTATTCCCTGTAGGGGCATGCTTGAGTGAAGAGAAGAAATTGCGCTTCGAGGTAATATGTTTGGTCGCCCCACTGTCAAAGTACCAAACATCTGTGTCTACTGCAGACATACACTACTCATGAGAAGATGGGTCAAAACTGCAAACAATAGTAAATACCCATTCTTCTTGCTGCACAAGATTAGCAGACTTTGTTTTTGGTGTAGAGGCCTCTGCAACAACCATTCTAGCCTCTTTCTTCTTTGCCTCTTTAGCAGCTAGCTTTGGACAGTTCTTTATGATATGATCATTTCCTTTACAGTACTTGCAAAACAATTTCTGCTTTTCTAATTTCTTTTCATCTTTGTCTTCCTTCTTCGAATGTGCAGAATTAGAAGATTTCTGCTTACTAATTGAAGAGCTCCATTTTCCTTTGACTTTTTGATTAGCCAGGAAAGCTTGATCTGCAACATGCATAATGGACCTGTTCTACTTGGACTGATCTTCCTGTAATAGAACAGAGACTAACTCCTCAAATGAAAAGGCATTTGGATTTCCTTTCATCATCAATCGAAGAGTAGATGCAAAACTTTGATATGAATCAGGAAGATCATTCAGATCGGTATGCACAAGTGAGCTATCTAGTACGACCTCATCAGCAAAAATCAATTGTTCCTTCAAGTCTTTGATATTTGTTAGAAAACTATCCAAAAAATCACCTTCATTCATGTGCTCACTCTCCAACTGTTTTCAGAGGTAAGCAACATGAGCCTCATTCCTAGCTTGGTACAATGTGGTAAGTGTATCCCAAGCATCCTTAGATGTTCTACAAGAGGGAATGTGAGGAATAATGGCACTTTTGATAGACAAAGCTATCAATGCATGTGCTTGGGCATCTCTACCATCCCAACGAATTTGCTCTACAGTAGGTGCAACAAAAGCTGCAGCACAAACAAGAATATACAGAATATAATCATCTTCGACACCTTCTGCATCAGCTTCAGTACCTGTAGTTGTAACAGTTGCAGGTGTGATAGGATGTTTTTCAACACCCTACACAATGTCCCACAGTCCTTTTGCAACCAATACATGTCACATCATATAAGCCCACAACGGGTAGTTAGTACCATCCAACTTATCCTCAACAGCCAACATATGAAATACATCATTGCTTTCAACCATGGCCGATGACTAAAATACCTTGATGTAGAAAGTTGATTGTATCTCATAAAGTTGAACAGAGGTGCCCAGATGAATTCTACTAAACCTGTAGCAGACTTCACGATGCTTATACTGGCAAACCAAAACTGGTATATATCATTGGCACAAAAAGACAAAATAGCCTACACAAGCACTACGTATGCTCACCAAAATTCGTGCGATTCTAAGACTGCAACCGGAGAGGTGTCGACGATGCCCTTGATGAAGCAGCGACCTGCTCTGATACCAATTGTTGGAGCTAGACGTCTACGGAAGCACACGAACAACACAAGGAAGAAGAAGAAGCTTGGAGCTATACACACAATACTGAATGTATTACAGCTAGAATGTACAAAGATACGTAGCCCGTTGGGGCAATAGGCATATATACAAGCCGTAAAAAAAAAACCTCCTAAAGATGGAAAAAAGTGCCCAAACAGTCCTAGTGTGTTCACACACATCACTAGCTAAATATATCAACAGGTCCAACAATGGGACTTGGTGCTCACTAAGCTTGACAACAAAAATTGTTACTAGAAGGGTATGTAACTTAATATCGTAGGGCCTACAATGGTAATTAACATGTTCTTGATCTCATGAAGACTCTATTTTCTAAGTCATTGGACACCAAAAGACAAGGAAACAATGAAACTAGAAAGAATCCTTTGGGTGGGAGATCCTAAGTAAAAGGGTACCAAAAATCAAATGGGAAATTTGCTTAAGACAAAAGCAACTCTAGTTTTAGGGCGTTCTAGATATGAAAGGTATGGTCAAAAGATTGGTGGCCAAGTGGATGATTAAAGCTTTGATCAATAACAATGCCTCATGGGTCAAGATGATTTTTAGGAACAAATATTTTCTTCCTCTTGTTGGTCTTTCTAGGTGCAAAACACTTGATTGATTCACCTTCTTGTTCTCTCCTTAGAAATGGGCTATTGGTATTAGACAAAATTACTCTATTTGATTCACAATTGTGGCAATTAAAGAAGTTTCTTTGGAGAGCCTCCAAAGAGCAAAGAAATTATGGAACAAAGGGTTTCATATGTGGAAGCACCTCTATAACCATGGCAGAAGACATTGGATTAGATTTAATGACATCGACCTAGCTTGGAGAGTTGACTTCCAAGATTGGTGCCTCTTAAGACAAGAGCATGGAAAAAGGGCTCCAAAGGTGGAATAAACCATTATGACAAAAAATAATAATTATTTAAATGCTATTCTAAGTATTAAACCTTCCAAAATATGCTTTCATGCCTTGTTTCATTCTTAATCTCACCAAATAGTATGTGATCCCCGATGGTGATTGTGATAAGAATGAAAAAAATGGGATGCATATTTCATTTGACAAAAAGAAGATGGCATCCATGATGGAAATAATGAAATGTTTTCAAATGATCTTTATCATTTTCTGAGGTAGAAGATTATATCGAAGAATTTTGAGTATTATTTTTTGGAAAATTGTCAAAAAGGACACTTAAGTGTCATGTTTTGGTACCAAACTAGTATTAAGCAGATAGGCTGCTAGAGGCCAAAACGCCTTTCTGCATGTGACATAGCTTAGAAAATAAAGGCTTTTCTATTACAATTATAGGGGCCATTAAGACATTTTCCTCCGTGATGGTATTGATAAATGGGATAAAACCTTTATCTTGCATGTCTTCTTCATTAGATTCATAAATGTTTTAGCATATATGAGTGTCTTCCATAAATGGCTGAACATTCTGTTTGCGAACTGCATTATGTCGATTGTACCTTCTACTTTTTTATTAAAATGAACACTTAAAAGCTTGTTTTGCTCATTATTAAAGGCATCTGTGACCCCATTAGGGATAAAGACCTTTCTAAGTGGTTGAACGACATGTCCCTAATGCTTGAATTTATTTGTGTGCAAGAGATGAAGGTCAATGGCTCTAAATTCCTCACCAACTCAAAACTATTTCCTTCAAGCATGAATTTTTTTCAATAAACCATATCCTTTCATTAGATAATAAAAAACACCCAAAGGGCTACAATCCCAATCGAGCACCATGAACTAAATACAAGGGGAAAACCTCACCTCAGAGATCCATCCAAAAACTACTATAAATCTTACTCTTAAGAGAGGAAATGTGGGGGGGGGGGTGTCATGAGGAAGGAGATAAGGAGGAGAACTCACACACACACTCTCACTCTCAAGGAGAAGCACACATACAGATTGAGGCAAGGAAGAATGATCTTCTTCTTCTTGTTCTTCTTCTTCTATTACATAAAAAGGAATGTACACCAATGACCTAAAAACAAGAATACAACAAGTGCAATATATAAAAATTAGTACATAAGAAAAAACCTAATGTCTGCGAATGAGTGAGTTGGCAAGGAACAAATGTGCCATCACTCTCGATAGATAAATCTAATAAAGCTCAAGGAAGTATCTGTGACATATAGCGGCGTGACCACTATACATGTCAGAGAAATGCAAAACTGGTATGTGTCATCCTGGATCATCACATGTTGAGCTTGATATCTCAACACGCCCCCTCAAGCTCAATGCCATATCATGTAATCCAAGCATCTCTCGAAACTTTCAACTTCTCAGCTTTGGTGAAAATATCAGCAACCTGCTCATCTGCTCTCACATAAACAAGATCAATATCACCTGCTAATACCTTCTCTCTGATGAAGTGATAATGTACCTCGATATGATCTGGTGAAAATATGAGCAACCTGCTCATCTGTTCTTACATAACAAGATCAATATCACCTGCTAATACCTTCTCTTTGATGAAGTGATAATGTACCTCGATATGCTTTGTTCTAGCATGGAAAACATGATTGTATGCTAATTGTATGCTGCTAAGATTATCACAATAAATAGTGATAGGCTTTTCCACTTCCACACCTAAATCTGCAAGTAGCATTTCTAGCCATGATGCCTCATATGCTGCCATTGTAGCACCGCTATACTTAGCCTCTATACTCGACAAAGTAATAGTGGGTTGCTTCTTGCTGCTCCATGTAACAGCTGCAATCTCAAGTGAGAATAGAAAACCAGTAGTAGATCTTCTATCTCGAATGCTACCAGCCCAATCTACATCGGTGTATCCGTAAACTTGCAAATCTACAGCACCCTTATAAAACAGTGAATAATCCAAATTAGCACTCACATAATGTAGAGTGTGCCTCACAGCTTCCAAATGTGGCTTCCTCGAAACCTGCGTAAACTGAGTTTCAAGTCCAACAGTATAACTTAGATCAGGTCTTGCAATTGTGAGATATATAAGACTTCTCACAATTTTCCTGCACATAGTAGCATTTTCCAATGCTTCACCTAATGTAGTATCCAACTTCAAATTCTGATATAATGGCATAGAACTTGGCTTACAATTAGCCATACCATACTTTTGCAGCATATTCAAGGCATATTGCCTTTGCGACATCCATATACCTGTTTCTGTATGTATAAACTCAATGCCCAAGAAATAGCACAACACACCAAGATCTTTCATGTCAAATTCCTACATAAGAAGCTGCTTTACCTCTTTGATGCTTCCTTCATTATCACCACCTACAATCAGGTCATCAACATAAATAGCCACAAGAGTGATATCATCATCAGCTTTCCTTGCATATAGCGAGTGATCTGCATCACACATAGAAAACCCAATGTTGGTTAAGTAATTAGCAATCCTTGCATGCCATGCACGAGGGGCTTGCTTCAGCCCATACAAAGCCTCTTGCAACATGCAAACATATTTTGGATGCTTTGAATCTTCATATCCTTATGGCTGGTCCATATATACTTCTTCATGTAACTCACCATGTAGGAAAGCATTTTTCACATCCATATGATGCAAAGTCCATCCTTTTGCTGTAGCCAATGCAACAAGTGTTCTGACAGTAGATATTTTAGCTACAGGGCTGAATGTTTCCTCATAATCAATGCCATATGTCTGTGCATATCCTTTAGCTACCAATCGTGCTTTATACCTGCTTATGCTACCATCAGCATCATGCTTTACCTTGTAAACCCATTTGCAGCCTATGGGTTTCTTTCCTTGTGGCAATGGAATGAGCTTCCATGTAGCATTTCCATAAAGTGCAGCGATCTCCTCATCCATAGCTTTTTTCCAATTTGCATGTCCAATTGCATCTTCAAAACAAGAAGGCTCAGCATCTTGTATTACCTTGGTCATGTAGGCAGAATGACGAGCCATATAACTGTCATACAACAATTGTTGCACTGATTTCCGCATCCTCCCAGATCTTCTTAGTCCTGGGTCACTTCTCCTTGTATCATCTACATGTGCCCTTCTTACTCCTGGAGTCTTCACAGAGGGCAGTCCAAGTTCCTCATCAAGACTTTTTTCTAAATCGCTTAAATCTTCATCAACGTCTTCAAAACCTGCACATGTTTTATGACTAGCAGAAAGCTTTTCTTTACCTTTCTTGGATGTATTTGATGAATTTGCTGGACTAAAATTTCCATGCAATCTTCCACTCCATGGATTTGAGTTGGAACTATTGCTTGGTGATGCATCCGATCCACTCAAAACTTGAGATTCTGCACTTGATTTTTCAGCATTTTCTTTGTCACTTGGTTCAAGATTCAGCCCTTCTTTGGCATCTGCATAGAAGCTTGACATTTCATCAAATACCACATCTCTACTCACCTTTACTTGTCGTGTGAGTGGGTTATAACATTTATATCCCTTTTGCCCAAGGGAGTATCCAATGAAGACACACTTTTCTGCTTTTGGATCAAGCTTCGTCCTCAATTCATCTGGGATATGTACATATGCAACATAAACAAAAACAGATGTGATAAGTTTCGCTTTCTACCTGTAAACTTCTCTTTAGGTGTAACTTGATGTACAACAACAGTCGGAGTTATGTTCATGATGTATAGAGCAGTATACACAGCTTGTGCCCAATAACAATGGGGCATATTCTTCTTAGCCATCAAGACTCTTGCTATTTCTGCAATATTTCAGATATTTTTGCGTTCAACAATGCCATTCTGTTGTGGTGTGTACTTGCATGAAAACTGACGCCGAATTCCATGAGTTTTTAGAAAACAACTGAACTCATTTGACATGTATTCACCTCCTCCATCAGATCTTAATGTCTGAATGTACTTCCCTGTCTGCTTTTCCACCATAGCTTTAAATTTCTCGAAGTGAGTGAACACCTCGCTCTTCTCTTTCATGAAATAAACCCATACTTTGCGTGTATGGTCATCAATGAAAGTAACATAAAACGTGCAACCGCCCATAGATGTGGTCTTTGTTGGACCCCAAACATCTGTATGTACTACTTCTAGTACATTCTCACTAACATGCTTGTCATGTGGAAGTGATGCTCTTGACTGTTTACCAAATTGACATGCTGCACATACCTTTTGCATTTCTGCAACTTTGAAATTTGGTAGTCCATGGACAATCTCCTTTGACTGCATCAATTTCAGCCTTTGCAAGTTTGCATGTCCAATCTCTTTGTGCCACATCTCTATATCTGCAATAACTCCTACACCTTTTGCAAACATGGCTGCATTCATTTCAAGAATCTTCACATTTAAGGTGAACATCCTACCCACTTTGTTTCCTTTGGCAACCAATCGTCCATCCTGCTTGTACTCTTCTACATATAATCCATCACCATTGAACCTGACTTGTAATCCTTGGTCAACCATTTGTCCAACAAAAACCAGATTCTTTGTTATATTTGGAACATGCAGCACATCAACAAGATGTTTTACCTTTCCATCCTCCATCGATAGTGCTATGTTTCCTGTATGCTCAATAGGATGTGATGTGTCATCACCTGTTTCACCATATCCAAGAACTGGCATTTTTTGCAAAGTACTAAACCATTCTGCATGACTAGTCATGTGATTTCAAGCACCTGAATCAACATACGAGACATTATCATTTGATTTTGAAACATCAGCAGACATCGTATTCATCATGTGATGTTGAACCATGAACACCTTCTTAGAATCATCTGCACTTGTGGATGCATAGTTATTCTGCTGCCTTCTGTTATTTTGATTCTTCAACCTGCAATCACATTCAAAGTGTCCAAGTTTACCACAATTCCAACATCCTTTACTATCATTACCTGAATCATTTCTTCGGAAATTTCTTTGGCCTCTTTGGCTCCCCCTACCTCAAAACTGTACTCTTCCTCCTGCATGATTTTGTTGTTGACTTTGGTCATGGTTACTATTTCCTCTTCCACTTCCAAAACCTCTACCTCTGCCTCTTCCTCTACCAAAGTAGAATACCTGCTCAAAACTAGATTTTCCTTGGGAGTTTGAATCCTCACCAAGATTCTTTTCTTCAATAATCAGCATTGATACCAAATCAGCAAAATTTGGAATATTTTCCCTGGTCTGTATAGAAGTTCTGAATTGCTTATATATAGCTCCTAAACCACGAAGACACACTTCCACCTTATCAACATCATCTACATTCACGCCAATAGCTACAAGTGACTCACATATGCTTTTGATTTTCAAGGTGTAGTCACTTACCGACATGCTCTTCTTCTCCAATGTATGCAGCTCGTTCTTAAGTTGCAATTTCTATGCCTTTGTATTGGTCTCATACAATGTGACCAAACTGTTCCAAGCCTCGTATGTGTCCAATCATGCTATCCTCTATGCTAACAAATAGCCAGTACATTACCTTTCGTGCTCCTTGATTGCATTCCTCATATGCTCCTTGATTCCATTACTCATATGCTCCTTTCTGGTAACTGTGGAGCAATTTCATTCTCTCCTTCAATGTACTTCCAGTAGCCTTTTCCCATCAGGAAATTCGTCATTCTGATAGTTTTTCAATGGAAATAGTCTTTGATCAAAATTTTTTTAGTCAAAATCACTTTCCATAAAAAATGTGTCGAATCACCGTGCAAAAGGTATTTGCTCCTATCTGAATAAGCTGATATGGCATTGAATAATTCAGTCAAATAAGGGTTTAATGTAAAATTCTATAATTATTCATGAATAAATGAATTATTAAATAACGAATAATGCAACCTACCTTGTGATAGCAACCTCAACATCTGGGATCATCTAGGGTGCATCGTGCATCCTCATACATCTATCATATTGTTGCTCCTTGGTAACACTCCTAAAACTGATCGAGTTGGCCATGTTACATGTAGGAACTCTACAAAACTCCCCCTAGGAAACATGAGAGTGAGAACCAATGATGAAACCCCTCTCTATGTGGATGAAGGGATTCCAAGTAATAGCCTCACAAAGCTCTTCCTCAATACTAGAGGGTTTGACTGCTAAACAAGAGCACGTCATAGCTGCTCCCAAGTCTAAATAGTATTGCAAGCAAAGCGATGCTCACTCTGTCATGAGAAGCCCATATGCCTCATCTCATTGAAGATCCATCTAATCTTCGGCATCCAAGGCCCACTAGTAGCAGGAGTGAAGAGGCCCAACCATTGATGAAAAAAACTTTCCAGGGCTCAGGGCCACGAAGCAAGCCACAAACAACAAATTTTCCCAGGTAGTATCTACTCTACTCTACTCTGACTAGAAGGGTCAATGATCCTAAGGCCACCATGCTCTAGGGGGAGGGTGAGGACCGACCAAGCAACCTGACCCCAAGCAAGGCTTCCATCTCTACTAGATGATACAAATTTCCTTATTTTCCACTGAATCTAGCTAATATAGTAACCTGATAAGATCCAACAAAAGGTCATACCACATGTAGAACCTAGTTTGCCATCACAAACCTCCAAGCCAAGGACAAATGGGCACTGCACCAATGCAAAAGCTTCCTCTTGATTATTAAGAGTAGGGGGGAGACATGCTACTCAGCCAAAAGATCAAGTCCAATATGGCACCAAGGGTATCTAACTACCATGCCAAGGGGGATCCATTGAAGTTGCTCACAAGGACGCCATCTAGGAAGAGCATCCAAGCCAACCCAAAATCCACAGGACTTGTGCCAATTGATCTTGGCACCCGAAGCAACACAAAATCTCTCAAAATGCTAGAATCTATTCATATTGACCTCCTAGCCCTACAAGTAAATGGTCATACCATCATCAAACATAGCATCCCATAGCATCTTATCCCTAACCCAGAGTTAGATACCCTCATGCCCAATATCCTATGAAGCCAAGAAAGCTCTTATGGCCTCAACAAAGAAGAGAAATATAGTGGGAGCTAGAGGTATGTATTATTCTCCTAGCCTTGGGTGAGATCTGTGGAGAATGAGTTCTCCTATGCTCAACGGAAGTGTGTAGTGAAACTTTGTATGTGCAGCACTTGGACAAACAACTGCACATTAGATAGCTTGTTGTTCTCAATACAAAACTCAAATGGATTTGAGCCTTTAGTCAATCAAAGTCCACAAAGAGAGCTTTCTAACAAGCTATAAATAAGGTAATTTGGACAAGTTTTGATTAAGAAACACAACTGACAAAGATGAACTACCTATCCTCATAGGTATGCTGAAGAACTGAGCTTCACTCTCAAGATGATACCTCTCTGAATATATATATCATTTGTGAAAGATATTTGGTATAAGAAAGTACAGACATATAGCTTTCCAAAAAGCTAAAAAAAAGTAATTCGGATGAGTTTTGGTCACGAAACTCAATTGACCAAAATAGACCACCTCCACACATAAGTACACTGTAAAACTAGACTTTACTCTCTGACAGATATCTCAGAGAATATAAACCTTCTAAATGAGATATTTAGGATAGTGAAAGTAGATCCCAAGAGCTTTCCAACAAGACAAAAATCAAGCACTTTGAATATGTGTTGGTTGGGAAACTTAACCAACCAAAATAGACTACTTATCTACACAGGTATACTGAAAAACTAGACTTCACTCTTTCACTGATATCTCACAAACTATATAAGCTTTCAAAGAGATATTTGGTATCAGAAAGTCCACCAGATAAGATTTCCAATGAATGTTCAAACGCAAGAAATGGTTACATATACACTGAGATATGAGCTCCACAATAGAGCTGTGTACAAACTGATGTGCGACCGAAAGGAGTCTAAGGGAAGACAAAATGACAAAATGACTAAATCCGACTACTGGGAGCTCTTGCCTCTCTTAACTCACCACTTTCCCCACTACATGCCACTAACTACAAGGCAAGATATTGTATCTCTTACTCATCATGAATTTTGACTAGACTTTTTCTTTTATTATTTTTTTCCTTTTTTCTCTACTTTTCCTTTATCTTTATATTTGGTAAATTTATCCAAGCATGGCTCATATGAAAATGAGCTTGTACATTTATCTTCAACACTCCCCCTCAAGCTCATTTAGGAGTTATCTTCATCCATGTCCTACAAATTTATCACATCCTTGAAACCTTTGAGTTTAGAAGCATCCAAGAACTTTGTAAACATATATGTAGCCTGCTCTTTGGTTCTGATGAACTTTATCTCCACATCTTTGCTCAATACCTTCTCCCTTACATAATGGTAGTGGACCTCTATGTGCTTGCTCCTTGCATGAAACATAGGATTACTTGGTAAGTAAATACTTGACATGTTATCACCATATATAGGGATGGTTCGAACTTGCACTCCAAGATCAGCCAAAAGCTTTTTAGTCCACATTGCTTCACATGTGGCAAAAGCTAATCCTCTATATTCAGCCTCCATAGATGAAAGTGCAACAGTAGGTTGTTTCTTTGAGCTTCATGTGATAGGTTTGCTTCCTATCATGAACACATAACCTGAGGTTGATCTCCTATCTTCCTTTGAACCTGCCCAATCAGCATCGCTAAAACCTTTGACCTGCAATTCTTCATCAAACTTGTAAAACAAAGCATGATTAACTGTATGCTTTATGTATCTCAACACTCTCTTGGCTTAATTTAAGTGTTCACTTGTCGAGGCTTGCATAAACTGAGAAAGTACACCAACAACATAAGATAAATCAGGTCTTGTAATGTTTGTGTAGATTAATGATCCTACAATGCTTCTGTATGTCGTTACATCTTCCAATGGTTCTCCATCATTTGAACAAATCTTTGTATTTGTGTCCATGAGTTGAGTGAGTGGTTTGCATCCACTCATTCCAAATCTAAAAAGAACATCCAACAAGTACTTCCTTTGCATCAAGTAGATGCCACTCTTTCCATAAATAACTTCAATTCCTAAAAAGTATTTGAGCTCTCCAAGATCTGAAATTGTAAACTCCTTACCAAGCTTCCTTCGGATATCTTTAATCCCTGTAACATCATTTCCTGTTATGATGAGGTCATCGACATATATGCAAATTATATACCTCTCTATTTTCTTCCTTCTTCATGTACAAAGAAGGATCTGCACTACTTGGGTTGTATCCACACTTAGTTAGATATTCTACCAATCTCTGATTCCATGCTCTTGGTGCTTGCTTCAATCCATAAAGTGCCTTTTTCAACCTACAAACAAAGTGTGGATGGTTTTCATCTTCAAATCCAACCGGTTGAGTCATGTATACCTCTTCTTGTAGTTCTCCATTAAGAAAAGCATTTTTGATGTCGAGTTGATATAATGGCCATCTCCTTGAAGCACCAATTGCTATTATTGTTCTGATAGTTCCCATCTTTGCAACAGGGCTGAAAACTTCATCATAATCTATGCCTTGTGTTTGTTTAAATCCTTTGGTAACTAGTCTAGCTTTATATCTAGCTAGTAAACCATCAGCATTCCTCTTTACTTTAAACACCCATTTGTTTGGAACAATCTTCATACCTTCTTTCTTTGGCACTAGCTCCCATGTGTGATTATCTTTGAGAGCTTTGATCTCCTCTTTCATAGCTTGCTTCCATTCCTTTTGTGTGCAAGTTTCTTCATATGTCTCACGCTCTTTGTCTTTGATAACTTGCATCATGTATGCAAAATGTGTCGCCATAAAACTATCATAACTCAACCTTTGAGTTATATATCTTGTCCTTGAAGATCTTCTTTCATTGCCTTTAGAAAGTTTCTTCTTTAACCTATTTAGCTTTACCATCGGAGTGATTACCTCTTCATATTCTTCTTCACTTGCATCTATCTCACTGTTTGGAGTAGCACTTGCTTCTTTGGCTCTACTATGAGCTGAATTTGGAGACAAAGAATGACTCCCCCTCCATGTTGAACATTTTTCATTTGATGTAGATGCCTCTGGACCTAAAAGCTTTGTGCTTGATTGTTGAACTTCTCTTTGATTTGTTCTTGCATAATCATCACAATCTTCTTCAAGAATCTTTTCCTTTCCTTTATGTTCATACCATGGTCTTAGTTCATCAAAGACCACATCTCTTGAGACTCTTAATTCCTTTTTTCTAGGGTTGTAACACTTGTATCCTTTTTGCTCCGTCAAGTAGCCGATGAAAATGCATTTTTCTGACCTTGGTTCCATCTTTGTTCTAGCTTCTTGTGGAATGTGAACAAAGCAAACACATCCGAACACTTTGAGGTGTGTAAGATCAGGTTTCTTACCGGAATATACCTCTTCTGGAGTCAAGTGATGTATTCTCGATGTTGTGCACCTATTCATCAAGTAAATGGCGGTTGTGGTAGCTTCTGCCCAATAGCACAATGGTACCTTCATCTCGTTGAGCATGCATCTTGCAATTTCAGCAATTTGCCTATTTTTCCTCTCAGCTACTCCATTTTGTTGTGGTGTATAGCTACATGTCTTTTGATCCCATTCTCTTGTAGAAAATCTGAAAATTCTTTGGAGAAGCATTCTCCTCCACCATGAAACCTTAAGGTTTTGATAGACCTTCCTGTTTCCTTTTCAACTTCAACTTTGAATCTTTTGAATATAGAAAGCACCTCAGATTTTTGCTTCATACAAAACAGCCATACCTTTCTTGAGTGATCATCAATGAAGGTGACAAAAAATCTATTACCAGCCATTGATGCCTCTTGGGTTGGTCCCCATACATCCGTATGTATCAAGTCCAAGACATTTGGGGCCACATAATTGCTCCTCTTGAATGGCTGCCTCGTTTGCTTTCCTAATTGGCAAGCTTCACATAACTCATGTAGTCCAATGCTATTAAATTTTGGAGACCTCTTACCACTTCATGTTTGCTCATGTCCTTCAGCTTTGGAATGTTGATCTGTCCTATTATTTTGTGCCATAATTCCAGCTCTGAAATCTTCTTGTTCCCACATTGAATGTACATGACCTTTCCATGTGGATGTTGGACGTCCAAAGTGAACATCCTTCCTTCTCTTCCACCTCGAGCAATGCCCTTGAAGCCTTCCTTTGGATTCTTTATGAAGCACTTATTCTCATTGAATATGACATGATAACCCTTCTCTACCATTTTTCCTACTGAAATCAAGTTCTTTGAGATTGTAGGAACATGAAGAACATTAGATAGTACCTTTGCTCTACTTGTATCTCCAAGCCTTATATCTCCAATATGTTCAATCATGTGTTGAGTATCATCACCTGTTTCAACACATCCTTTTCCACTTGGTACCTATAGATTAGTGAACAAACTTCCTTGACATGACATATGGTTACTACAACCTGAATCAATGTACCATTTTTTGTCATCTTCACAAGAGCTTCTATACTCATGTCTCATTGCAAGTAGTGTGTCCTTGCTTCCTTCACTTGAGGTGCTTGCATAGTTGCTTTGGTTCCTTTGATTGCCTCCATTCGGTCTTCCATTCTTCAGCCAACAATCACTAGCATAGTGTCCTACTTTAGCACAATGATAGCATGTTATACCTTTATGAGAATTGTAGGAGCCTTGGCCACTTCCTCTACTTCTACCTCGACCTCTTCCTTGTGTGTTGGCATTTGATGCATCCTTGTTGTCTTCCGAATTGTTTTGGTTGTAGATGGAGTGGTTGTGACCTCTTCCTTTTCCTCTTGAGCCTCCTCTTGAGTTTCTTCCTTTACCTCGACCTGCATATAACATTTGGTTGTGGATGTCCTTTCCTTTGGGACCACCAAAGCTAAGCTCTTCTGTGACAAGATGAGGGATTAGTTGTTCAAAACCTGGATATGCATCTTTCAAGTTAATGGAAGTTACAAAAGGCTTCCATCTTTCATCTTCTCTCAACCCATTGAGAGTATAACACACAAGATCTTCGCCTTCAACCGTTGTGCCAATAGAAGCTAAAGCATTGCTTAGCTCCTTAATCTTGAAAGTATATTTAGCTATGGATTGACTCAAACTTTTCTTGATTGTGCTCAACTCATTCTTGAGTTGAAGTTTCCTAGCTTTGGTATTTGTTGAATACATCCTTTCAAGAGCTTCCCAAGCATCCTTAGCTTTCTCTAAATGTTGAATATGCCCTACCATGGTGTTGGCATACAGGTCATATGAAGAGCATACAGGTACAATAGAGCAGTCATGCACAATACGGCAACAAGGCCTAATCATTTTTTCCATGGATCATTCACAACTCAAGTGATTTTAATCACTACACAAACATTTTAAATTCCATTTTTGGTAGAATAGACTCCATTTTGTTCAAGCCGAGGAGTCCTCGAGCTTGAGGAGTATTAGAATTAGCTACATACCAATTTTCATAATTTTTAGACTCCGTTTGAGCCCTCAAATAGGCTCTAGAACCTAATTTTTAACTAGGCCGGACATTATGTCTGGACAAGGCCAAAGCTAGTGAGAAAACTATAAAAAGAGCTAGAGAGCTCATTTTTGGGGTTGGATTGTTTGTGAATTGAGCTTATGTAAGAGACTTTTTGACTAATGCAAAAAACTCCATTGTTCCTCTCCTTGTTCTTGCCTTGTGTGCGCGTGTGTGTGTATGTGTGCATGCTTGTGTGCTTCTCACTCACACACTTGTGCCTTCACTCGCTCATAGTCTTCATACTAGTCCTCACGTCTCCACGGATTGACAATTATGAGGTGAATCTTCTCACGTTGGTACTCACCATTGTGCTAGAATGACACCAAATTTGGCGCCGTTGCCGGGGAGAGAGCTTCAAGGACGAGCGTGTGATGGTAAGACGTCGAGTTGAGACATTGGAGTTATAGGTAATATCCTTTCTTTTCCTTACTTTTCTTCATTTTTTCTAATTTTTGCATCACCATGATCATCCCCACCATCTCCGACCTCCATCTCCATCTCCACAAAAAAATTTAGTTTTTTGGTAATATTCCACTCCCCACCTCATTTCCCTCATTTCATTGTGAGAGAGAGCGAGAGAGAGCTTGCATGCGAACTGTTTTTGTGTGTTTTTTGAGCTTATGTTGCAGGAACTAGCTGTACCACCATCTCCAGCAGCTTGCGCAGGTATGACAGACTCTACATGGGTCCCGATACGACGATCTCTGTCTGTCGCGACAGACAGAAAAACTTGATATTTTTTGAATGCATGTTTGGCATGGTAACCTACATCATTAGAGCACTCCAAATCACTAGAAGTTTCTAAAAAATTTGCGTTTTTTCAGTCTATCACGACAGACACAATCTATCACGACAAACACCGTCTATCGCGACAGACCAAACCACGACAGACGATAGACACCGTCTATCGCGACAGACACCTGTCTATCACGATAGACAGAGACCCACGACAGACCCCGTCTATTGCGACAGACACCATCTATCGCGACAGACCAAACCACAACAGACGATAGACACCGTCTATCGTGACAGACACCCGTCTATTGCGACAGACAGAGACCCACAACAAACCCCGTCTATCGCGACAGACACCATCTATCGCGACAGACCAAAACCATGACAGACAATAGACACCGTCTATCGTGACAGACCCATCTATCGCAACAGACACCGTCTATCGCGACAGACCCATCTATCGCGACAGACACTGTCTATCGTGACAGACCACTCTATCGCGACAGACACCGTCTATCGTGATAGACCAGTCTATCACGACAGACACCGTCTATCGCGACAGACCCATCTATCGCGACAGACACCGTCTATCGCAACAGACCCATCTATCGCGACAGACAGACATTTTCGGCAAAAAATTAAGGGGTAATTTTTTTGGAAATTTAGGCTAAATTCTGGGCATATTTGCATACTCAAATACTCATACACTTACAAAGGCCTTAGAAAAATGCATTAAAACTCCCGAAAGGTTCTGTTTGTTTGTTTAACCCCCTAAACCCTGAACGGTCATAACTTTTTCATACGAAATCCATTTTTTGAGCTCTAGGGTTTGTCGGAAAGCTCATGGCATATACTACACGCCCTCAACTGTTTTTTATAAAGATAATGCATTGATTTTTAGATATGATATTTTGAAATTGATACACTGAGGGGTAGGTACACCAAGGGAGCTCTAGAGGAAATTTTTTTTGCAATACAAAAGGGGGAACAAGGGTTATTAAAAAGTGTCTGAAATAAATTGTCTGTCAATTGAAGGATCAAATTGAAGCTAAACTTGGGGTTCTTACAGGATCATCGAGAGCTTTTGGGGAAAGCAAAGTAAGTGCCAGGGCGAACAAGCTTGGGAACGTGCTTCCTGGGTAGACAAGCATCACCAAGAGGAGCGACTTGAGGTTGGAACATCTCTTAACTCCCTCAGTCCATTCTTAGCATAGGCTAAGTGCGAGTAGTTGTCCTAATTGACTAGGGGTGCGATAGGAACACTCAAGTTTGAAGAGCCTTTAATTTCTCAAGTGCAAGGATAGGCTAAATTGCAGTCAAGGGATAACTTAAAGGAAAAGAATTTAAACTAAGCGGACACAGAACATCAAGTACGACACACTAAAGTGCTCCTGACGACGCTTAATTAAAAACAAGAAAACACATCCAAAGGAACTCAAAAGGAACAAGTGATTGGTACCAAAGAATCAGCAACGTACAAAGGGCATATGAACCTGAGATCAGGTAGACACCTAGGGAGAGACCGTCAAAGTGTTAGATCATCCGAGGCTAGCGTCAACCATATAGCCAGATCTTGGGCCCAACAATTGAGTGATTACCCCCACGCTTTAGACTCAGAAACCAGTGACTCTGACATGTCGTATAGCATGGAAAGACCTGTAGGTAGCTCAGGAATGGCATACCTAGAAAGAATTGAAGGTCCCTACAAGACTCAATTGGAATACATCCAGACCAACCGCCTAGGTGCACGCATCTATGAGGATGGTCTGCGAAGATCTGTTTTCCTAATTAAAAATCTGAATCAGCCCATTGGACTAGAACACCTTGTAGTCAAGTTTGAAAATGGTTCATACATAGATAAAGAAGGAACAATGTATGTGGTCACCAGCCAACCTGAAAGGACAGATGAGTTTGGCAACATAATCTCTGAACCTGAATTAGGTGACATAGAGCAAGGGAACTTAGGAAAGGAGCCGAAAACCCCTCGAGGCAAATCGGTCCTAACAAGAATAATCACTCCAGAGTTAGTTCCCTAGGATAATAGGAGCATAGAGTTGCTCTGGAACCAAGAGACGGATGAGGCTTTTTGGAGGTACAAGCTTGAAAAGCCTAATGAAGTGGGAGCTCTTGCCATCTATGAATTCAAAGATCCTGATAGCCCAGGCAAGGTGACCTACTTAGATGATGCTTCTGAGAGAATCTTTGTGGTCTCTGAGCATGGAAGACACGCATACACTTGGAAGGGAGAATTTGTTTTTCCCCAACCTCAATCCAATGTGTCTTATGGTCATCAAGGAGCTCGAACATCTCAAGCTCATGGGACTCAAAGAGAAAGGAGTAGAGAGAGACCTGAGGTAAGCTTTGCCAACTCTTGGGGAAGAGAAAGAACGAGAACGGAAACAAATAGAGTGGAACCAGAGGGACATAGAGCCCCAGGGAAGCGAAGAAATGCCGATGATTTCCCTTTGCCAAGACCGAGAGAGCACATGAGGACCTTGAGACCGACCCAGCTAGTTGAGTCCATGAAAAACTACTTCGATGGCACTGGAGACCCCTACGATCATGTAGCTGAGTTTAGGCAAGTCTTGAGAGCTGAACAAGTTGAAGATCTGTTCACGCAGTACAATGCCTTTGGTCTAACCCTTAGTAACACTGCCCTGACATGGTTTCAACCACTACACGAGAGGCAATTTAGGAGCATAGATCAACTTCTAGAGGCATTCATTATCGAATTCTCTAAAAGTGGCATAAGACATAACACATCCTCACTGATATACAGCTTCAAACAAACATCTCAAGAGACAGTGAGGCTCGCAGGCAGAAGATTTAGGCAATATCTAGAGAGATGCCCGGCCCCAGAGTTACCCACTCCAGCCAAGCAAGTGGCCTTATTTTTAGATGGATTGTTAAGCACCAAACTGAGATCATATGTGTACTTGAAGGACCCTAGATCCATAGAAGAATGTGTACGCATGTGCATAGACATTGAGGATAATCTAGGGGAGGAATTAGAGCTCTCAAAAATCTATAAAGATTCAGATAGTTCTAGTAGCCTCATTTCCTCACAATCCACATCAATTGAGGATCTAGCAGAAAAGGTAGCTCTGAAATTAGGTGTCTCTAGCAAGCAAATTCCTAGATTTGCCCCAGGAAAACGATGCTATACCTATGGAGGAGACCATATGGCTAATGTGTGCCCCATCATGGCTCAACCCCAAGTGAACCCTAACAACCAGTACTGCACCATAGAAAGGAGGTACACCAATCATACAGCACAAGACTTCCCATATAACAAACAAGCGGTTAGACAAAATTATTCTCAGCCATATCCACAACAAGGAAAGTACCCTAATCAGTACCCACAACAATAGTATGCTAGGCCCCAACAAATCTATCAACCACCCTATCAAGGGCAACAAAGACCGCAACCAGTCCTAGCGCAGCAACCTCCTGCCCCCACCAATGTGATTCCAGTAAAGTATGCAGCGGCAGAAGAAAATCTAAATAGAGCTTTAGTGCCAGTGACATCCTCGCTTTCAGAAAGTGATCCAAGTGATCATAGTTTTGACTCCACCCATGTTGAGAGCCCCCAGGCCTACTACATGCAATCACCGGAGCATAGTGTGTCATATTATTATGAAGAACCGAATGAATCTAGTGGGGAGCCAGAATACGCAAACATCATGTATGCCAACCCCAACTCGAGATCCCAACCTAGGCCGATGAGACCTCCATTTCCTAGAGGGCCATGCTATCGTTTTCAGGGAGATCATCTCATTCGTGATTGCCCTCTACCTACACCGACACAAACCCAATCTGTGACAATTCAAGGCTTTTGTCTCGATTGTGGAAAGGAGCATTTGTTACGAGAGTGTCCCAAGAACCCCGCCAATAGACCAAAAATTGCTCCTATCAATGTTATTGGCTTAGTGGTAGACTCCACAGGAAGCGTGACTTCCACAACCCCAGTACAAGTCATCACGAGAGCCCAGACACTTAAGCAAAACCAAGACTTAGGCCAGGAAAAGAATGCAGAGGTTAGCGAGACTGAGAGCCAGAATAAGAAGAGGACAAGAGCTTGGAGAGATAGTCGTGAACGTATGAAAAGGCAATGGGCAAGAAAGATGAGCAAACTTGAGGAAAGTCTACGAGAAACCAAAGCCAAAATCATAGAAATCACATCTCAAACGCACTCTCACACATCCCCGCCACTACCATCCCCTTCACCCTTCATTCCTCTACCAGCCAATCCACCACACTTAACCCAACCACCACCCTGAGTAGGATCAGTCTTAGCCGATGCCACTCCTGAAGATCTAGACATGATGCTTAAAGCATATCAGGCCAGAATCCAAGAAGGGCCCAATGTAACAGATCATGAGAAATGCTACCCTAGAGCTGATCTAGAGCTTGAACGAACTAAGTTGTGTGCCAAGATAGTGGAATTGGCTCAAGCCATGTTTGAGACCAGTCGCCTTTTCACTTGCTCTAGCCCCACTAGAACACCATTGCATTTTGATGGTCTGTTAGACAGATTGGAGATGTTAATTGCAAAGTCTGGAAAAGGAGCCAACTCCCAGGCTAAGGAGAAGGCAAGTGATAGAATAAGCATTCCTCCCAAGGAAGCTTATGTGCCTAACTCCACTGAACCAGACACCCCTTCTTCTATGAATCGATACACACCCGAATTCTTGCGAGAGATTCAAGAAGAGAAATGGGCTAAAGAGAGTGAAGTTCCTCCTCCCATTGAACTTGTGGATGACACACACGATCAATTCCCACAAGACCTTCCGTCCATTTATGTAGAGCAGGAGAGCGTCCAATCTCAAGAGAGATTCGACTTCGAGTCCAATTCCTTACAAGAGCTATCCCATTTCACCGGTCCATGGGAAGCTAAGTCTACTTGTATGAGAGCACCGACCATCATGGTAAGAAACGAAGATTCAGTCATACCTAGGAACACGGAGGTAGTGAAGAACACCAAAGTGCAGTGCAATCTCACTTTGGAAGAGCTGATTAAGGTTAGACCAGAAGTGTGGAAACATGTAGCCAATCAAGTGCCCGAAGTAGCAAAACCGCATTCCCAGGTAGGATCTCAAAGAAGAGTGCCAGAAATACCCTTGGACAAGATAGGAGACATGAGCGAGGGAGAAGAAGGAAACACCTATCTCCCCATCACTCATCAGGGATACACAACCAAGGCCATTTTGGACTCCGATGCAGGAGTTGCAATTGCTACCACTTATGGAAACCATGGGGCAAGCCAGCACTCAGGCCAACGAGAATGAAATTGCAGATGGCTGACGGTCACATAGAAAGACCCTTAGGACTACTAGAGGGGATAACTCTCACTACTTGTGGTGTAGAGTTTGAGCACACATTTGCTATCTGTGACTTTAGCAAAAATCAAGCCTATGAGATGATTTTGGGAAGACCATTTATGCAACAGTTGCAAGTGGTACAGGATTGGGGAACCAATTCCTTGTACCTGCAACACTTAGGTGTTACGACCAAAGTGAATCTCAAGGACTACTCTCATAGAGATGTCCCTCCTATCCAATGGAACACCATCCATAGAGCCAAAGATGATACGGAATCGGTGCATTCCATAGGATCAGGATCCTCATGGATGCATGAAGACACTCACTTATGGATGTGTAAAGTGGCAGTGGAAGAGGAGAAAATAGAAAAAGCCAGAGAGGTAGGTGCGAAGGAAACACATAGATCAGCTCAAGACCCAGCCTATGCACCTGTAGTATTTCCGGACGAAGAATTTGAACCTCACGGCTGGGCAGAAATTCTAGCAACTATGGATGTAGCCATCAATGAAGAGCAATGGACACCCCACTGTGATGAGGATGGCTATGACATTTCTGTCTTCTCCATAGAGCCAATCATGGGAGATGCAGTTTTAGAAGAATGCGAACCTAGCCTTGATGCATTTGAAGATGCAAGTGACTCCGATCTTGAGTCAATCATCATGGACCCACCCTTTGCATCAGACGAAGAATATTTCTACGAAGTAGAAGTTACCCTTAGAGACATGAAAAGCTCACTAATGATGTCAGAGTAACCACACGAGTGACCATTAAGAGTGAAGGAAAGAAAAGGAAGAAGAGAGAAGCCGCACCAGAGGAGGAAGAATCCCTGTTTGAGGTCCCTGAAAATTTCAAGAAGTATGCAATAGAAGATAGGAGAGTCATGGTAAGAATGCCAAAACGCGATGCATAAGCAGGAGAGGCCTATGATAACAAAGAAACCACCAAGAAGGTAGTGGTAGCCATAGAAGAAGAAGAAGAGAGGTGCACTTACATAGGACATGACCTCAGTGAGGAAGAGGAGCATGAGCTGATAGCTTTGCTAAGAGAGTACAGAGATGTATTCGCTTGGAGCTACAAAGATTTGAAAGGTGTAGACCCTGACATATGCGCCCATACGATTCCCATGACCATAGAGGCCAGACCTTCTAAACAAAAGCCATACACATACAATGACAACTATGCTGCCAAGATCAAAGAAGAAATAGACCGCTTGGTTGAAGCTGGATTTATCTATGAAATTGAGCACACTGAATGGGTGTCCCCCATTGTAGTGGTGCCCAAAAAGAATGGTAAATTACGTGTATGCATTAACTTGAAGAAGGTTAACACAACCACTATCAGGGATAGTTATCCGCTTCCTATCACCGAGCATTTATTAGAAAGGGTAGCCGGCAAGGAAGTGTACAGCTTCCTAGATGGGTTCTCTGGCTACAATCAAGTAGCCATTGCACCAGAAGATCAGCATAAGACGGCTTTTGCCACAGAGTGGGGCATATTCGCTTTTAGGGTAATGCCATTCGGGCTTACCAATGCACCCGCTACCTTCCAGAGGCTGATGTGCCATGTATTTAAAGAGTTCCCGAGGAAGAACTTAGAAGTCTATGTTGATAATCTTTGTGCTCATTCCAACATTTGACAAACCCATATTCCTGAACTCAGACAAATTTTTGACAAATGTAGAGAATATCAAGTCTGCCTGAACCTAGAAAAGTGCATTTTCATGGTCAGGCAAGGCAAGATTCTAGGGCACATAGTGTCAAAGAATGGCATATCCACTGACGAAGAGAAAGTGAGAGCCATGGCAGAGTTACCTAGGCCAAAGAACGTCAAGGAAGTACAAGCTTTCATGGGGCATTGTGGTTATTACCGACGGTTTATACACATGTATGCCATCATAGCAAAGCCTCTGTACTGACTTCTGACTAACTTTGAGTGGACTGATGAGTGTGAGGACTCCTTTAATGAACTCAAAAGAAGATTGTGTTCAGCACCAATCTTGACCACACCAGATTGGAATAAACCCTTTCATGTTCACGTGGATGCATCCAATTATGCTATTGGATGTGTACTCGCACAACCTACGGGTGAAGGTAATATGGATCTCCCAATTGCCTATGCAAGTAGACAGTTGAATGCAGCTGAACGAAACTATACGACCACTGAGCGAGAAGGATTAGGCATGTTATATGCAGTTAAAAAGTTTAGACACTATTTGCTTGCAATAAGTTTAAATGTTTTACTGATCATGAGGCCCTGTTGTACTTGGTAAACAAACCATGCAATACCGGTAGATTAGTAAGATGGTTTCTCTTGCTAATGGAATACGACTTTGAGGTTGTGGTAAGAAAAGGCAAGACTCACTTGAGAGCAGACCATCTCTCTAGACTCACATCGGGAGAAGCCCCACAAGGAGTATCAGATGACCTTCCTGATGCTTACTTGTTTAATCTGGAAGTTGTACCTCAGTGGGCTAAGCCATTAGTGCCAGTACTGACCTACGGGCCTAATCACCCAGTCATAAACACTCAAGGTAGAGAGGTAGTAAAAGCCGAGAAGTACCATATCATGGCAGGAAGCATGTACAAACAAACAGATCAAGGGATATTGGCTTGTTGTGTGAAAGAGGACGAGTACGCAAAGTGGTTGCAGTTAGCACATGTGGGTGCATTAGAGCAACACTACTCAAAGCAAAGGACTTTACAGACACTTAGGAGATTCGGAGTGCATTGGCCTACTATGGAAGCTGATGTCCAAAAATTGTGCAAGGAATGCCCAATCTGTTGCACTAAACCACCTGTGGAACATGCCACTCTATATCAAGTGTCCATAGTGCCAGATTGGAGTGAACCATTAGTAGACTTCCTGAGGACGAGAACATTCCCTCAAGATATGACACTGGCCATACGAAGAAGTCTAGAACAAGAAGCCCTAGATTACTCACTCATTGGGGATAATCTATACAAGCGTGGTAAAGATGGTTACCTGAGACTGTGTGTCCATGAGAGCGAATATCTCAAGATGTTGGAAGCAGCTCACCAAGGTGTAGCAGGAGGACATTTTGGACCAAATCGGGTGATCAAGGCAATACTATTTGCGGGCTTCTGGTGGCTGACCCTTCACATGGATGCACATACCTATGTGAAACGGTGTGATGTCTGTCAGAGAACTCAGTATCCTATACGCAAGGATGAGATGCCACTGAAACCCATGATGGGTGGACGTGCATTCTCTAAGTGGGGAATAGACTTTGTTGGTCCTATTAATCCCCCAGCTAAGGGCTCACATGCTGAGTATATCATTGTGGCCACAGACTATCTAACGAAATGGGTAGAAGTAAAAGCTACGATGAAGAATGATGCCCAAACAACCGCTAAATTCTTATTTGAGAATGTGTTCACTCGATACGGGCTACCCATAGAGCTAGTAAGTGATAGAGGGACTCACTTCTTGAATGAAGTCATTGAAAATCTTCTTCAAGAGTTCTTGGTGATACACAAAAAGTCTGCCCCCTATCACTCACTTCTTGAATGAAGTCATTGAAAATCTTCTTCAAGAGTTCTTGGTGATACACAAAAAGTCTGCCCCCTATCACCCACAAGCTAATGGACAAGCCGAAAGCACAAATAAGATTCTATGCAATGTGCTAACCAAATTAGTGAATAACAAACGCTCTGATTGGGACAAACAGCTACACCATGCTGTTTGGGCATACAGAGTTGCCTATAAAACGGTACTCCAAGCCACACCCTTTCAGATGGTTTTCGGCCAAAATGCAGTGCTACCATTCGATTTTTTGATACCAACCTTGAAAGTAGCACAAGAGCATGATTGGACAGGCCATGAGTTGTCCTCTAGAATCTTTGATCTTGAACGACTAGGTGAAACACGATTGAGGGCTGCAACAGGAATTTATGCGGCCAAGAAGAGGCAAAAGGCATATTTCGATGCACACGTCAAGGATAAGGGCTTGAAAGCAGGAGACCTAGTCCTAGTCTACACCTTGAAGCAACATGCACGGAAATTAGAGAAGAGAGGTTACGGTCCAATGATTATCAATAGAATCTCCACAAGTGGAGCAGTTCAACTAGCCACTCTAGAGGGTGATATTCTACCAAGCTACATAAGTGGATGCAGAGTCAAGTTATATCAAGAACCTCTGACTGAAGAGATGGTAAATCGCATCAACACTGCCAAGAAACGTAAAGAAGAAGAGAAAAGAATTAGAGAAGAAGCACAGGCAGAAGCTTTAGAAAGCATCCGACGAATGAAATTGAGGAGACAAGGCAGAGACCCGCCTATGCCTGACACTCAAGAATCTGTAGGCTATCCTATGGCCATGTGCGAGGCTTCAGGTGGACGTTCCCGTAGAATAATCGACCGACGGCCTTTTGTAACCCTAGAAATAGGACAAGGAGAGAGTGTAAGGACAGTGAGAGCTTTAATTGACTCAGGGGCAGCCACTAGTGCAGTTCGACTTTCTTACTGCCAAGAGCTGCGATTACAAATCAATCCTATAGAGGCATATCTCATAGGATTGGGAGGTGTGGAAACCCCTTGCATTGGTGAGGTGGAACTTCCCCACTACATTCAAGAGGTGCTAATGGCCGTCAAAGTGCTAGTGTGTGAAGACGAGGATCTTACCGAACCTCTTGTCCTAGGCCAAGACTGGATCTATGATCATGCAGTCAGCCTCAACCTAAGAAGCGGACTTCTTCAAGCATGGGTAGGCCAAAACCACATCACGATTGAATTAGAAAATCAAGCACATAGGCCGCTAGAAGAGGCACCGAATCCTGGTCCTTCCAGGAGTCCACCTGAAATGAACCATGCTACTCTTGACCAAAGTTCTATGGTGCAAAGGATTGCCACTCATGACGAAGGTACAGAAGTCAACAAGGAGTTCCCTTCTTTTCCAAAGAGAATTTGAGGAAAGCAAGCCAGAAAATACAAGACACAGAGGAGCCCGAGGACCAAGAAGAATGAACACCAACCAGTACAATACAGAATACCCCATGGCATGAAGCAGATCTGGATACGCAAAGGTGACCAACCCTCGGCTTTGGAGACAGGATTCCAAAGAGGCATCAAGCAAGCTACAGTGTCGAGGACTACAGTGAAGGAGTACCCTAGGCATCAATCTAGACAAACCATTTCTATTTGGGTTCCAAAGCAGTCAATGAAGGCTATCCCAAAGGCTAGACAAATATGGGTGCCGAAGACCTGCTTACCAGCTCAAATAACTTCACCTCCAATCACTAGATCAAACCAACACTCACCAGTCCTATTGGCTCCCATCCAAAGGCAAACATCTACACTCCACACCACCACATTCTCGATCACGCCTCGGAATGTTTGGAAATGGGTACCCAAAAGGCCCCAAACCCAACACACTCCAGTCTGCAAACCTTCACACATCATCGCCAATAAAAGCAACGATTCCATCATCAAAGTTTGGAGACCTAAACCCCATATCAAATCCCCTGACCCACCTTTGTAAATCCTTTCCCTCTGATGTAGGTGCATTCTGAGAAATTTGCACAACCAAAGTATGCATCTAGAGTGAACCCTAACCTACTAACCCACTTGTACACACATCACGAACACTTCACCTACTAACCTCTAACCACTCGGAATGTCATGTTGGTATTGTGGAGGGAACACCATAACATCCTATTTCCAATGCAATGCTAATGTGCCTCTCTCTTCTTCTAGCAGATAAGCATCAGCAACTACAAGCACTCTCATGGCAGAAGCAACAGGTCCGAGCTCACAGGCAGGAATAATTACTGCAGGAATTGATGTGGATAGTCTACCTGTTGATGTGCCACCAACTGAACGACCTGCGGAGCTGCAACACCTTCAGTAGATCCCGGTATCGGATCCACCCACAGGGATCACAGAAAGAGTCCATGCCAATTCTCATTGGTTCAATGGCATGCTAGGCCCATTAGGGGAGGCCAAGTATATATGGGAGTCTAAGTGCGAGTATGATAGATCTTGGGTCAGATTCCAATTCTTCTCCAAGGAGTTTGAGACTCTACAGAACACACAGGATCTTCAGACCATATGGCAACGTGCAGGGCTAGCTGAGTACTTCCAGGCACCATTACCCAAACCAGACCTCCTCCGATGCTACTATCTGGTCTCAACATTACAGGCTAATGCAGAAAAGGACAAACCAGGATCGTTTGTTCTTCCTTCCTTGCTGGGCAACAACGAGTTAAAGAGGTTTGAACTTACCTTGGAGTTGGTGAGCTCTGCTTTGAATATGCACGGCACACATGTACCTTCTGAGAAGGATGCTCTCGTTCCTACTAACATGAAGGATAGGAAACTACTGAAGCTTAAAGATATGGAAGCACTCACACCAAACGTGTCCATCCCTCTCCGTATGTGCATGCAACAATTTGCTTTCCCCGGTCAAGACCGCTTCACACAACCGCACAAAAGAATTTGGTTCGCTCTCTACTTGGCGGAGACAGGTGCGTTACCAATCAAGCTTCCTGTATGGATTATAGAGCAGTTGTATGAAGCAAATAAAAGGTCTTCTAGGAAATTAGTGGTGAATGGTTGCTGTACAATCACACGCATTATCTACCGGTGCTTAGCATACGATGTACCCATTGAACGTGCCTTAACTTGGGCACAATTACAAATGTTTAAGAAGCTCAAAATGTCCACACATCAATCCAAGCGCATGAGGGGTTCGATCCCTTGTGTCCAGACACGTGAAGTTCTGACTACTCCTGAAGTATCGCCACGAGGGGAGGCCACTGTACCTCCTTTTACCATTAGAATACCCAGGCCTGGATCTGAAACTACAACACAAGCTGCCCCTTCGGCTCCTCCGGCTCCATCTGAATTTGAATTTGCTACAACTGGAGATGCTGAAGGGATGGATCCCCATGACTTCGAAGCATTCTTACAAAGTACACAGCTCTCTGATGTAGAGTTTTATTCAGATACAGAAGAACAAGGCACATCTTCTCAAAGAAGGAGAGAATCCACAGAAGGTCGCCATGTACATTGGGGTGACGATCAGCAAGGTCAACAACAAGGACACCTAGAAGAAGAAGGAGCAGACGAAGAGGAGACCACTGAAGCCCCAACTTATACAGCAGAACTCCAAAGGCTGTATCAAATCATGGAACGAGTGCGATCGCAATAACTGCTCACCGAACAGAGCAGTAGGGTACTCATGACTCAGCTATTGGAAGAAGAAGAGTTGACTCAGAATATAGTGAAGGTCTCTTATTAATGGCAGAGACATATGGGGTAGTAGAAGCAGTTCGGACCGCCATTAGGAGGTCTCCAATTCAATATGATCCATGAAGATTCCAAACACAACCACGGTTAGGTAAAAACATCCAGATCCCCATTACAACGGCAGAAGGGCCGATTACTACATCCGAAACCATTGGGACAACCTCCCAAGCAACAGAAACCGCTAGCCAAGAGCACCCAGTCACCCATGAGGAATCAACCGAGCCACTACCACCCACACCCCCACCATCGCCTCCTAGAACAAAAGCCGTGGAGATCACCTCGACCACTGAACCCACCGAACAAACCTTCATCTTTCGTACTCCCATCTCTAGTTCAACCCTATTCTCCACCTCTGAAAACCCAATCTATGAAGCAACCACCATCACTACACAATCCACCGAATCGCTCATAGAGCCTGCCCTAGGACAACCATCCCCCATGCCCTCAGCCATAGGTCATCCTGATTCCAGATCCATATTCATGGGTTTCCCTACTACCACACCACCTTTCATGCCCTCCCCACCTCTACGAACTCAACCCCCAACCCCCATCTCTCCACTTCTCCAATCCCTCCATGCCTTCCTTGCTAGAACTTTTCAACCCAGGTCTCAACCATTCCCTTTATTTTTAGCTCCCCACCCCACTTCTCATCTATTCACCACTTTCACACACACACCACCTACCATTCCAATGTATATGGTAGACCCCACACTCGCACCCACTCCTGAAAGTATGGACATTTCACCACCCACGGCACCTCCCCCACCCCCCACACTTCCACCTTCTCCCATTCCCCCCCACCAATTTCACCGACACACACATCTCCATTAGACACATCATTCACTCTTCCCCTTCCCCAATCCCCTTCTCGTGCATCCTCCATTGTACAAACCACACCATCATCCATAGGAAATGCATTGGACACCATGCTCACATGTATATCACAGTTAAGGACAGAGTACAATCAGCTCCAGCAACATGACTACAAGAGCACTCGGAGGTGCTACAAAATCGTCTTGCTGTAGTAGAAGAGGAGAATGCTCGCCTCCATACACAATTCCAAACTTTACAAGAGGCTCATAGTGTATTGGAAGTATAGTTGCAGAATACAGACCAAGAAGCAATACAAGTGGTAGAAGGCCATCTCAAAACACAACTAGAACGAAATTCAAGACTTCAACGAAATATGGCACTTCTTAGAAGACACCTTGCAGCTGCTCACGAGGAGAATCGACGCCTACAGCAACAGAACCAAGAGAGCTTAGAAGCAGCCATCGAAAGCACACCAGGGGAACCCATCAGCCCATCAAAGTTTCAAGCAGTGACCCCCGACAATATCAAGATCATATTGGAAGACTATGCCATGCTGCTTGAAGCACATGACCAGCTATCAGAGGAACTGGGTCAACTGAAGCAGAAACATCAAAAAGAAACAACAGCTGCCTCTCAAACCACCTCCTCCGCGGCTTCACTTCTAACAGACTCAGAGGCCTTAAAAGATCTCCAGAAACAAGTCACCGAATTGCAAGCACGTCTACTACAATATGAGAGACCACCTTCCCCTCCAGAGGCTCCCACCGACGAAGAAATAGTACAAATTCCTGTGGAACAAACATTTGAAGAAGAATACAACCCACAACCCTTCCCAGGAGGTCAACAAACGGAAGAAGGACAGGACACCTTTGAAGCACCATGACCCCCATGGCTACGCCAAGTGGAGGAAGTCGGGAGTTCACATGAAGAGCGAACCGTCGTGCAAAATCATGCTATGAGAGTCATAGAAGAGACTGTATTACAATCCAATTACTTCAAAAACCTGTCATCGAGACGCCTTATCCTCTCATCCGAACTCCAATACAGGCCTTACTATATCATTTTGGCAGATTATAACGCAGAAATACAGAGAGTCACAGGGAAGATACCTTCCTTCGCAACCCAATTTCAACCCGAAGACCTTCCTCCAGAGGTGCAAAAAGGCAAGATCCGTCAACCAACATGGCGACAGAAACTTCTTGAAACCTATCCTGAAATGCTCCGCACCTGGAACAATGCGCCATTACATCTCCTCTATAATCCATGCTATGGCCCTGTTCCACGACGCCGCTCATGGAAAGCATTCAACATAAAGGTCCAGAATAATGCACAATGCAAGGAAGCTCAATCATCCATACATTGCGCCACCGCAGGGACCACCGTCAGTAGCGTACATGATGGGAACAATTCGACATTGGATGCCGCGATTGAAGCCCATGCCAGATGTGGTAGCTCAAATGATGCTTAAGATTTTAGATATGATGCAGGTAGTAGTGAAAACCTTTAGAAATGCAGCCGCACCACAGGTACGTCTACCGAGGTTCACTAATGGAAACTATGATATAGTGTATGACATGAGCACCACCCCCAGTATTCGTGTGGCTTACGCTTGGCATGCACGCATCAAATACCTCCCTGCATGTTACAAACAGACATTCAAAGAAATGTTCAGATCAGGTTTCTGGGAGTATCACTCGGAGGTCTTCGCACCGAAGCCAACACACCTGCTCCATCTCTTTGCTTGTGAACAAGCCATGTACTTCGAGTACTACACCACACCGCAACCAGAGGTCCTAGGTGCAATAAATTGGGATGCATTGGAAGCTGATCTAGCAAGAGGCTTAAGGATAGGAGAACACGAACTTTCCACCAATGTCATCCAATACTATATCGACCACCCGATAGAATAGAGGTCTGTCAGGGGCGACAGACGCTAGGAAGGGGGGAGAATGTTGGCATACAGGTCATATGAAGAGCATACAGGTACAATAGAGCAGTCATGCACAATACGGCAACAAGGCCTAATCATTTTTTCCATGGATCATTCACAACTCAAGTGATTTTAATCACTACACAAACATTGTAAATTCCATTTTTGGTAGAATAGACTCCATTTTGTTCAAGCCGAGGAGTCCTCGAGCTTGAGGAGTATTAGAATTAGCTACATACCAATTTTCATAATTTTTAGACTATGTAAGAGACTTTTTTGACTAATGCAAAGAACTCCATTGTTCCTCTCCTTGTTCTTGCCTTGTGTGCGCGTGTATGTGTATGTGTGTGCATGCTTATGTGCTTCTCACTCACACACTTGTGCCTTCACTCGCTCATAGTCTTCATACTAGTCCTCACGTCTCCACGGATTGACAATTATGAGGTGAATCTTCTCACGTTGGTACTCACCATTGTGCTAGAGTGACACATGGCATTAGTAATGACTTGCGAAATGAGGAACATGACTCTCCTATTCCTCTCTTCCCATTCTTTTGCTTGCCTCCTTTGGACTTCGGTGGCCATAGCTTGATTGATTTGAGGTTGAGCATCATTGCCGCTCACAATACCCCATAAGTCTTTGCCCATTAGGTAGTTGGTCATTCGAAACTTCCACACCGGATAGTTATCCTTGTCCAACTTCTCTACTTGTTGACCCAAGTTAGCCATTGAACAGTATGAAAGACTTTGAGAGTTACCTCGGATACTTATAGTCCTTTCCTCTTGCGTTGGTGAAGATCCTCCTTGTTTTATAGCTCCTCTTTTGCTTTTCCTTATCTCCAGCTCTGTTGATGAAGCTTCAGCACCAACTTTGCTCTGATACCAACTGTGGAGAATGAGTTCCCCTATGCGCAACGGAAGTGTGTAGTGAAACCTTGTATGTGCAGCACTTAAACAAATAGCTGCACCTTAGATAGCTTGCTGTTCTCCATACAAAACTCAAGTGGACTTGAGCCTTTAATCAATCAAAGTAAACAAAGAGAGATTAACAAGCTATAAATAACTTAATTTGGAAAAGTTTTGATTAACAAACACAATTGACAAAGATAAACTACTTGTCCTCACAGGTATGCTGAAGAACTAAGCTTCACTTTCAGACTAATAACTCTTTGAATATATATCCTTTGAGAAAGATATTTGGTATATCAAAGTAGACACAAATAGCTTTCCAAAAAGTTAAAAAACAAATAATTTGGATGCATTTTGGTCAGGAAACACAACTAACCAAAATAGACCACCTGCACACATAAGTACATTGTAAAACTAGACTTTACTCTTTAATAGATATCTCATAGAATATAAATCTTCTGAATGAGACATTTGGGAGACTGAAGTTAGATTCCAAGCGCTTTCCAACAAGATAAAAGAAAAGCAATTTGAATATGTTTTGGTTGGGAAACTTAACCGACCAAAATAGACTACTTGTCTACATAGGTATACTGAAAAATTGGACTTCACTCTTTCACTGATATCTCACAAACTATATAAGCTTTAAAAGAGATATTTGGTATCTAGTGATTACACAAGATGATCGTTACAATGAATGTTTAAATGGAAGAAATGGTTACATATACGTTGAGATATGAGCTGCACAACAGAGCTGTGTACAAACTAACATGCAGCTGGAAGGAGTCTAAGGGAAAACAAAATGACAAAATGACTAAAATTGACTACTGAGAGCTCTTGTCTCTTTCTCTGCTTGTTTTCAACGTGCTCCCACTTCACTTTTATAACCAATGAGCATGTGAAGAAGTTTGTGCCTCCTTTTTAACTCACCACTTTCCCCACTACATGCCACTAACTACAAGGTAAGATATTGTATCTCTTACTCATCATGAATTTTGAGTACACTTTTTCCTTTATTATTTTTTTCCTTTTTTCTCTCCTTTTCCTTTATCTTTATATTTGGTAAATTTATCCAAGCATGGCTCATATGAAAATGAGCTTGTACATTTATCTTCAAGAAGATCAAGGGTGTCTGGAAAAAAGAATGAGAATGAGGTAGATAGTACAAGGGTAAGGGCCTTACTAAGAATTCCTTTATTCCTCTTTCTTATAATAGGAAAGATTGTATGGTTTCTATCTCTAAAATTATATCTAAAAGGTTCCATAAATTATTATACATTTTGATACTCCTATAAATGTTATAGAAATCTTGGAAGTGATTGAATTTGCCTAAAGGTACAAGTGCAAGGATTGATGGTCTCACTAATGAGTTGTTCAAGATTTTAAGACATGTTCTAATGGTCCTTGTATTCTTTTTTTGGAAAGAGGCTATTACATTTGGATCATTACCAGGATCCCTAAATGAAGGTGTGATAAAACGCTTACACAAGGAAGATGGTAAGTGCAAAAGCAAGAAATTGGCAACCTATCACAATGGTGTAAACATGATGGATAATTTTCCACAAGGTCCTCCCCAACATCATTGCTTTTCACCTCCACTCCTAGATCAATTAGGATTCAAAAGGTCTCTTTAAGGGTATGTCCATCCTCAAGGCCATTGTTGACAAGTGGCAACGAGTCAACTATGCAAAGGAGTCTTCTCAAAATGCCCTCTTTCGAAAGATGATAGAATTTGATAAAGCATATGAAAGGCTCAAATCGGATTTCATTCTACAATCTTTAAACGATATTAGTAATAGCTCTAGATTAATAAACATGATCTCTTGTCTTCTCAAAAATGCCACCACTTGTTAAAAAATTAAGACCTAACTCTCTCAATCTATCTGCTAAAAAACTTGTATCAAATAAGGCTATTTCACTAGCTCTTCTATCCTTGATGATGGGATCAATTTCCTAGTTAACATTCATGCTTATAGAGGAAATATATTTGGCCTTTATCTTCCTCGTAGCCCAGACCCCATGATTATGAGACTCTTCGTCAATGACACAAATGTGTTTTTACATAATGATTCAAGGAGTATCTCTACCTTGTGGCATTGTCTTTATACTTTTTCTTAAGCCTCTAGGTCTACAATAAACCACACCAAAACTACTTTCAAGTCTCTTATAGATTGTCTCCACAATTTCTTGTTGATAAAGGTTGTAGGGAGCTTTCCTTTGCACAAATCGTTTGACTATTAGGAGTCCTACTTTTCGTGTCCAGATGGTCCAACAATGGGACTTGGTGCTCGCTAAGCTTGACAATAAAAATTGTTACTAGAAGGGTATGTAACTTAATATCGTAGGGCCTACAATGGTAATTAACATGTTCTTGATCTCATCAATACTCTATTTTCTAACTCATTGGACACCAAAAGACAAGGAAACAATGAAATTAGAACGAATCCTTTGGGTGGGAGATCCTAAGTAAAAGGGTACCAAAAATCAAATGGGAAATTTGCTTAAGACAAAAGCAACTCTAGTTTTAGAACCTTCTAGATATGAAAGGTATGGCCAAAAGATTGGTGGCCAAGTGGATGATTAAAGCTTTGATCAATAACAATGCCTCATGGGTCAAGATGATTTTTAGGAACAAATATTTTCTTCCTCTTGTTGGTCTTTCTAGGGGCAAAACACTTGATTGATTCACCTTCTTGTTCTCTCCTTTTCGGGTGACTCCCCGAGGCTTTGATGTAGTGTGCTCCTTTTGGAAGGGTTGGAACAAGATGAAACCTTATTGCACGGTGAATTATGATTAGAAATGGGCTATTGGTATTAGACAGAATTACTCTATTTGATTCACAATTGTGGCAATTAAAGAAGTTTCTTTGGAGAGCCTCCAAAGCGCAAAGAAATTATGGAACAAAGGGTTTCATATGTGGAAGCACCTCTATAACCATGGAAGAAGACATTGGATTATATTTAATGACATAGACCCAGCTTGGACAGTTGACTTGCAAGATTGGTGCCTCTTAAGACAAAGAGCATGGACAAAGAAGACTTGAACTACATAGGCCTAAGCGTATCCAATATAGATATGGTGGGTAATATAACACTGATTTCCTAGAAAGAAACCTATTTTCTAAATCAAAACAGTATTCGTTATCACAAACTTCATATCAAAGTTGAGTAATGATATTCTATCATGTAAGCAATTCATACAAAATTTTTAAAGAAAATATTTTTTTGGGCTACCAATTTCGGCAACCCTCCGAAGAGAATGGTCATTGAGAAAATATTTACCTTTTAGGGAGAAGAATTTGTAATTGTAAGAAAACCCCCCCCCCCCCCTCCATCACACACCATAAGGTGTTTCTTTTTTAAATTAAGAAGATCAAAAGCAAGTGGGCCCTTCAAGAGGGGGACAAGAAGGTCATGATTAGCCTTCTTTGTATGAGGGGACAAGAAGGTCATTAGCCTTCTTTGTAACTGTGTATAATGCAAGTGTTTCTTTTTTACAATAACAAGATCAAACGCAAGTGGGCCCTTCATGACCCCGATAAGCATAGTGACCTAGCTGCATGGAACTTTTGGAATGTAGAGATAAGCCAGCCCTAAGGCAACTATTGCTAGCCTACAATGAGTTAACAAAAAGGCATATCACTTTATGCAAGACTTCTCATACAGCTTGGAAGGTACTTCAAGATTTCTATGATGATAAGAATCCCTCTAGAAATTATGCCTTAGAAGAAGAGTTTTATAAACTAACCATTAGGCCATATGATCCCATCACCAAGGTCATTCCTAGTTTTGAAGATTATCGATGCAAACTCCCATTGTGTGACAGACACATATCAAGCAAAGATATGGATATTTGACTTCTAAAAACGCTTCATGATTCATATAAGACCTTTGTAACAACACTTTACAATCAAGGTCAAGTTTTAACCTCAGAGGATGTATGAAGACTCTTGTTCCTTAACTCACAATCAAAGCCTTCAACATCACATGAAGTGGACATGAAAGCTAAGGGACCCTTCAACAAGGCTGAGAACTCTAGTAATCAATCTAGCATTGTTTCTTAGCAAGACTCCAACAACTCATCCAAGAATTTTACATTTGATTATTGTGGAAAACCAAGGCATATTGAGAGGTTTTGTTATGAGAAGAAGAAAAATTATAAAGCCCTACATTGAAGAATCAAGCTAAGTCTTCTATGCATTTGTCTTATTGTTCGGGTGAAGATATCTTCATCGCAACATAAACAAATGCTCTAATCACTTCTAGCTCATCATAAGAATGGATATTTGATAGTAATGCAACCTCCCACATGTGCAAAGATCGTGAGTGATTTTTAGGAGATAGAAGATTATAAAGGTGAAGTTTACTTAGGAGATAATAAGAGTCTTCCAATCGAAAGTAAATGCAAAGTACAAATTAAGAACACACAAGGGAATGCAAATCCTTATGTACAAAAACTTTTCATGAATCTCTTATCAATTAAAGCTATTATGAATCATCATAAAAAATCAAATGGTCCATCTGCAGCCATAGAGATAGTGGGGGACTTGGTATCCTAGACATTGGGTGCATGGCTAACAAACTGGCAGCCAAATGGATGATTAAGGCTTGGTGCAATGGGGAGGCCTCGTGTGCCAAGCTGATCTTCAGAAACAAGAACGAGTTGGCGCTCTTGGGTTTCCCTAATTGGAAGAATCTCGACATCTTGACCTTGTTGTTTTCCCCGATCCCCATCTTCCTGAAAGGCTCTAATCTCGTGTGCTCCCTATGGAAGAGTTGGAATAAAGTCAAAAGCTACACAAGAGTTAGTGAAGACTGGAAGTGGGCTGCCGGTATCAGACAAAACGACTCTATCTGGTTTCCGATCCATGGCATCCAGAGTGTGGAATCTTGGAACATTCAAAATGCCAAGAAGTTATGGAACAAAGGCTTCCAAAAATGGAAACATCTCTGGAAACAAGACACCAACCGCTCGATCAACTTCCAGGATATTGACCCTTGCGTCAACATTTCGTACGAAGAATGGAACACTTTGCAAAGCAGATGTCTCGCCTAGGATCATCACAAAACTCGCCTTCTCATGGGACACGACACAGCGAGCTCGCTTGGTCTCAAATGGCACAATGGGAATAGCCTATCAAAAATCCCGAACATCAAAGAAACGATTGACTATCAGGTTAACCTCAACAAGAAGTGGTGCCTGTCATGGACGCGGCTTCGGTGGGACATGAAGTTCATGGCTATCTGGCACCCCCTCATGGAAATCAAAAAGTCTGTCCTCTTATGGCAAATTCTCCATCATGGAATCTGGATCAACCTTAAGGCTAGCAAACTTTGTGGGATCCCTCTCTGGTGCAAACGCTGCTATTGGTCCATCGAAGATGTTCCACACATCTTCTTTACCTGCCCAAACTCCAACAAACTCTGGCAGATGGTTGGAAAGAAAATTAGACTTCAGAGACATCTCAGTTGGCAGCAGGCCCTGCGGGGAGAAGCGATCGGCTGCTCCGCGACTCTCTGGAATGCCATCAGAGGGGAGGTGCTTTGGAAAATCTGGCGAGAAAGATGTGCTCTCAACTTCGGAGACTCCCCCAAGGAGTGGTCAATCGAGAAATTGTTGTTCCTCCTTGGCAAAAGGATTGTTAACTGTAAGAAATCCCCCCCCTTCAGGCACCATCAAGTTCTCCTTTTGATCAATAATAAGCTTAAACCCAAGTGGGCCCCTCATGAGGGTGATGAGAGGGTGATTAACCTTCTTTGTAATGCCATCTAAGTCTGTAAAAGCTTCCCCTGCTTTGTGGGATTTGGGGGGTCCCGTGGGCACTAGTCCCCTTCTCTTGTACTTTTCTTTCTTATTTAATTCAAGTCCGGGAAAGTAGGCTAATGCCGAACTTCTTTTATATAAAAAAAGTTATCTTGGGAAAAACATCAATGAAGGTGATTGATCCTAGCACTCAAGACATCATACACCAATTCATTTAGGATAAAGGCTTATACAAGCGTTCATCTTCCTCATCGAGGAATGAATTTCCACCCTTTGGCACCAACATTAACATTATGGATGTACATCCTACTTAACAAAGATCGCAACATCTCAATTGGTTAATGGCTTTCCCAAAATAAGCCTAGTGCAAGATTTGTACTCAGGGAAAGCAACACAAGGCTCCTATTCCAAAATTAGAGTCTTCTACCCAAGCATAGAGTCTTCTAGCCCTTGTCCACCTTCATCTCTGTGGACCGATGAATACCCCATCTCTAAGTGGATCACTCTACTTCTTTTTGTATGATCACACTATATACATATGGATCTATTTTCTCAAGTATAAGTCATATACAGGTTCTAAGTTTAGAGAGTGGATCTATGAAGTTGAGAATGAGGCATCCAATTCAATAAAGACTATTCTAAGGCCCACTTAACACTACTCGGTGGCACACGTGTTGCATGTGGAGTCGAATAGAACAATGCCATGTGGCATGTTCCATTGAGACTGTGTAGTGGCAATGCTGCTGCATAGTGCTAAGTAGGCAGAACACTATAAGGTTTTTTGTTCCGACCCCTCATCTTTGCCCCAGGTCATGTTTTGCACCTGCGTGGTATTTTTTGCAATAAAAATTACTCTATACAAAGTGATCAATACTTTTGCCTCCTTTGAGGAACTAAACATTGTCAAGTGAGATTTTTATTGAGATAATTTTTTTGTGTTCCACTGCCTTGTGCGAATACAACGGTGGAGTGTTTTTTAACATGTTGTAAACTTTTTTCTGGGTGGAACTAGTCATTTTTGTCTATTGGTTCCTAAGCCTCAGCCTGAAACCACCCGAAAAAACATTAGAACTTTGACTCCATTCGAGCAACACACACTTTGTCATGTTCCTATGTGTCAAAGTAAGTTCAAGAAGACATACTCAAGCAGCTCATGGTGTATATATATATATATATATATATATATATATATATATATATATATATATATATATATATATATATATATATATATATATATATATATATAGAGAGAGAGAGAGAGAGAGAGAGAGAGAGAGAGAGAGAAAGATGCCAACTATGCCGAAAACTACTCAGCTCGTCTAATCCAAGAACGTAGCAAAGTTAGCCCAATTGACACTCCCTATGACATCATTAATCATGTCTTTCATTAAGGCTATGACATCATTAATGATGGCTTTGTGCACTTGACCCATTCTATTCGATTTTTTGAATCAACACCTTCATCTACGTATTCATAAGCCTCATGAGCTTCCTTAACCTAAAATAAAGGGATATCATCGTTGTGGTTTTTGAAGCACACACTCAAAGCGAATTGAAGAAAAAAATAATTTAATTTTCAAAAAGCTCCACTCTCCACATGGTAAAGAGCTATTTTGTATTTACCCGTTCGACACACTAAATGCCATCCTTTTACAAAGGGGTATTCTATAATCTTTAAGGGTCCTGTACTGTAATTGTGGTACATCATTTAAACCCTTAGTTTTTGGCACTCCAAAGCACTTAAGTACACACATTAAAAGGATTCATTTTATATTTTTTCAAGGACTTTAACCCTCAGCTTTGGGACTCTTTGGCACTAAATGTCACACTTTTGCAGTTACAAGTAATATACGGGATTATTTCTGTGTGCTTGCCCCCAAAGCTGTCTAAGTGCATACTGAACTACTCTAAGCCCCCTCCCAAAATTGTGGTGCCAATTCTATTTCGCTTTACACATGTGCTGATTCATCTTTGAAGTTTTTATCTTCTTCAAGGGCTACAATGTCTACCATTTCCAATGCAACTTCATCGAATATACTGTACTTACCATTTTTCACACCTATGTTCATGCCCAAGGATGACAGGTTGAATGGCACAATCTACAATTTGTAGAAGGATAATATTAAGGGCTACATATACACAAAGTTCTTATATGAAGTTGTAGATACAATAGAACCCAATCTAATAAGGATAGTAACCTAGCTGCATGGAACGTTTGGAACGTAAAAGATAAGCCAGCCTTTGGGCAACTATTGCTAGCCTAAGATGCCTTAGAAAAAGGGCATATTTCTTCATGCAAGGCTTCTCATGAAGCTTAGAAGGTACTTCAAGATTTGTATGATTATAAGACTCCCTCTAGAAATTATGCCTTAGAAGAAGAGTTCTATAACCTACCCATTAAGCCCTAGGATCCCATCACCAATGTCATTGCTAGTTTTGAAGATTATCCGTGAAAAATCCCATTGTTTGGCAAATAAGTATCAAGCAAAGATATGGCTATTTGGCTTCTAAGAAACTTCATAATTTATATGAGACTTCTGTAAAAACACTTTACAATCGAGATCAAGCCTTAACCTCGTGGGAAGTATTCAGACCCTTGCTCCTCCACAACTCATGAGAAAAGCCTTCAACATCACATGAAGTAGCCATGAAAGCTAAGGGACCCTTCAACAAGGTCAAGAACTCTATTAATCAATCTAGCATTGTTTCTAAGCAAGGCTCCAACAACGCATCCAAAAATTTTACATTCCATTATTGTGGAAAACCAAGGAATATTGAGAGGTTTTGTTATAAGAAGAAGAAAAATTATAAAGCATTTACATTCAAGAATCAAGCTAAGTCTTCTACACATCCATCTCATTATTCGGGTGAACATATCTTCATCTCAACAGAAGTTAATGCTCTCATCACTTCTACCTCATCATCTGAATGAATATTTGATAGTGGTGCAACCTTCCATATGTGCAAGGATTGCGAGTCATTTTAGGAGCTAGAAGACCATAATGGTGAAGTTTACTTAAGAAATAATAAGAGTCTTCCAATCGAAGGTAAATGCAAAGTTCAAATTAAGAACCACAAAGGGGAATCCAAATCCGTGTTAAATGTACTTTGTGTACCAAAAAATTTCATGAATCTCTTATCAATTAAGCCTATTAAGGATCATCATAAACACGTTCTCTTGAAGAAAATGTCAGTGAAGATGATTTATCCTAGCACTCATGACATCATAGACCAACTCATTTAGGGTAAAGGCTTAGACAAGCATTCATGCTTCCTCACTAAGGGATCAATTTGCACCCTTTGGTACCAAAAAATATATGGGCGTACATCCTACTTAACCAAGATCTCAACATTTCGATTGGTTAAGGGATTCCCAAAATAAGCCTAGTGCAAGATGTGTTCCAATTACAAACATTCTTTATGATTCTATCTAATTTTCTTGTAAGATTCTCTTTTCTTATCATTTGAAGCATGGTTTACAAAAAAGAACACTCTTTCAGGCATTCAAAAACCTCTCAAATAAGATTAGCAATTTTAAAGGGAATTTTTGGGGTTTCTTATCAAAAGGGTAGAGGATAGGATATTCTTTGCATATTGCTCTATTTTATAGGTGGTTAACACAATGTGTCTAGGTCATTTAGCTAGAGAGTCCATCTAGTTAAAGGTATGTATTATTCTCCTAGCCTTGGGTGAGATCAAGGGTGTCTAGAAGAAAGAATGAGAATGAGGTAGATAGTACAAGGGTAAGGACCTTACTAAGAATTCCCTTATTCCTCTTTCTTTTAATAGGAAAGATTGTATGGTTTCTATCTCTAAAATCACATCTAAAAGGTTCCATAAATTATTATACATTTTGATACTCCTATAAATGTTATAGAAATATTGGAAGTGATTGAATCTGCCTAAAGGTAAAAGTGCAAGGATTGATGGTCTCACTAATCAGTTGTTCAAGATTTTAAGACATGTTCTAATGGTCCCTCTATTCTTTCTTTTGGAAAGAGGCTATTAGATTTGGATCATTACTAGGATCCCTGAATGAAGGTGTGATAAAACGCTTACACAAGGAAGACGGTAAGTGCAAAAACAAGAAATCGACAACCTATCATGATGCTTTAAACATGATGGATAATTTTCCACAAGGTCCTCCCAAATTGCATTGCTTTTCACCTCCACTCTTGGATCAATTAGGATTCAAAAGGTCTCTTTGAGGGTATGTCCATCCTCAAGGCCATTGTTGACAAGTGGGAACGAGTCAACTATGCAAAGGAGTCTTCTCAGTATGCCCTCTTCTCAGTATGCCCTCTTCTCAAATCGGATTTCATTCTGCAATCTCTAAAAGATATTAGTTATAGCTCTAGATTTATAAAGATTATCTCTTCTCTTCTCAAATATGCCACCACTTGTTAAAAAAATTAAGACCGAGCTCTCTCAATCTATCTGCTCAGAAATTTGTATCAAATAAGGCTATTTCACTGGTTCTTCTATCCATGATGATGGGCTCAATTTCCTAGGTAACATTCATGTTTATAGAGGAAATATATTTGGCCTTTATCTTCCTCGTAGCCCACACCCCATGATTATGAGACTCTTCGTCAATGACACAAATGTGTTTTTACATAATGATTCGAGTAGTATCTCTACCTTTTGGCATTGTCTTGATACTTTTTCTTAAGCCTCTAGGTCTACAATAAACCACACAAAAACTACTTTCAACTCTCTTATAAATCGTCTCCACAATTTCTTGTTGATAAAGTTTGTAGGGAGCTTTCCTTTGCACAAATCGTTTGGCTATTAGGAGTCCTACTTTTCGTGTCTAGATGTTCCAACAATGGGACTTGGTGCTCGCTAAGCTTGACAAACAAACTTTGTTACTAGAAGGGTATGTAACTTAATATGGTAGGGCCTACAATGGTAATTAGCATGTTCTTGATCTCATCAATACTCTATTTTCTAGCTCATTGGACACCAAAAGACAAGGAAACAATGAAACTAGAAAGAATCCATAGGAGTTTCCTTTGGGTGGGAGATCCTAAGTAAAAGGGTACCAAAAATCAAATGGGAAATTTGCTTAAGACAAAAAAAACTCTAGTTTTAGGGCGTTCTAGATATGAAAGGTATGGCCAAAAGATTGGTGGCCAAGTGGATGATTAAAGCTTTGAGCAATAACAATGCCTCATGGGTCAAGATGATTTTTAGGAACACATGTTTTCTTCCTCTTATTGGTCTTTCTAGGTGCAAAACACTTGATTTATTCACCTTCTTGTTCTCTCCTTTTCGGGTGATTCCCCGAGGCTCTAATATAGTGTGCTCCTTTTGAAGGGTTGGAACAAGGTGAAATCTTATTGCACGGTGAGTTATGATTAGAAATGGGCTATTGGTATTAGACAAAATTACTCTATTTGGTTCACAATTGTGGTTGGTTCACAATTGTGGCAATTAAAGAAGTTTGTTTCGAGAGCCTCCAAATAGCAAAGAAATTATGGAACGAAGGGTTTCATATGTGGAAGCACCTCTATAACCATGGCAGAAGACATTGGATTAGATTTAATGACATAGGCCTAGCTTGGACAGTTGACTTCCAAGATTGGTGCCTCTTAAGACAAAGAGCATGGACAAAGAAGACTTGAACTACATAGGCCTAAGCTTTTCCAATATAGATATGGTGGGTAAGATAACATTAGTTTCCTAGAAAAAAACCTATTTTCTAAATCAAAACGGTATTCGTTATCACAAATTTCATATCAAAGTTGAGTAATGATATTCTATCATGTAAGGAATTGATACAAACTTTTTAAAGAAAATATTTTTTTGGGCTACCAATTTCGGCAACCCTCCGAAGAGAATGGTCATTGAGAAAATATTTACCTTTTAGGAAGAAGAATTTGTAATTGTAAGAAACCACCCCCCTCCATCACACACCATAGGGTGATTCTGTTTTATAATAACAAGATCAAAAGCAAGTGGGCTCATGAGGGGGACAAAAAGGTCATTAGCCTTCTTTGTAGCTCTCTCTCCGAGTGTTTCTTTTTTTAAATAACAAGATCAAAATCAAGTGGGCCTTCATGAGAGGGACAAAAAGGTCATTAACCTTCTTTGTAACTCTCTCTAATGCTCTTTTATTTTTCTCCTTTTTAATAATTTAAAGCGAATTTGTTCAAAATAATAATAATAATAATAATAATAATAACTTCTTGATATTTAAAGTTAGATTAAGATATTGTCTATCAACGAACGTATCAATAAATTTACGAATGATCTTAAAAAACTAAACTAGTATGATCCAACCGGGAACATGAAGTTCTATACATCACATCCATGATGGTATTGATAAATGGAATAAAACCTTTATATTGCATGTCTTCTTCATTGGATTCATAAATGGTTTAGCGTATATGAGTGTCTTCCATAAATGGCTGAACATTATGTTTGTGAACTACATTATGTCGGTTGTACCTTCTACTTTTTTATTAAAATGAACACTTAAAAAGCTTGTTTCGCTCATTATTAAAGGCATCTGTGACCCCATTAGGGCTAAAGACCTTTCTAAGTGGTTGAACGACATGTCCCTAATGCCTGAATTTATTTGTGTGCAAGAGATTAAGGTCAATGGCTCTAAATTCCTCACCAACTCAAAACTATTTCCTTGAGGCATGAATTTTTTTCAATAAACCATATCCTTTCATTGGATAATAAAAAACACCCAAAGGGCTACAATCCCAATCGATCACCATGAACTAAATACAAGGGGAAAACCTCACCTCAGAGATCCATCCAAAAACTACTATAAATCTTACTCTTAAAAGAGGAAATGTGGGGGGGGAGGGGTTGGGAGTGAAGTAAGTGGATGGTAGCTCCAATGGATCGTATCATTGTGAACAAAAAAGAAGGGGCCTTTCTTCCATAGCTTCAGAATGGCAAGCCACCATGGAGATGTACCATTAGAGTCTCCTTGAAGATGGTCCAGTTGCCCATGCAAAGTATTAATTAGCTCCAACTTGAAGTCTCAAATAGTTTGCCTAGAGGAATCAAGCATCGCTCAAAGATGCACTCGCATCTTGATCTCCATATAAACCACATGGTAAGATTGCTAATGAGATCCCCGTAGGGGTCATCCACACCACTCTACTGAGGAGTGCCGAGATCATGAGTGGTGCCAATCGACCCATCCTTTATCAAAAGAATCGTATTGTCCACCTCATGCTCATAGCTATGGGTGGATCCACTAAGTGAGCCTCAAGCAATCACATCCCAAGTGATGGTCTAAGGGCCCTCCCCCTAGGTAAGGAGTCACAAAATCCATAGCCAAATCTGTTGTGTCAACTGGCACTCCCAAAGGCAATGCCATTAAGACTCCAAGTGAAATCTACAACTTGTGCAGTCTGGAGGCCTACCCCCATAGCTCAGCCAAGTGCCATAGCAATGCTCCTATGGGCCCCCAACCTCTAAAAAAGGATAACATGACAAGACTATTGAGCACCCTAGATATGATGCCAAAAGGATAAGAGGAACTCCTCTATTAGCCCACCACACTCACAAACCTTAGCCACAACAAGAATAAGTGGATGATGCGCCTGAATGATCGGATGCCCCAGTCACGTAGAATACTAAAAGAATGGAGTAGTGAGGGCCTCTAGAGGTGAGAAAGTGAAAGAACTTGGGGAAGCTTGTAGGAGGTAGAAAAGTGAGTTGCGAAGCGATGAAGTTCGGTCTAGCCAATTGGCACAAGACCAGCTTTTCAGCTTATGAAGACTCAAACGGACCTTATAGGTATGCGATAAGTGCAATAAAATGATGTATTCAATTGATAGTTTTTCGATAGAAATAGTTTTCGGTCAAAACATTTTCAGTCAAAATCAGTTTTGATAAAAAATGTGTCGAATCACCGTGCAAAAGGTATTTGATCATATCCAAATAAGCTGATATGGCATCAAATAATTCAGTCAAATAAGGGTTTAATGTAAAATTCTATAATTATTCATGAATAAATGAATTATCAAATAATGAATAATGCAACCTACCTTGGGATAGCAACCTCAACATCTCTGATCATCTAGGGTGCATCGTGCATCCTCATACATCTATCCTATTGTTGCTCCTTGGTAAGACTCCTAAAACTGATCGAGTCAGCCATGTTGCACGTAGGAACACAAGAAAACTCCCCCTAGGAAACATGAGAGTGAGAACCAACCATGAAACCCCTCTCTATGCAGATGAGGGGATTCCAATTAATAGCCTTACAAAGCTCTTCCTCAATACTAGAGGGTGACCATTGAATAAGAGCAGGTCATAGCTGCTCCCAAAACTAAATAGTATTGCAAGAAAAATGATGCTCACTTTTTTCATGAGAAGCCCATATGCCTCATCTCATTGAAGATCCATCTAATCTTTAGCATCCAAGGCCCACTAGTAGCAGGAGTGAAAAGGCCCAACCATTGATTAAAAAAAATATTTCCAAGGCTCAGGGCCACGATGCTAGCCACAAACAACAAACTTTCCTAGGTAGTCTTTACTCTACTCTACTCTGACTAGAAGGGTCAATGATCCTAAGGCCACCATGCTCTAGGGGGAGGGTGAGGACCAACAAAGCAACCTTACCCCAAGCAAGGCTTCCATCTCTACTAGACCATACAAAGTTCCTTATTTGCCATTGAATCTAGATAATATAGTAACTTGTGAAGATCCAACAAAAGGTCGCGTACCACATATAGAACCTAGTTTGCCACCACAAAACTCCAAGCCAAGAACAAATGGGCAGTGCTCCAATGCAAAATCTTCCTTTTGATGATGAAGAGTAGAGGGGGTACATGCTACTCAGCCAAAAGATCAACTCCAATATGGCACCAAGGGTATCTAACTACCATGCAAAGGGGGATCCATTGAAGTTGCTCACAAGGACGCCATCTAGGAAGAGCATCCAAGCCAACCCAAAATCCACAAGACTTGTGCCAATTGATCTTGGAGCCCAAAGCAACACAAAATCTCTCAAAAGCATGCTAGAATCTATTCATATTGACCTCCTAGCCCTGCAAGTAAATGTTCATACCATCATCAAACATAGCATCCAATAGTATCTTATTCCTAACCCAGAGTCAGATACCCTCATGCCCAATATCCTATGCAGCCAAGAAGCTCTCATGGCCTCAACAAAGAAGAGAAATAGAGCGGAGCTAGAGGACAACCCTACCAAAGCAAGAACAAAATGTTGAACCTCTTCCCTTGACCCCCTACCCCAAGAACTTGACTATGGGCTGAGTAGTGCAAGGAAGCAACACCCCTGATCTAGCTAGCGAGGAAGCCCATACATAGCATAGTTTCCTTAAGAGAAGCACAATCAACTCAATCATAAGTGTTCTCAAAATCCAACAAGAGTAGTGCAAGAGGCTCACACCATATCCTAGAAAGGGAGAAAATTTCCTAGAAGGTGAAGATTTTGAAGGATTCTATGACCCTTGATGAAACCATTCTACATCACATGAATCAAGGTATCTAGAAGCAACTTCAATCTCAAACTCAGAGCCTTTGCAAGGATTTTTTAGGTTCAGTTGAGAAGCTTGATCGGGTGCTAGTGCTTGATATCATCCAACTCCCCCCCTCCATGACCACCTAAAAGGCAAGATGAATCCCATCTCGAAGGACCCCCCAATACCTGATAAAAAAGCTAGGGGAAAGTTTTGATGACATGATTTCTGCTATGTCATTTCAATTTGTATCCTCATGAGTGCATCTCCATTTTGTATCTATGAGGTAGTCCATTTTTATTTTATTTCCACTTTATAATGTATCTCTTTTGTATTTGGTTACCTTTCCCTTTGGTTCTACTTGTTTATTCATTCTTGTTCAAGGGGAATTATCCCACATTTGATGTACCTTGGAGAGCCCCCTCAAACTCTATATAAGAAGGGCCTCTCCCCCCTTTTGTAATTGGTTAGAAGCTTGAGGAGCCTACTCCATGCTCTTGGAAACCTCAGTCTAATCCATATGAGTTTTCCCATTTAATGGTTGTGAAAATGCGCTAGTGTTAAACATGTGTTTACATCACAGGCATTTTAAGTTCTTTATCGGGTTCTTGGGAGTGGTAGGGGTCTGATAAATCAGAGGCCCTGTAACTTAGTTTTCCCAATTAACTTATCAATTAAGCAGTACATTAATATTTTGGTATCGCCTTCTTTATATAGTTTCACTGTTCATACTCGTTTATACCTTTCACAGTGTGTAACGTAGCAATTACTGATCATTGTCGCACAGACGTATATCAACAACAGAACCTTACTGTGTTAATCACAAGTTAATGTAATTAAGCAAAGGTAAGAACCACAATACTCAGACTTCACGAATACTGCACCATGGCGACCCCACAAAACACAATTGCCCAGACAGACAGTCTGACGATACTGTTCTTCATTGCCGGAGCGTCACCGCAATGTCTTTTCATTGATCGATAAACAGATACATCACTTCGCAACGACCTTTTGGTTCATGCGGTATAGGAAAAATGTGAAATTACAATATGCCAATCCGGCGGCTTACACTGGCACGCATGATGGACTTGAACCCGCAACGGAAACAAAATTTTAGGGCTCGTCTACTATGCCTTGTATATACATGGTGCGAGCTAATTTAAAAGTTCTGGAAATCTTCTGCTTCAAAGAATCCAGCATTAGTTTTAAGGTTTCTGGCTCGACTAACTGAGCGTCAGTGCGAACAGAGCTTACGGCAATCACTTGACTCATTAAGATGTCAGCCTGTGTCTGCAAAAATGCCTCTTGCAGGTAGAAATCATTTGCAAGGGCGGCATCGCGACTCAATTTCATATCTTCGATCTGTTTATGGACTCTGGAAAGTCTGTCAGCTTGCCCACCTAATTGCTTTTCTCTTCTCTCCAGTTCCTGAGCTTGATATTGAATGGTCTGATAGTAGGCATCTCCTTCCTTTTAAATCCCTGCTGCCTCCTTCTGAAGTTGACTGGTTAAGATCATCTGGGATTTGAGAGCAGAATTTGCCTCAAACAGATTGGCATTTGCGTTATGGAGTTCTACATTAGTCTGCTTTGCTAAATTCGCCATCTCTTGGCCTCTCTGCACGACTTCATCAAGTTGTACTCACGTTTCTTCTAATAAATTCCCAAGTGCCACGTGACCATCTTCTTTATCCTGTACTAACTGTTTTAACTGTATAATCTCTGCATCACAAGCACTTAATATATCATCTTTGGCATTTAACTCAGCCAACGCAGCATCTCGTTGTGGAATCAAAGAGTCTTGTCCGGCAATTCTAGCTTGAAGCTGTTGAATTCGTAATTGCAAAGCATAGTTTTCAGCTTTCACTGCATCTACTTCCTCTTGCAATGGAGTAATATTTGCTTCTAATACATCGACTTTGTGTTGTAGGTCTTGACGGATACTATCGGTTGCCATCTTCAATTGTATTGGGAGTTGCTGCAAAAATTGAATCAACATACGACCCATTGATTCTAACTCAGTAAACATGGGGACTGGAAGAGGAACAGGAGGAAGTGGCTGGGATGAAGAGGTTGAGACTAAATGAGGGGAAGACGGTGGAGAATAGGTGGGAGAAGAAGGTGAGGTATTGGGTTCTTCAGGAACAATCGGTTGAACAGGTACAATGGGCTTGACCAGAGGCATTGGTGGAGGAGTGGGTATAAGAGTGTTGGGCACCAACACTATTCCGGTAGTCTGCTGCGTAGTCGCTTCAGGCTTGGTAATGACAAAATCCACCAAAGCGATCACTTCATCGAGAATTTCCGCAACAATAACTTGCACATCTTCTTGGGACTGTTGCTGAGAATTTCCCCGAGAAGAGGTTTCTTTAGTATCAGTGGTGGAAACACTTTGGTCCTGTTGCTGGATTGGGGAAGACTAGGCAGACGAATCAAGGTGGATCGAAGTTGCGGTGTCGTGGAAGACCTCTTCCTCATGTCTGGCGGTGGAGCCTTGTACTTGACTCTCAGAGGGGCTTATTCGTCTGCGTTTCCAGTGGAGAAGTTGGCAGAGATCTTCATCATCATCGTCTGTGTCTTCAAGCACTTGGGCAGATTCTTCATGGAACAAGATTGGAGCTTTTGGCGGGGGTTGCATAGCTTGAATGGCTGGGAAAAGAAAGGTAAGGATATGTGGTAGACGCGAACGTGGAAGATCTCCTTTGTTAACGTGCTTAATAACCGTAACGCATTCACGGTGAATGCGCTGGAAATAGAACGAGGCAAAATTAAGAGGCTCACGAGAAGCCATGTCAATCATCGAATAAAATGGGCGTGAAATCCCGTAAGTACGTTTCTGTAAATTAAGGATAGCAACTAGAAATTGTAAGGCGGTACGTTCAGGGTCAGGGCGACACAAAATGGCGTACTCATTCGATGAGTGCCATGGGAATAATTCGACCATGGTAGCCATAGAAAGGAGAGGACCATTCTCTCGTCCTTCCATAAGGAGGTAGAAAGCTGCACCAAACGACGCCAGGGTGATAACGACACAGTTCGGTAAACAAAGAATAGGCCAACGCTGCTTCGTAGCAGGTGTGGCGGCAATGGAAGCAATAATCTGTGCGTAATAAGGGTGACACTCCACTGAATGTCAAGGCAATTCAACGAAGTTCAACAGGCCGCGGATACGCAAGAACTCACTCACGTCCTGAGGGAGTCCATCACGGAAGGTATCAAAATTGGCTAAAGCTTCCATGATGCGTACGCAAAATGACAAGAACACGAATACACAACAAACACAGGAAACACAACGCGCAGAACACACAGACACAATAGCGATTAACAGGAAAAAAAAAGGAGGATTAAGTAGACACTCGACAACGGAAAGTGATCGAAAACCCTAATCATCACGCGGTATTGAAATAATAACCTCCATAATTCTAGCGTGCATGCATGTGCAGAATCAATAACACAGGGCAGCAATTAATCATGATGAGGTATCAAAACAAGGAGTTTTACGGTCTTTATTCAACCAACACGCGGAAATAAAAAGAAAGTAAGTGACACGCGGAAAAAACAAAGGACACGTCAGCGATGATCAGGCGAGGTGTGATATGGGCGTAACTTTGAACCATTAATCACTTTAGGAAGGGGAACTCCGGTCAAGGTAGTCAACCAAAAAGTAGCTGGTCCCACTTGCTCACTAATCGGGTAAGGACCGAACCATCGTAATTTAAATTTTCCAGCAGAACGATTTGATTTAGCATTATAAAACAGTACAAGTTGGCCCACCGTAAACACAGGAGTCTTGAGGAAATGATCATGCGTCCAGGCTTGCCACAACTGAACTTCTTGAAGAGTTAGGAAGCTTTCCCAACGATGTTCATCCAAGTCCCTGAGTGCATCCAACCGAAATGGCAAAGAGTCTTCGGGTAACAATTTCTGAGTTATGGCCACGCGTAAGCTGGGCACTACAATTTCCATTGGCGCGATTGCTTCGAACCCATAAGCAAGCTTGAAAGGGGTCATTCCGGTTGCAACTTTGTATGTAGTCCGGTATGCCCATAAGACTGCAGGTAGTAACTGATCCCATCTTTCTGGTGATTCCATGATCAATTTGCGAAGCATACGCAACAGCGTCTTGTTGGTACTTTCAGCTAAGCCATTAGCACGAGGATAGTATGATGAACTGAATTTATGCAGTATTTGAAAAGTGTGCGTTAGTACTCGCATTAAATTGTTAGCAAAATGTGTTCCTTGATCGGTCACAAGTTCCGGAGGTAAGCCATAACGCGGGAAGACGTCCTTCATCAAGCATTTTGCCACCAAAACAGCTGTAGCGGACCGTAAGGCCCAAGCTTCCGCCCACCTAGTTGCGTAATCTGTACATGTTAGTATATAGCGATTGTTGCTGAGGGTCGCTGGTGGTGTTATTGGCCCAATAAAATCAAGACCCCACTTCTAAAAAGGTTCCAAAGGTAATACAGGTTGCAGAGGAAAGAAGTGGCATTGTAATGGCTGTCCAGATCGCTGACAAGTGTCACACTGCTGCACAAACTGAGTCACATCTTTGTACATAGTAGGCCACCAAAGCCCACTTTGCAGAATTTTCCGGTGAGTAAGATCTGCTGCAAAATGTCCATCAGAGGGAATGAAATGTGCCATAGCAATAACCGAGTTTACTTCATGTGGTGGAATACAGCGAAGCAAAACGCCAGTATGATCCATATAGTACAACTGTCTGATAATCAACCGGAATCTGCGACTGTAAACGGCAATTTTCCGCTGCAGAGCAGGAGGAGTTTGAGGGGGAAGAGATCCATCAATGAGGAAAGTTAATAACGTATCATAGTAGGTAGGTGGCACAGGAGGTTCTGCAGATTCGTCACGAGCCATTGCAATAACGTAAATTGCTGGTGTGGTGTCATCAATGCCCACCGGAGCTTCACCGGAATCCAACCGAGAGAGAAAATCTGCTAATGCATGTGCGGTGCCGGATCGATGAATCACTTCATAGTCGAACTCCTGTAGTAATAAAACCCAACGGGCTAAGCGTCCACCTAAATGTTGCTGCCGGACCAGATATACAAGTGCGGCATGATCCACGTGAAAGGTGAATTTTTGGCCTAGCAAATAATGTCGGAATTTCTTCACAGAGTACACCAATCCGAGACATTCTCTTTCGGTCACTGAATAGTTCCTTTCAGCAGGAGCTAGTCGACGACTTGCATAATAGAAAGGCCGGAACCATTTATCAGTTTGCTGCATTAAAACGCTTCCAATTGCTATATCTGAGGCATCCATGAAGACGTGGAACGGGCGTTCCTAATCCGGGGGTTGCAAAATTGGGGCCTGAGTCAATAATTCTTTTAAACGATCAAAGGCAGTTTGGCATTCCGGAGTCCATTCAAACTATCGTGGAGTACTAGTCATTAGCCGATTAAGTGGTGTTTCCAAATGAGCTAACCACCGCAAATGGCGACCATGCCACCAAATCTGTCCCAGGAATTGCATAACTTCTTTTGGTGTTGTGGGGACTGGTGCCTGCAACACGGCTACAACTTTGTCTAGATCAACTTGTATGCCTTGCTCAGAGATAATGTGGCCAAGGAGTTTGCCACAAGAAACCGCAAACAAAGATTTTGTCGGATTCAAGCATAACTGGTATTCACAGCAATTTTTGAAACAGCACCATAAATGATACAGGTGCGCCACGATCTTGCCGAATAAAGAAAAGTCGTCCAAATAGACTTGCATAAAAGTAGTCAGATAGGGTGAAAAAATTTCTTGCATACACCGTTGGAATGTGCTTGGAGCATTCCTTAATCCAAACCACATGACTGTACAAGCATAAACACCCCCAATTCGTAATAAAAGTTGTTTTGGGTATGTCCTGTTCTGCCATTCGTACCTGGTTATAACCACTGTAACCATCAAGAAATGAATACATCTCATGTCCGGCCACCGTGTCTAGCATTGTGTCAAGAAAGAGGAGAGGAAATGGGTCAGACACCGTGGCCGCATTCAATTTCCGGTAATCCACACAGATTCGGAGCTGTTTATTTTTCTTTGGAACAATCACGATCGGAGAGATCCATTCAGCGTGTTCGATTGGTATGATGAATCCTACCTTCAATAACCAATCGAGTTCTGCTTTGACCTGTGCTGCATAGTTGGGGTTCATTCGGTAACTGGATTGTTTAATTGGCTTCACTTCCGGCTTAAGCACAACTCGATGTTGATAGATCCGCAGATCAAGACCCTTCATATCGCAATAGTCCTAGGCAAAAACATCAGAAAACTCACGAAGGAGCCAGATCAAATCTTCTTGAAATGCCTCGGACAATCCTGCCTTAATCTTAACAGGACGCGGGTTAGCCTCATCACCCAAATTATGGGTTACTAACTGGTCTTCCGGGACATAGAATTGTCGAGGTTTCACCGGATCGTCGGCTGACTGTAAAAGGTGTTGTAGAGTGGCTCCATCCATAACAACATTATCATCTGCATCCGCCTCTCCGGTCACGGGAACAACTGTACATACTGCCGAACTCCAGTTGTCCGCTACAAATTGAAGATCGATAGTACCTAAGGAGATCAGATCTTTATTGTTCCTCAGAAACGCCTCTTCTTCATTGTCAGATAAGCCATCCAACATGTGGACCGGCTCCGCTACATATGGTCTGGCATGAAGCTCGCAAGGCTGAATGGCATCCAGTTTAACAACATATTTACAGTGATTATCTTTGAAAGTCAATTCCTGCGCGGACCAATCCTGTATAACTTTGGCTTGTTTCAACCATGGTCGATCGAAAAGGAGATTATAGTCGAGACTCGATTCTAGTAGTTCTAAGACTACAAAAGTCATTTTGAACGTGGTACCCTGCAAAGTAATCGGGATGTTTCGGACTAGTCCCACGAGGTGAACTCAGGATTGATCTGCCATTCTGACAAAGAATTGGACGGGCTCGATTTGGGTCCACCCTAACTTCTTGCAGAGAGCTACAGTTCCTATATTCACACCGAAACCGCCATCAATTAGCACTTGCGTAATCTTGTGATTTTTATGTCAGACAGTGATTAAGGGGACAGAATGATCCACCATAGAATCAGTTTCCGGTTGTATTGTTGCGATCGCCGAAGTAGTGGGAGATCCGGGACTAACCTGTTGCTGAAACTGCTGCCTAACTCCGGGCACCAAGGCGAGTAGCTGCCCCAAAGGGAGTGTAATTGAAGCCTTAGCTAAGATCTCCCATACCTGATCTGTTTGAATTGTACTTTTCACCGATTCGGATGATGATGCTACTGTTGTTGGGTCAATATTTTGTTCATTCGGCCACGCCTTTGGCAAAGGAACCTGTGTCACCAGAATTGGATCGAGAAACACAGTTGGCTCTTTAGCGGTCCATTGACTAGCCTTGGTATACAGACGGTGCTGCTCACGGATACCAGGTTCGAACACCTCAGCTGCCGGTTGCAGCTGCTTACCTGATCTTGTTTGGACCATTGCTGCTTGTGATTCCACTGGTGAGATATAAACCATGTTGATCATCGGGTTTTGATGTTCCTTCTTCCTTTTATCATATTCTGCTGCATCCTTGCAAAATCTTTGGATGTGACCTATCTCACCATAAAAGTGACATCGAGGTGGTGGCAGAGAATTACCGTCCGCTGAGGTACCCGCCTGCCATCGATTTGCATGGAAATTATTATTCCGTTGTCCCCGATAATTTCTGTATCCTTGCGACTGGTTGTTTCGCATCTGGGGTGGCGAAAATTTTGGCAGGGTTCTTTTTCAGTCGGAACCGCTGTAAAAACGCATCCCTTACCGCCTCATAGGTAACGAAATGGTTGAAATCGTACTCTGTTAGCCATCTTGCTGCTTCATTGACTAATGTTGACTGAAATACAATGGCCTTGTATGCCGGATCGGGTGGATGATTTAGCACTGCATAGCTTATTCAAAGGTGTGTACATGTGCATCAGGGTCGTCACCTGGAAATCCACCGAACTTTGTGTAAGTAACCCCTGTTGGAACCGGTCGAAGTGGAGGTGGTTGTTGCTATTGTTGTTGTTGTTGTTGTTGTTGTTGTTGTTGTTGGCCACTCATGGTGTTAGAAGTGGTACCGTGGCTGTCTCCTGAATTCTGTGGAGGTGTTTCTGGTCCTTCGGAGTCTGTATGTTCAGACTGCTCACCTTCCAGCTTGAAAATGGCATTCAATCTCTTACGAATCTCCAAATCAAAGAGACTATCCTCAACTTTCATATCCCAAGTAGGCAAGTTTGCCCCAAACAATGGTGTTCGCAGTGAAGATTCACTAGGGAAGATCACACTGTCATCAGAAAACTATAAATTCCCCGAAACTGGTACCGAACTATCACCGGAATTCATCGAACTTTCCCCAAACCAGGGTATTCTTTCACCTGACGGTGTCGGCTCAATTGCACACTGCGTCCCTGTACACTACGAAGTTACTGTACCCTCTTCAAACTGCACCAAAATTACACCGGAATCCATCGGAATTTCCTCGTGTGGCACCGGAAGGGTACCGGAATCACTGCTAACTGGCTCCGATCCTTCGACAACTGGGATTAACGGGCCTACTCTTCTGGCCCCTAGGGGTTTCCCTAGCAAATTTGGTACCGTCCAGTGATGCTGGTCTCTCCTCTACTTCGGATACGATTCACCGGACCGAGTAACCGGCATATATCACCTCGATACCACTTGCCCTCTATACAGCTTCACCTTACTGATGTTCCACAACTGTTGCCACCTTCCCACAGACGGCGCCATGTTAAAATGCGCTAGTGTTAAACATGCATTTACATCACATGCATTTTAAGTTCTTTATCGGGTTCTTGGGAGTGGTAGGGGTCTGAAAAATCAGAGGCCCTGTAACTTAATTTTCCCAATTAACTTATCAATTAAGTAGTACATTAATATTTTGGTATCGCCTTCTTTATATAGTTTCACTGTTCATACTCGTTTATACCTTTCATAGTGCATAACGTAGCAATTACTGATTACCGTCGCACAGATGTATATCAACAACAGAACCTTACTGTGTTAATCACAAGTTAATGTAATTAAGCAAAGGTAAGAACGAGAATACTCGGACTTCATGAATACTGCACCACGGCGACTCCACAGAACGCAATCGCCCAGACAGACAGTCTGGCGATACTGTTCGTCGTTGCCAGAGCACCACCGCAATGTCTTTTCATTGATCGATCAATAGATACATCACTTCGCAACGACCTTTCGGTTCGTGCGGTATAGGAAAAATGTGAAATTACAATATGCCAATCCGGCAGCTTACAATGGTCTACTCACTTTTGAGTCTCACACTCTTTCATATTGTGAGTACACTCTTCTTTTCATTTTGCTTATGCACATGTACTCTTTACATGGTATCATTTTGTGAGTACACTCTTCTTTTCATTTTGCTTTCATTTATGTACTCTCTACATGGTATTGTATCACTATATAGTGGTCTTGGTGGATGTTTTGGTGGTCGTGGTGGTGATTGAGTTTGGTGGTGTTGCTCTCCACTCATTTAGAGAAGCCTTTTTCCATCATTTTTACTCCTCAGGTCCTCATTTTGCCAATTTTCCCACCCTCCCATCCTTCTTCATCATTATCTCAACCTTTGCACCCATTTTCCTAGCCTCCCACCCTCTTTGCCACCCCCATTTTCCCATCCTCACAACCTCTTTGTGGTGGTATTTCATCGTTCTTTCACTATTTGTAATTTAGTGTGGAGTAGTTGTGAATCTCAAGTCATTGCAGTATTTATAAACACTATTTTTGTGTTTCCTAATTACAAGATTTATGAACATTACTGTTGGGGATTCGTGGACAAGAAGGAGTTTGAGGGTTTGTAGGAGAAAAAGGAGATGATGAAAATGGGATAACAGTGAGAACTTCTGCAAAGGAATACTCTTGGAAACCTTGAATATTGATTATCTTTCAACAATTACAATGACTGCACACAGTCTAATCAATGACTAAATACAACTTCAGAGAATATCAATTACTGAAGACCAATTATCTCAAGTCCTCTAGCAGCGGCCTCTCCTGCACCAATCCTTCACTTGCTTCCCGCTTCCCTTGTGCACACCTTGCACTAAGCTTCCACCAAGCTAAGGAATTGATATCACGGCGCACACACGAAATAGACCTTGGGACTCTTGGAATCCAACCCGCCTTCTCTGCACACTTTCCTCTTGACACCTCTTGCACTCTTGAATGTCGTCGCACACTGGAGGCTCTTCTTGCTTCCTCTCTTGCTTCCTCTGAAGCTCTCCCTTGCTCCTAGCTCTCAATGTGCTCAAGAATAGCCTTTGTCCTTCTTTTGTTGAGTCCGCCGGTTCGCGCACTCTAACTGCAATACAATCTTGGTGTCCTTTCAATGTCCCAAGATTGTCTTTTTAACTGGTCCTCAACGACTCGCTACTTTGTCCTGTAGTGACTTTAGAACAAGAGTGACTTTCCAAATAAATTTTTTGATTGGGCGGCCTATTTCCACCTTTGCGTACCTTCACCTTTCCTTTTAATTCTTTACTTTTGCACCTTAAGATTTTAAATTCATCCTTTGAACCTTAAGAGAAAAAATACTTTGCACCTTTAGTTTCAACCGATTAGGGCTCCACAGATGCCCACCACCTAAAGATCTCTCCGTCCCGGAGAGACAACAGCAATACAAAACTGAGAAATTGCAAAGACACAGACATGAAAACAACGAAACGGAGGCAAGAAAAGAGGTAAAGGGTGTGTATATTATTGAGTTAAGAAAAAATATAAGGCACCCTACCAAAATTATTTAGAAATCAAAGGGATGAGTAAATTATTGACAAAGCGATAATGGAATATAAGAGCAATTATTATGTGGATGGCAATTTATTGTGGAGGATGGTTGAGATTGTCAGCCGAGGTAGATGGAGAAGGGGGCAAAGGAGCAGAAGCTTGTTCGATCGTAAGCTGTAGCGAACTAAGGCATTGCCTAAGATGATCCCTTTCCCTGCGGATACGTCTGTATGCAGCATTAGCACAAAGCCCTAAGTTGGAGCGATTCTGAAGATCTTCTAAGGCTTTCAACGCAGAGTCTGCGATATCGCGATAATGATCTCTCTCTTCTTTGAGCAATCGCGCCGTTTCGTTGAGTGAGTGCCATTGAGAGGTGGCCATGCGATTGATGTTTTCTATTGTTGAGATATACTGTTGATGAACCGAAGCTGCTGCGGAAACCGAATCCAAGGAAATCTGGGAGGCCTGAGCATTGCCGAGAGCGACTACACTCGCATCCTGTAGTAATTGCAAAAATGAAGGGGTTGATGGTAGGTCAAAATGCGGAGTGGGAGTGGCCGTTGGAGCAGGAGGGGGAGGTGAAGGGGGAATAACCTGCGGAGGAGGAGGAAGGGTTGGAGTGGAAGATGGAGGGGGAAGGGAAGGATTGGGGGAGGGGAGTGTGTGACTGACAGGGACATTAATGATAGGGGGTGAGGTGGAATCCGGGTGAAGTGGGGGCATACAGGTGGGGTTTTGAGGGTTGAGCTGTGTTTGGATGAGTGGCGTGAAAGCTGAAGAGAGGGGAGGTCTAGGTATAAGGGGAGGGGTAGGCATGGATGGAGAAGCGGTAGATGCAGGAGGGATAGGGGAAGAAGATTGGGTAGTGAAGGAGGGGACGTGAGGGGGGATAGTCATGAAAGGAGAAGTGGTAGATGCAGGAGGGATAGGTGAAGAAGATTGGGGAGGGAAGGAGGGGACGTCAGGGGGGGTAGTCATGAATGGAGGGGTGGTAGATGCAGGAGGGATAGGTGAAGAAGATTGGGGAGGGAAGGAGGTTACATCAGGGGCTGAGGATGCGGGTGTCGATGCGGAAGCTGAGTCAATTGAGATTAGAGGGGGGGAGGGAGATGGAGCAATGGACGGCCCAGGGTGGGTAGGGAGATAAGCAACATTGTGGGCAGATTGTGCGGGAATGTGATAGAGCCAAGCTAAGAAGGGTGCAGAATAGATGGAAAATGCATGAGAGCCTCTAGAGATAGCCTCGCGGAGTCGACGGGAGCGCAAAGTCAAGGAACTATAGATGAGGGTTGCGTAAGGGTAAGGACGGCTATGGAGAAAGCAGAAAAGCGGATCGGCGATACGAATATCTGACCAGGGAAGCGAAGAAGTTTGACTACGTAGTAAGAAGAAAAAGATGAACGCATTGAGAAGGGTGGTCATGCGGAGCAAAAACCTAGCATTACTTTGAAAGTGTGTGGTACAAAAGGCAATAGTAGCCAAGGCGGACAGTCCAGAGTATAGGAAAGGGGGAGCACGAAAATTTAATAGGGGGGACCCAATACTGGCGGCAATGTCTGGGATGAAGAGAGTGCCGGTTCTAAAATGAGGGAAGAGGCGGATAGCCTCATAAACCTGGGTAAAATTGGCTGGGTTATTGAAGAAAACATTAGCCAAGCCCCACAAGCCCGCCTGCTGAAGATCCTCAATGGAAAACATTTGACGAAGGGCAATGGTAGGTAGGGATAAATGCATGCGGATTTGCAGGTTTAAGTCGGGTGGGAGAAACAGGCGCATATAATCCCCGGTTGGGGAAGAGGGGTGGGATGAATGAGACATAGATTGGGAAGGAGAAGGAGGGTGCGGGATGGGAGGTGGGGAATAAAGGTCGGTGGAATCAGAGTGGATGGAATAAATGGGAATATCAAGGGCAGTAGGAGGCGTTGGATTAGCTTGAACAGATTGCTCTACCGATGAGGGAGGAGGGGGATTGGGATGGTCAGAAGGAATCGCGGATGTGGGAGAGGATGGATTGTGAGGGTTTGGAGGAAGCTGGGACGAAGGATCGGAAAGACCACCCGGAGCAGAGGGGTCAGCCATTGATGGAAATGGGGAGAAGAAGTGGGGCAAAAGAAAGCCGATGCAGGGGAAGGGGAATTGAAGAGGGTGGGGACAGATGATGTGGCTGTAGCGGTATAGCGGAGGGGTTAGGCGGTGGGGGTAGAGGGAGGGGAGGGAGGTAGTTGGCGGCGGGGGTAGTCGGTGGTGGAGGGGGTGGGAGGGGTAGGGGGTGTGCGGGGAATCGAATGGAATGGAGGGGGTGGGTCTTGATGGGTTGAGGTGATGGAAGAGGGAGATGGAAGAAATGGAACAAATTTGGAGGGGTGGCGCGGGGGAGAGAGGGGGGGGGGGTTGGAGTGGTGGGGTGGAGGGGTGAGGGTTGGCGCGGGGGATGGAAGGGGGGGTTGGAGTGGTGGGGTGGAGGGGCGGCGCGGGGAATGGAGGGGGGGGGTTGGAGTGGTGGGGTGGAGGGGTGAGGGTTGGCGCGGGGGATGGAGAGGGGGGGGTTGGAGTGTTGGGTTGGAGGGGCGGCGCCGGGATGGAGGGGGGGGTTGGAGTGGTGGGTTGGAGGGGCGGCGCGGGGGATGGAGGGGGGGGTAGGAGTGGTGGGGTGAGGGTTGTCGCGGGGGATTGAGGGGGTTGGGGGGGGGTGAGGGGGGTTGGGGCGCTGCGGGGTGCCGAGGAGAGGGTTGGGGAGGGGGTTGAGGGGGTTGAGGGGGTTGGAGGGGGTGAGGGGGGTGGTAGGCTGCGGGGTGCCGAGGGGAGGGTTGGGGAGGGGGGTTGAGGGTGTTGGAGGGGGTGAGGGGGGGTGGTAGGCGGCGGGTAGTCGAGGGGAGAGGAGGGAGAAGGGGGTGGAGGGGCGGAGGTGTGGGGTGCCGAGGGGAGGTTTGGGGAGGGGGGTTGAGGGGGTTGGAGGGGGTGAGGGGGGGTGGGGCGCTGCGGGGTGCCGAGGGGAGGGTTGGGGAGGTGGGTTGAGGGGGTTGGAGGGGGTGAGGGGGGTGGTAGGCTGCGGGGCGCCGAGGGGAGGGTTGGGGAGGGGGGTTGAGGGGGTTGGAGGGGGTGAGGGGGGATGGTAGGCGGCGGGTAGTCGAGGGGAGAGGAGGGAGAAGGGGGTGCAGGGGCGGAGGTGTGGGGTGCCGAGAGGAGGTTTGGGGAGGCGGGTTGAGGGGGTTGGAGGGGGTGAGGGGGGTGGGGCGCTGCAGGGTGCCGAGGGGAGCGTTGGGGAGGTGGGTTGAGGGGGTTGGAGGGGGTGAGGGGGGGTGGTAGGCTGCGGGGCGCCGAGGGGAGGGTTGGGGAGGTGGGTTGAGGGGGTTGGAGGGGGTGAGGGGGGGTGGTAGGCTGCGGGGCGCCGAGGGGAGGGTTGGGGAGGGGGGTTGAGGGGGTTGGAGGGGGTGAGGGGGGGTGGTAGGCGGCGGGTATTCGAGGGGAGAGGAGGGAGAAGGGGGTGGAGGGGCGGAGGTGTGGGGTGCCGAGAGGAGGTTTGGGGAGGGGGGTTGAGGGGGTTGGAGGGGGTGAGGGGGGGTGGTAGGTGGCGGGTAGTCGAGGGGAGAGGAGGGAGAAGGGGGTGGAGGGGCGGAGGTGTGGGGTGCCGAGGGGAGGTTTGGGGAGGGGGGTTGAGGGGGTTGGAGGGGGGGGGAGGGGGGGAGGGGGGGTGGGGCGCTGCGGGGTGCCGAGGGGAGGGTTGGGGAGGTGGGTTGAGGGGGTTGGAGGGGGTGAGGGGGGGTGGGGCGCTGCGGGGTGCCGAGGGGAGGGTTGGGGAGGTGGGTTGAGGGGGTTGGAGGGGTTGAGGGGGGTGGTAGGCTGCGGGGCGCCGAGGGGAGCGTTGGGGAGGGGGGCTGAGGGGGTTGGAGGGGGTGAGGGGGGGTGGTAGGCGGCGGGTAGTCGAGGGGAGAGGAGGGAGAAGGGGGTGGAGGGGCGGAGGTGTGGGGTGCCGAGAGGAGGTTTGGGGAGGGGGGTTGAGGGGGTTGGAGGGGGTGAGGGGGGTGGGGCGCTGCGGGGTGCCGAGGGGAGGGTTGGGGAGGTGGGTTGAGGGGGTTGGAGGGGGTGAGGGGGGGTGGTAGGCTGCGGGGCGTCGAGGGGAGGGTTGGGGAGGTGGGTTGAGGGGGTTGGAGGGGGTGAGGGGGGGTGGTAGGCTGCGGGGCGCCGAGGGGAGGGTTGGGGAGGGGGGTTGAGGGGGTTGGAGGGGGTGAGGGGGGGTGGTAGGCGGCGGGTAGTCGAGGGGAGAGGAGGGAGAAGGGGGTGGAGGGGCGGAGGTGTGGGGTGCCGAGAGGAGGTTTGGGGAGGGGGGTTGAGGGGGTTGGAGGGGGTGAGGGGGGGTGGTAGGTGGCGGGTAGTCGAGGGGAGAGGAGGGAGAAGGGGGTGGAGGGGCGGAGGTGTCGGGTGCCGAGGGGAGGTTTGGGGAGGGGGGTTGAGGGGGTTGGAGGGGGGGAGGGGGGGTGGGGCGCTGCGGGGTGCCGAGGGGAGGGTTGGGGAGGTGGGTTGAGGGGGTTGGAGGGGGTGAGGGGGGGTGGTAGGCTGCGGGGCGCCGAGGGGAGGGTTGGGGAGGGGGGTTGAGGGGGTTGGAGGGGGTGAGGGGGGGCGGTAGGCTGCGGAGTGCCGAGGGGAGGGTTGGGGAGGGGGGTTGAGGGGGTTGGAGGGGGTGAGGGGGGGGGGTGGTAGGCGGCGGGTAGTCGAGGGGAGAGGAGGGAGAAGGGGGTGGAGGGGCGGAGGTGTGGGGTGCCAAGAGGAGGTTTGGGGAGGGGGGTCGAGGGGGTTGGAGGGGGTGAGGGGGGTGGGGCGCTGCGGGGTGCCGAGGGGAGGGTTGGGGAGGTGGGTTGAGGGGGTTGGAGGGGGTGAGGGGGGGTGGTAGGCTGCGGGGCGCCGAGGGGAGGGTTGGGGAGGGGGGTTGAGGGGGTTGGAGGGGGTGAGGGGGGGGGTGGTAGGCGGCGGGTAGTCGAGGGGAGAGGAGGGAGAAGGGGGTGGAGGGGCGAAGGTGTGGTGTGCCGAGGGGAGGTTTGGGGAGGGGGGTTGAGGGGGTTGGAGGGGGGGAGGGGGGGTGGGTCGCTGCGGGGTGCCGAGGGGAGGGTTGGGGAGGTGGGTTGAGGGGGTTGGAGGGGGTGAGGGGGGGTGGTAGGCTGGGGGGAACCGAGGGGAGGTTGGGGAGGGGGGTTGAGGGGGTTGGAGGGGGTGAGGGGGGGTGGTAGGCTGCGGAGTGCCGAGGGGAGGGTTGGGGAGGTGGGTTGAGGGGATGGAGGGGGTGAGGGGGGGTGGTAGGCTGCGGGGCGCCGAGGGGAGGGTTGGGGAGGGGGGTTGAGGGGGTTGGAGGGGGTTGGAGGGGGTTGGAGGGGGTGAGGAGGGGTGGTAGGCGGCGGGTAGTCGAGGGGAGGGTTGGGGAGGGGGGTTGAGGGGGTTGGAGGGGGTGAGGGGGGGTGGTAGGCGGCGGGTAGTCGAGGGGAGAGGAGGGAGAAGGGGGTGGAGGGGCGGAGGTGTGGGGTGCCAAGAGGAGGTTTGGGGAGGGGGGTTGAGGGGGTTGGAGGGGGTGAGGGGGGGTGGTAGGTGGCGGGTAGTCGAGGGGAGAGGAGGGAGAAGGGGGTGGAGGGGCGGAGGTGTGGGGTGCCGAGGGGAGGTTTGGGGAGGGGGGTTGAGGGGGTTGGAGGGGGGGTGGGGCGCTGCGGGGTGCAGAGGGGAGGGTTGGGGAGGTGGGTTGAGGGGGTTGGAGGGGGTGAGGGGGGGTGGTAGGCTGCGGGGCGCCGAGGGGAGGGTTGGGGAGGGGGGTTGAGGGGGTTGGAGGGGGTGAGGGGGGGTGGTAGGCTGCGGAGTGCCGAGGGGAGGGTTGGGGAGGGGGGTTGAGGGGGTTGGAGGGGGTGAGGGGGGGCTGGTAGGCGGCGGGTAGTCGAGGGGAGAGGAGGGAGAAGGGGGTGGAGGGGCGGAGGTGTGGGGTGCCGAGAGGAGGTTTGGGGAGGGGGGTTGAGGGGGTTGGAGGGGGTGAGGGGGGTGGGGCGCTGCGGGGTGCCGAGGGGAGGGTTGGGGAGGTGGGTTGAGGGGGTTGGAGGGGGTGAGGGGGGGTGGTAGGCTGCGGAGTGCCGAGGGGAGGGTTGGGGAGGTGGGTTGAGGGGATGGAGGGGGTGAGGGGGGGTGGTAGGCTGCGGGGCGCCGAGGGGAGGGTTGGGGAGGGGGGTTGAAGGGGTTGGAGGGGGTGAGGAGGGGTGGTAGGCGGCGGGTAGTCGAGGGGAGAGGAGGGAGAAGGGGGTGGAGGGGCGGAGGTGTGGGGTGCCGAGAGGAGGTTTGGGGAGGGGGGTTGAGGGGGTTGGAGGGGGTGAGGGGGGTGGGGCGCTGCGGGGTGCGGAGGGGAGGGTTGGGGAGGTGGGTTGAGGGGGTTGGAGGGGGTGAGGGGGGGTGGTAGGCTGCGGGGCGCCGAGGGGAGGGTTGGGGAGGTGGGTTGAGGGGGTTGGAGGGGGTGAGGAGGGGTGGTAGGCGGCGGGTAGTCGAGGGGAGAGGAGGGAGAAGGGGGTGGAGGGGCGGAGGTGTGGGGTGCTGAGGGGAGGTTTGGGGAGGGGGGTTGAGTGGGTTGGAGGGGGTTAGGGGGGGTGGTAGGCTGCGGGGTGCCGAGGGGAGGGTTGGGGAGGTGGGTTGAGGGGGTTGGAGGGGGTGAGGGGGGGGTGGTAGGAAGAGGGGGGGCGCGCGGGGGTCGAGGAGGAGGGAGGGGGTGCAGTGGAGGAGGAGGCCCACGGGTTTTTGTTTGCTTTTGTATTTGTGGCCAGGTGTGGACAAGTTGCTGGTGGCGTTGGTGGAACAAGGTGGGCTTGTCGTTGGTGGCTGGGCGATTTAGAGGGTCAGCGCTCGGGTATTGCATAGACTTCTTAGTGAAGATGGGAGGAATGAATGTTCTTCTTATATAGCAAGGGGGATGAAGGGCTTACCTCACAGCAGGGAATGGTGTAGTATAAAAGGTAATTCAAAAGAGAGGAGATGCCAATGTTAATCTCATCCATCCGAGAGATAAACAAAGGAAGGGGCATAATTGAAAGTTACTGAGCAAAACTAAGAGCCATTCAAAAAAAATTGACGCCCATTTTTATTTAATGATGAATTTGAAAAGATGGAGTGGATAAAATAAATGAAGAAAATTAAAAAAAAGTGGCGCCGAAAAAAGAAAACGCGTGAGTGTTTTTTTTTTTTTTTTTTTTTTTTTGAGTTTTGTTACCCAATAAACCAAACCAAAACCATCAGGAACAAAATAAATGAAACTACCATGGTTACGACACTTGATAATAAGCCTTGAGTCTGGAAATGTTTACTAAAGGTAGGGTGTTGCCAGCGAGGGTTTCCAATTGCACAGCACCCCAATGCAATATTTTCAGCACGCGAAAAGGTCCTTCCCAGTGAGGGATCCATTTCCCTTTTGCAGTCGTATGAGGGTTAGGTTTATGGAGAAGAACTAACATGCCTGCTTCGATGTTGTTTTTCCACAGATGTCGATCATGTGCCTCCTTCCGTTTCATCTGAGTCTCTATCAATTGTTTGGTTGCTAGTAGACGAATCTCCTCCACTTTATTTAAAGCTCCTAGCCTCTGAGAGACATCACAATCCTTCTTTCCCTGCATGAATGCTATCTTAGGCGATCCATGTAAAAATTCAAAGGGCTCGATGGGTAATATGCCATAAACCAGTTGGAATGGGGAATATCCAGTGGCCTCTTTGTAGGCTAACCTGTATGCCCAAAGTGTACCTAAGTACGCACTGCCCCATGAAGTGGGTTGCAACATACACTCCTTTCTTAACATTGAAATTAGAACCTTATTTGTAGACTCAGCCTGTCCATTTGCTCGTGGATAGTAAGCACAAGAGGTCCTGTGAAGAATTCTGTACCTGTTGAAGATTTCTTGCAGGACTTTATTGACAAAATGGGTACCTTGATCAGTACAAATTTCAAGTGGACAACCAAACCTGCAAATGATGTTACTATAAATGAAATCAACAACAGTTTGGGCAGTGCAATCTGTGGAGACAATAGCTTCAGCCCACTTGGTTGCATAATCTGTAGCTATCAGGAGATATTTTTCTCTTTTTGGAAAAGCGGGAGGGTAGATGGGCCCTACAAAATCTAGCCCCCACTTCTCAAATGGTTGCCAGGAGGTGGAAATAACCAAGGGGTTATTTCTCTGCTTTGTTGGCTTAGGTCCACATCTTTGGCAAATATCACATGCCTTACCCCATTCATCTGCATCCCTGAAAATTGTAGGCCACCATAGACCCGCATCCAGTATCCTCTGACTCATAATATGTCCTGGGAGGTGCCCACCACCTGTTCCTTCATGTGCAGAGTGAAGGACTTCCCTCACTTCTTCTTCTTCCAAACACTTCCTGAACCGATCATCTTTGCCTTGTCTGTACAATTTGTCTTGGATGAAAGTATATGGTCTACTCTTGATTAGCAGGCTCTTCTTTTGTACGGCACTAGCCTTTTCTGGATACAATCCAGTTTTAATGAAATTTTTAATGTCGTAATACCAGCCCTGAGCTTTTACAGCAAACAGATGAGCATCTAGAAAGTCATCATTGATTCCACTAGATTGATTCCTCATATTTATTCTGGATAAGTGATCCGCCATAACATTGTCTTTTCCTGGTTTATGTACTACAGAAAAATCAAACTCTTGAAACAACAATAGCCACCTCCATATTCTGCCAGTTGCCTGGGGTTTGTTGAGGAGGTATTTTAGTGGTTGGTGATCTGATATAATAATAAATTTTACCCCCAATAAGTAATGGCGGAATTTTTGGACGGCAAAGACCATTGCTAGTGCTTCCCTTTCAGTAGTACTGTAATTCCTTTCAGCCTTGGTCAAGATTCTACTGGCATATTGAATTGGCCTGTCCATTTTAAATTCTTCACTGGGTTGAGTCAGAACTGCCCCCACTGCATATGCACTGGCATCGACATGTATATGAAAGATTTTTGACCACTCCGGGCTGACCAAGATAGGAGCACACACTAACCGTGACCGTAATGTCTGATATGCTTTTTCCTCCTCTTCTTCCTATTTGAAAGGTACTTCCTTACCTGTGAGTCTAGTCAGAGGTCTAGCTATCTCTGCATACATTTTTATAAACCTTCTATGATAACCGGTATGCCCCAAGAAACTCTGGATCTCTTTAGGAGATTTAGGTTTAGGTAACTTTAATATAGAAAGAATTTTGTCAGGATCTGGGGCCATACCTTTAGCCGATACCACATGTCCTAAAAGGGTTCCTTCTGTCACAAGGAAATGACATTTATTTGGATTGAGCTTTAACTTAGTTTCTCTGCATCTTTGGAAAATATTCTGCAGCTGCCTCAAGTGCTGGTCCAAACAATCTAGATGAGTTTCCTTGCGAGATCCTGAAAATGAAGAGAAGTCATCCATGAAGATTCTAAGTGATTCCAGCAATAGGGGGCCAAAAATGAGATTGACCGTTCTGTTAAATGTGGCTGGAGCATTTCTGAGCCCAAATGGCATTTTTACATACACATACGTTCCCCAAGGTGTGATAAAAGCAATCTTTTCACGATCCTCTGGATGTATTGATATTTGATTATAGCCACTGAATCCATCCATAAAACTATATAGTGCATGCCCAGCCACTTCTTCAATGACCTGTTCTGCAAAAGGCATAGGGAACCCATCTGGAATGGTCACCTTGTTGAGAGCTCTAAAGTCCACACAAATTCTGATTTTATTAGTATTCTTCTTTGGTACTATAACCATAGGCGAGAGCCACTCTGAGTGTTCCACAGGAATGATGATTCCTGCATCTTCCATCTTTTGGATTTCCACATAGACAGCTTCGGCATACTTTGGATTAAGTCTATAACTCCTTCCTCTGATGGGTCTGGCTCCATCAACCAGAGGAATTCTGTGCTCTCCATAAGATGCAGGCACTCCTTCTAAGTCTTTATAATGCCAGGCAAAAACATGTGCATACTGGGTCAAGAATGATTTTACCTTTTCTAGGAGCTGTGGGTGGCTCCACAACCAAGTGGCCACCAGAACTGGTTGATTATTGTTTTGAGTGCATAAGTGTATTTCTTGGACCGGATTTCTTGTTACCATATTATCTCCGTGTGCATCTGCTTCCTTGTCTTCTTCTACTAGCTTTTCGTGCATTGCTTCATAAGCAGGTGTATTTTGGACTTCGATGTGTTCCTCCTTGTCCTGCATCCATCCTGCAGGGATTTCTTGAATTGGGAAAGAACATTCAACCTCAGAATTTTTTACCTTGTTTTGAGCTTTGGAAACTTCGTTATCTGGGGTTGACACATCCTCCTCCAATTTGTATTTGAGGGGCATCTTCCTGCCCCTTCTGTGGTCAGTGATGGGCTCTCCCAATCCATCAACCTGGACCTTTCCCTTGTCTTCATCATATCCTTCAATCGTGCCAGGATTATCAAGAAAAATTCCAAAACAAGAAGAAGAGTTGTCGGCTTGAAGCCAGCTTAAAATATCCTCTTCTTCCTCAAAATCTATTTGGGGTTGATCCTCCGCTTCTGTTTCCATGCAAATGCTCACTGTTTGCATCATACTAGTGTTGCCTTGATTGTCTGGGCCTTCTTCTAAATGAATTTGTGTCAGCTCCTGCCCTTTCTTTTGTACCCACATAGTGTCCTTACCCCAATCATGAATGACACTGGCATGCCTCAGCCAAGGTCTTCCAATTAAGAGAGGAAATCCTCCTTCAACCTGGGGCAATCTTAAAACCACAAAATCCAGAATGAATAGATTACCTTGTACTTCAAGTGGAACTTTTGGGATTACCCCCAAGGGTCTTACTTTGCTCTGATCTGCCAAAGTAACCGTGAAATTTGCAGGTCTTGAAGGGTGGAGTCCAATCCTTTTCATGGTATGTTCAGGCATCAAGTTAATGCCAGAGCCACCATCTACAATAACACCTTGAAATTCATGACCCTTGATTGATATTGTAAGCCGAGGGTTTTTATAATCTGTAAGGGGTGCTTCCCCCCTAATTATCCCTTTATGTAAGATAGCAGTCTTAGCCACTAAGCTTGTCGTAGAAGCCTCATCAATTATCTGCAATAATTCTGACCTGAATTTCCCATCCATCTTTATTAAATCAAAAATACTAACCTCCTTCTTCATTGACTTGAGTAGTTTTGAAGCCTCTGACTCTCTAAGAAAGTGAGCTTCATTTGCTTTGCCAAACTCTTCTTGAGCCCTGTTGAAGGCATGCCCAATGGCATCACTGGTGCCTGTGAGACATTCATTGTGGTTTGTGTCTGTACTTGTAGTATCTTTGTCTTCAATTGCAACTCTGTCTTTGTTCAATTCCTTAATTATCAATTCTTGATTTTCTACCACTTTTGCCGTTCCCTTGCTTCTTGTCTGTACTACAAAAGATTCGAGTTCTTCTAATTGTACCACTCTAGTGGATGGTGAGGGTTCATTCACCTGAGGTAATGTCTCCTCCTTGAATACAGAGATCATTTGGAGATGGGGTCCGGAAGTAGAGGCTTGATTCTTAGGACAACAGTTTGTATAGTGATCTCTGGCCTCTGGACAATTCCTGCAAGGAGGTGCATTTTCCGGAAGGGTGCACCTAGATTGGTAGTGCCCACATTCTCCACATCTGAAGCAAATAATTCGCCTTCTAGGCCCATTTGCAAGGTTAGTTCTCGGTCTAGGATTATAGTTATTACCTTGGTTTGTTGCTGCTGCCATTACATTTGCTGGTGGCAAGAGCCCTCCTTGTGTCCAGTATGTCGTTGTCGGCATTCCCCTTACTTGGCATTCATGGGCCTCATGCCCAATCTTCCTGCATAATTGACAAGTCACATTTAGCAAAGGGCATTCACTTACTATGTGTCCTTGCTTGCTTCACATGGAGCACCAGAGTCCGTTCTTAATGCCGCCTCCTTTTAGTTCTTGCAACTCCTACCTCAGCTGAGCTAGTTCCTCTGCTTGGGCTTCCTCCTCCTTTTGGAGCTTGAGGGCTTCAATCTCTCTTCTCAGCTGAGCTACAGTAGTCTCCTCCTCTGTGTAGGGCTTATTCCTTTTCAAGCCCTCCATTTCCCTTCTTAACTGGCTCACTGGGTCCTCCAGTTCTGTACCATATGATGGTTGGGAAGAAGTTGCACCATACTGGTGCCTTATCTGTTCCAAGCGGGTGGCCGTATTGATGAACTCCTCAACAGAGGCAGTAGGTAGCACTAACTCTTTTATTTTGCATTGGGTGACCACAGGTAGAGGTTTGGCTAACCACTTCTTGACAAAGAAGTCGTGTGGTGGATCCGGTAGTTTAGCCATTAGTGCTTTGGCCCTGGTCACGAACTCGGGGAACTTCTCTCCTGGACCCAACTTCAAGTTTTCCAATTCTTCTATAATGATCTCAGCCGTGTTGCCATGCTGAAATTGATTCTTAAAGGCCTCTTTCATCAAATCCCAAGAGGTAAAGTGATTTTCAGCAAACTGGCTAAACCACTTGTCTGCCAGACCTTCCAATGTGGCGGGGAAGAGTATCAAGAAAGCATCTTCCCTACCCATTAGCCCCCTAGTCTTACATAATGCAAGAAATCTTCGAATGTGCTCATCTGGGTCCTCATGGGCTAAACCTCTGAAGGAGGGAAATTTTATGTTTAATCTGGAGAGCAAGATTTCTAGGTCCACCTGTCCTGCCATGCTTCCTACCGATGAAGTCGATGAAAGTGGACTCGATGATCTTCTGTTCGTCTTTCTTCTTGTCTGCTTGCACTTGATTCTCAAGGTTTGTGACCGGGTCGCGGTCATGAGCTATTCATAGTCCACTTAAAATGAGACACTTGATAAAAGTATGTACCTTTTGGCCCACTTGGAGTAATGTTGTCGACACTGGAATATTGTCCTCCAATGGCAATATATATAGTCTCCTATGCTCAAAGCTCCTTGGATGTCCCACCGTGCGTGCCAAATTTGTTGGGGATTCGTGGACAAGAAGGAGTTTGAGGGTTTGTAGGAGAAAAAGGAGATGATGAAAATGGGATAACAGTGAGAACTTCTGCAAAGGAATACTCTTGGAAACCTTGAATATTGATTATCTTTCAACAATTACAATGACTGCACACAGTCTAATCAATGAGTAAATACAACTTCACAGAATATCAATTACTGAAGACCAATTATCTCAAGTCCTCTAGCAGCGGCCTCTCCTGCATCAATCCTTCACTTGCTTCCCGCTTCCCTTGTGCACACCTTGCACTAAGCTTCCACCAAGCTAAGGAATTGATATCACGGCGCACACACGAAATAGACCTTGGGACTCTTGGAATCCAACCCGCCTTCTCTGCACACTTTCCTCTTGACACCTCTTGCACTCTTGAATGTCGTCGCACACTGGAGGCTCTTCTTGCTTCCTCTCTTGCTTCCTCTGAAGCTCTCCCTTGCTCCTAGCTCTCAATGTGCTCAAGAATAGCCTTTGTCCTTCTTTTGTTGAGTCCGCCGGTTCGCGCACTCTAACTGCAATACAATCTTGGTGTCCTTTCAATGTCCCAAGATTGTCTTTTTAACTGGTCCTCAACGACTCGCTACTTTGTCCTGTAGTGACTTTAGAACAAGAGTGACTTTCCAAATAAATTTTTTGATTGGGCGGCCTATTTCCACCTTTGCGTACCTTCACCTTTCCTTTTAATTCTTTACTTTTGCACCTTAAGATTTTAAATTCATCCTTTGAACCTTAAGAGAAAAAATACTTTGCACCTTTAGTTTCAACCGGTTAGGGCTCTACAATTACTCTTGTAAGCCACTAGATTGGCATTTGTAAATCTTTTTCTTTTCATATTCCACATGAACCGAAAGGTCGTTGTGTAGAGTTGTATCTATTTATAAACTAATGAAAGGACGCTCCGGTAATGATCAGGAGAATCGCCAGACTGTTTGTCTCGGCGATTGCATTCTAAGAAGTTGTCGTAGTGTGGTGTTGAGAAATCTGAGTATTACTGTTCATTGTCTCTGTTTGATTACATTAGTTTGTGTTTGGGCACAATTCCTTTAAGTTAGAAAACATAAGTCTGTGTTAGGATAATGTTTACTTTGGCGCTGTGTACTGAGAAAGTATTGATCTGAATACGACTAGTAAGTCTATAAGGGAGTATGGCCTCTGATTAGCAGACCCCTTCCACTCCCAAGAACCCGAAAAGAGCTTAAACGCGCCTATGACGGCAACGCGCGTTTAACATTGGTGCCGTCTGTCGGAATGTGGCAATGGAGTGTTACAAATTGACTGCGGGAAGGTGACCATAGATTGTGAATTGACAGTAAGGTAGAGTAGTACGCAAGTGTTGCAAAGTTGATATATGCCGGTTACTCAGTCCGGCGAGTCGTATCCGAAGTACAGGAGAGACCGATAGCCTTGGGTGGTATCAAATTTGTTAAGGACACCCCCACGAGGCAGAAGCACAGATCGGTTAAGCCCAGTAGTAGAAGAAGCGAAGCATGGTAGCAGTGATTTCGGTAGCATTCCGGTAGAACATACTGCAATTCCGATAGATTTTGGTGTAATTTCGGCATAGTCTGCCGAAGATACAGTAACTTCGGAGTCTACAGGAACGCACTGTGTAGTTGATCCGACACCGTCTGGTCAAGATTCAAACCTCTCTGAGGATAGAGGTATGTTATCCAGAGAAACCATTGCTGGTGAAAGAATATCTTGGGTTGGGGAAAGTTCGACTAATTCCGGTGATAGTTCGGTCCCAATTGCAGGGAATTTACAATTTTCCGGTGACAGTGTTATACTTCCTGGTGAATCTTTCTTCCGGACACCATTGTTCGGGGTAAGTGTGCCTAGATTTGATACCAAAGAAGAGGATAGGCTATTCGAATTGGAAATCCGTAAAAGGTTGAGCGCTATTTTCGAATCGGAAGGTGAACAGTCTGATCATACAGAATCCGAAGGACCGGAAACACCTCCTCAACTCAGGAGATAGTAACAGTACCACCACTAGCACCATGAGTGACCAACAACAGCAACAACAACAACAGCAGCAACAACAACAGCCACTTCCACCTCGACCGGTTCCAACAGGAGTAACATACATCAAGTTCAGTGGATTTCCAGGTGATGACCCTGATGCCCATGTATGCACCTTTGAAATAAGTTATGCAGTACTAAACCATCCCCCCGATCCGGCATACAAGGCCATCGTATTCCAGTCTACATTAGTCAATGAAGCAACGAAGTGGTTAACAGAGTATGATATCAACCATTTCGGCACCTATGAAGCGGTAAGGGATGCGTTTTTGCAGAGCTTCCGGCTCAAGAAGAAACCTGCCAAAATTTTCAATTACTTGCAGAACAATAGACAGAAGCCGCATCAGACTGTGCAGGAATATGCCACATTATTTAGAACTCATTTAAGACAATTGCCTCCAGCACATGCTAATTTACCGGATGATGTCATAACCCAGTGGTTCATTAATGGTTTGACCCCACAGCTTAAACAAATCATGATCATCCGTTGTGTGGGTGCTATGACACTGGATGATGTCATAGCGATGGCCTTGCAGCTAGAACATAAGGTTGGAGGATTCACTGAAGACCTGTAGTGGCTGAAAGCTAGTAGAAACATTACAGAGGATCCGGCTAAACAGATGTACTGCATTAAATGTAAAAATCCAAGGAATACGAGTGCTACCTGTGCCCTTAATCAGATGTATTGTGCTATCTGTAATACCATCGGACATTCCACCGAAGATTGTGTGTATAACACCAAAGTGCAGGGACTAACAACTGTAAATGCCATTATACAAGAACCGGGGCAGCCAGCCACTCACTACGTGCCACCACAGATGCGAAACAATCCGTCCCAAGGATACAGGAGTTATCGAGGACATCCGAATACAAATTACAATACAAATCATTGGCAGACAGGAACATCACAGGAAGGTACTTTCTTGCCACCACCCCGATGTCATTTTTGTGGTGAGCTTGGTCACGTTCGAAGATTCTGCAAGGATGCAGTCGAATATGATCAAAGAAAGAAAGAGCGTCAGAATCCAATGACCAATATGGTCTATATCTCACCAGTGGAAACTCAAGGAGTAGTGATTCAAACAAGATCTAGTAAGCAGTTACAACCAGCAGCGGAGGTGTTTGAACCTGGCATCCGTGAACATCAAAGAATGTATAACAAGGCTAGCCAATGGACCAGCAAAGAGCCTACGGTGTTCCCTGATCTAGTTCCGGTGACACAGGTTCCCCTGCCAAAGGTAGGAGCGCAGGAACAAGATTGTACCCCAGTAACAGGAGAATCATCATCGGAACCAGTGAAGAGTGCAATTCCAACAGACCAGGTATGGGATATTCTCTCGAAGGCTTCAATTACACTTCCTTTGGGGCAACTACTCGCCCTCGTGCCTCGAGTTTGGCAGCAATTCTAGCAACAACTCAGTCCTGGATCTCCGAGTACTCCGGCAACTGCCACAATCCAACCGGAAGCTAACTCTACGGTGGATCATGCGGTCCCCTTAATTACGGTATGGCACAAGAATCACAAAATTACTCAAGTACTAACTAATGGTGGTTCCGGTGTAAATATAGCCACTGCAGCCCTTTGCAAGAAGAGGGTGGACCCAAATTGAGCCTGTCCAATTTTTTGTAAGAATGGCCGACCAATCCCGAGTCCATCCAGTGGGACTCGTACGGAATGTCCCGATCACTTTGTAGGGTACAACGTTTAAGATGACCTTTGTAGTCTTAGAGCTACCGGAGTCTAGTCTCGATTATAATCTTCTTTTTGGCAGACCCTGGTTGAAACAGGCTAAGGTTATACAGGATTGGTCAGCACAGGAACTGACTTTCAAAGACAATCATCGTAAATATGTTGTCAAGCTGGATGCTATTCAGCCCTGCGAATTACATGCCAGACCTTATGTAGCAGAGCCAGTCCACATGTTGGATGGTTTATCCGATGACGAAGAAGAAGAATTTCTGAAGAATAACAAAGATTTGATCTCTTTGGGGGACTGTTGATTTGCAATCCGTAGCAGACAACTGGAGTCCGGCAGCCTGTACAGTGATACCTGTGACCGGAGATGTAGATGCCAATGATAACGATGCTATGGATGGAGCCACTTTGCAGCAACTTTTACAGTCAGTTGATGATTCGATGAAAACTCGGCAATTCTATGTTCCCGAAGATCAGTTAATCACCTATAATTTGGGAGATGAAGTGAACCCACGACCTGTCAAGATAAAGGAAGAATTATCCAAGGCATTTCAAGCAGATTTGATCCAGCTTCTTCGTGAGTTCTCTGATGTTTTTGCCTGGGATTATCGTGATATGAAAGGTGGGGATCCTCGCATCTATCAACATCGGAACGTGCTCAAACCAGAAGCAAAGCCGATTAAACAATCCAGCTACCGAATGAATCCTAACTATGCAGCACAGGTCAAGGCAAAACTCGATCAGCTACTAAAAGTGGGATTCATTGTCCCCATTGAACATGCTGAATGGATCTCGCCGATCGTAATTGTTCCGAAGAAAAACAAGCAGCTCAGAATCTGTGTGGATTACCGGAAATTGAATGCATCCACAATACATGATCCATTTCCTCTTCCTTTTCTTGACACAATGCTGGACAAGGTGGCAGGACACAAGATGTACTCCTTTTTGGACCGTTACAATGGATATAACCAGGTCCGAATGGCTGAGCAAGATATACCGAAAACAGCGTTTATTACGAATTGGGGTGTTTTTGCTTGTACAGTCATGTGGTTTGGGTTAAGGAATACTCCTAGTACCTTTCAGCGTTGTATGCAGGAAATTTTTTCACCCTACCTCACTTCTTTTATGCAAGTATACTTAGATGACTTCTCTTTATTCGGCAAAATTATGGCACACCTATATCATTTACGGTGTTGTTTCGAGAAATGCCGCGAATACCGACTTTGCTTGAACCCGACTAAATCTGTCTTTGCGGTTTCTTGTGGTAAACTACTTGGCCATATTATATCTTCACAAGGCATACAGGTTGATCCAGACAAAGTTGCCGCCATGTTGGAAGCACCTGTGCCTACAACACCAAAAGAAGTTATGTGATTCCTGGGACAAATTCGGTGGTATGGTCGCCATTTACGGTGGTTAGCTCATCTCGCCACACCACTTAATCGACTCATGACGAGCACTCCCCAACAGTTTGACTGGGCTCCACAATGTCAAACTGCCTTTGATCGTTTAAAAGAATTATTGACCCATGCACCAATTTTGCAACCCCCGGATTGGGAACGCCCATTCCACGTCTTTGTTGATGCCTCAGATATCGCAATTGGAAGTTTTTTAATGCAGCAATGTGATAAGTGGTTCACGCCTGTGTATTATGCAAGTCGTCAACTCGCTCCTGCTGAAAGAAATTATTCAGTAACTAAAAGAGAATGTCTAGGTTTGGTGTATTCTGTAAAGAAATTTTGGCATTATTTGTTAGGCCAAAAATTCACCTTTCATGTAGATCACACTGCGCTAGTGTATTTGGTCTGGCAACAGCATTTAGGTGGTCGCTTGGCACGTTGGGTTCTATTGTTACAAGAGTTCGATTATGAAGTGATTCATCGACCCGACACTGCACATGCATCAACAGATTTTCTCTCTCGATTAGATTCCGGTGAAGCTCCGGTGGGTGTTGATGACACCACACCAGCAATTCATGTTACTGAAACGACTAGTGATGAATCTGCAGAACCTCCTGTAACACCTACCTACTATGATCAGTTATTAACCTTTCTTACTGATGAATGTCTTCCCCCTCAAACTTCTCCTGCGATGAGGCGTAAAATTGCAGTTTACAATCGCAGATTCCGGTTGATTGCCGGACAGTTGTATTATATGGATCACACTGGAGTTTTGTTTCATTGTATTCCTCCACATGAAGTAAACTCGGTTATTGCTATGGCACATTTAATACCTTCCAGTGGACATTTTGCAGCAGATTTAACGCATCGAGAAATTTTGCAAAGTGGGCTCTCGTGGTTTACTATGTACAAAGATGTGACTCAGTTTGTGTAGCAGTGTGACAATTGTCAGTGATCTGGCCAGCCATTACAACACCATTTCTTTCCTCTGCAACCTGTATTACCTTTGGAACCTTTCCAGAAATGGGGTCTTGATTTTATTGGACCAATCATACCTCCAGCAATCCTTAGCAACAATCGATACATTCTGACATGCACAGATTATGCTACCAGATGGGCAGAAGCTTGGGCCTTACGGTCCACCACAGCTATTTTGGAGGCCAAATGCCTGATGAAGGACGTATTCCCACGTTATGGATTACCTCTGGAACTTGTGACAGATCAAGGCACACACTTTACTAACAATTTAATGCGGGTGCTCACACACACTTTTCAAATTCTGCATAAATTCAGTTCACCGTATTATCCTCCTGCTAATGGCTTAGCTGAGAGTACAAACAAAACGTTGTTGACTATGCTTCGTAAATTGATTGTGGAATCACCAGAAAGATGGGATCAGTTACTACCTGTAGTATTATGGGCATACCGGACTACATACAAAGTAGCAACCAGACTGACTCCTTTTAAGCTGGCTTATGGGCTAGAAGCAATAGCACCAATGGAAATTGTAGTACCCAGCTTGCGCATGGCTATCATTCAAAAACTGTTACCTGAGGACTCCTTGCCATTTCGGTTGAACACACTCAGAGACTTGGATGAACATCATTGGGAAAGTTTTCTGACCCTTCAAGAAGTTCAGTTGCGGCAAGCTCATACTCATGATCGGTATCTTAAAACTCCAGTTTTTATGGTGGGACAACTTGTGTTATTTTATAATGCTAAATCAAATCGTGCGGCTGGAAAATTCAAATTACGGTGGTTTGGTCCTTACCGGATTAGTGAACAAGTATGCCCAGCTACTTTTTGGTTGACTACATTGACCGGAGTTCCTCTTTCTAAAGTGATCAATGGTTCAAAATTGCGGCCATATCACCAAGCACCTGATTCTCGCTGACATGTTCTTCGCGTATTATTTACTTTCTTTTTTGTTTTTGCGTGATTAATTAAATAAGTCTGTAAATATCCTCATTTTGATATCTAATTATGATCAACAGCCACCCTGCATTATCGAATTTGCACATGCATGCACGCCATAGTTATGAAGGTTATCATCTCAACACCACACGATGATTAGCATTTCGATCGTCGCCCGTTCCCACGTTTCTACTTAATCTTCTTCTTTTCGCTGTTAATTGCTATTGTGTCTGTGTGTTTTGTGTGCTTTGTGCTTTCTGTAATCACTGTGTATTCGTGTTACTTCGCGTGCGGATCATGGAAGCTTTAGCAAATTTTGCTACCTTCTATGATGGACTCCCTCAGGACGTGAGTGAATTCTTGCATGTCTGAGGTTTGTCCAACTTCGCTGAGTTGCCCTGGCATTCAGTGGAGTGTCATCCATATTATGCTCAAATTATCGCTGCTATTGCTGCCACACCTACTACAGAGCAGAGTTGGCCTATTACGTGTTTCCCATCTCGTGTCGTAATCACCCAACAGTCATTTGCTGCCGCTTTTCAACTTCCTCTAGAAGGACGAGAGAATGTTCCTAACCTTCCGATCGCTACTATGATTCAATTGTTCCCCAGGCACTCTTCGAATGAGTATGCCATACTCTGTTGCCCTGATCCTGAACGGACTGCCCTTCAATTTTTAGTAGCCATATTGAACTTACAGAAATGCACTTATGAGATTTCTCGCCTGTTCTACTCGATGATTGATATGGCTACTAGAGAGTCTGTCAATTTTGTTTCTTACTATTTCTGGTGCATTCACCGTGAATGCGTTACGGTCATTAAGCACGTTAACAAAGGTGATCTTCCACGTCTTCCCCATGTCCTGACATTTCTATTTCCTGCCATCCAAGCATCGCAACCACCTCCAAACGCTCCCATCCTATACCATGAGGAATCTGCACAAATACTTGAAGATACCAAAGATGAGGATGAAGATATCTTCCAACTTCTCCACCGAAAACGCAGAAAGATAAGCACCTCTGAAAGTCAAGAACAAGGTTCCGTTGCTGGGAATGAAGAAGAAGGACATGAAGAAGAAACCTTTCACGTCACCGCTACTTCAATCCATATTGACTCTTCTGGACAATCTTCTCAGGATAACCAACAGGAACACAGTGTTTCCACCACTGCTTCTAACACAGATTCTTCCCGACAGGAGTCTCAATACCAATCCCAAGAAGAAGTGCAAGATCTTGTTGCGGGCATGCTCAATGAAATAATCGCTCTGGTGGAGTCTATCAGTACCTGCACTGAAGCAATCACGCAGCAACCTACCAAAAAATTGTTGGTGGCTAACACTCTGCTACCCACTCCTCCACCCATGCCTCTGAATAAGCCCATTGAACCTGTTTTACCTATTGTCCTTGAAGCACCGGATTCTTCCTCCTCTTCACCTAACTATTCTCCACCCTCTTCCCGTCAACTCTTGACAGCTTCTTCATCTCAACCACATCCTCCTCTTCTGTTTCCTTCAATACCTATGTTTACTAAGCTAGCATCCATGGGTCATATGTTGATCCAACTGTCGGAGCAACTATCAAAACAGATGAAGGAGGTTACTGATAATCTCATACAAGAATTATAGCATAAGGTCGATGTTCTTGAAGCAGACATTAATCCACTCCAGGAAGAAGCGGATGCAGTAAAGGCAGAAAATCATACTCTGCACATACAGATTCAACAGCTCCAGGCCAAACTTGCCGAATAGGAATCATTAATTAGTCAAAGAGATGCTTCGTTAGCTGAGATTCAAGTTAAAGATGATTTAATAAGTGCTGCCGATGCAGAAATTATCCAGCTAAAACAGTTAGTCCAAGATAAGGAAGATGTCTGTATAGCACTAGGAAACTTGTTAGAAGAAACTAGAGAACAGTTAGATGAAGTCGTGCATAAAGGTCAGGAAATGGCGGATTTAGCCAAAAGGACTAATGAAGAACTCCAGAGAACAAATTCTAATTTGTTTGAGGCAAATTCTGCTCTTAAATTTCAGATGAATTTAACAGGTCAACTACAGAAGGAGATTGCAGGGATAAGAAAAGAAAGGGATGCATATTACCGAACAATCCAATATCAGGCTCAAGAATTGGAGCGAAGAGAAAAGCAGCTCGGAGCTCAAGCAGAGCGTTTATCCCGTGTCGATCAACAGATTGCCGATATGAAATTGAGCCGGTATGCGGCACTGGCAAATGACTTTTACCCGTAGGAAGCGTTTTTGCAGACCCAGGCTGAAATATTAATGAGTCAAGTAATTGCCACTAGTTCTGTTCGTACAGATTCGCAGTTAGTTGAACCCGATATTTTAAAACAAATGCTGGATTCTCTGAAGCAGAAAATTGCCAGAACATTTAAATTAGCCCGAACAATGTATATCCAGGGTATAGTCGATGAGCCATAGATTTTGTATACCTGCGGGTTCAAGTCCACCGTGCATGCCAGTGTAAGCCGTCGGATTGGCATTTGTAAATCTTTTTCTTTTCATATTCCGCACGAATCGAAAGGTCATTGCGTAGAGTTGTATCTATTTATAAACTAATGAAAGGACGCTTCGGTAACGATCAGGAGAATTGCCAGACTATTTGTCTGGGCGATTGCATTCTGTGAAGTTGCCGTAGTGCGGTGTTGAGAAATCTGAGTATTAATGTTCATTGTCTCTGTTTGATTACATTAGTTTGTGTTTGGGCACAATTCCTTTAAGTTAGAAAACGTAAGTCTGTGTTACGATAATGTTTACTTTGGCGTTGTGTACTGAGAAAGTATTGATCTGAATACGGCTAGTAAGTCTGTAAGGGAACGAGCAAGAGTTTTTGTTAGTAAGTTGGATTAGCAAAGTTGTTTTAAATGTATTGTCATATGAGTGATTTAATTGGGAAAATCAAGTTATAGGGCCTCTGATTAGCAGACCCCTTCCACTTCCAAGAACCCGAAAAGAGCTTAAACGCGCCTGTGATGGCAACGCACGTTTAACACTCTGTATCGTCATTGTGCACTTTGGGATCGCAAAAATCATTGCCCTATGTGAGCATGAATTACACAATGCACAATAGATTCTTGCATTAATCGAGTTTTCCATACTCATCCATTTTATTCTGCATCTTGATGGCACACCTTATGAATGCATAGAGCGGGGTTTCTCTGCATCTTTCTTCAGACTCTGATTGTTGCTACGGAAGGGATGGTGACAAAGATGAAGATTTTTGCACGGATGGCTGAGGGAGAGGAGCTCCAACTGCACATTAACTGCAAGAGAGACTCTTGCTGAAACAACTCCATGACTGAGATGGAACTGCGAGCATGTCAATGCAGCCATTCTGGAACCATTCCGTGTGTCCCGCTTCACCTCTACGAGAGTAGTGCACAATCTATGATGAAAGCATTTATTGCCAGTCTTTTTTTTCAATAAAAGGAAGTTCGGCATTAGCATTTCTTGCCAGTCTTCCACATATCCTCTCATCCATCACTTAGATCCTCTTCAATAAAAGTTATCTTAAATCTGTCTCTTTTGATTCAATTGGTATGAGCTGTTCTCTTGTCCTAAAGTTTACTAGCCACGACTATCAAGCGATTTTGTGAGGCTTTAACAGCCATACTTGCATCATTTTATCTCAGATACAAAGAGAGTAGCCACAAGATAATCATTATGGTGCATCCATACTATGTAGGCGTTCGGGAGCAATGGTTCTACAACCATCAAATTGGGCATTCATCACTTCTCCATCTCTGTGACAGAGATGGAGAACTGAAGTAGGTGAGCTGGAGGAGTTGTTTCTCCCACTGCTGGGCCTTTGACTCATAGCCTAGGCCAGCGTATTCCACATGTCTACTTCATAGTCAATAGAAGTTTTACTTGCAAAAGTGCCGCTGTTTTGTGTGTGTGAAGAGAGAGAGAGAGAGAGAGAGAGAGAGAGAGAGAGAGAGAGAGAGCGCCAAAGTGACATTTGTACTCGTCTCTACTGTAGACTATCTTGTGTGTCACACAAATAACATCTTTGAGAAAATCAATGGACTTCTCTTTGACGGATAGTAATAGAAGGAAGAGAGCGCAACTAGTTCTTCTTCTCCCTACTCTGCAACACATCTCAACCAAAAAGACAGCAAGCAAGAGGGGACATGTCAGATAACGAGCTCATTTCCATGTGCCATGATGTCAGTGATGATTTAATCAAGAAAGTTCTTTGATTTTTAACTATAGGCCATAATGTCCATGTTTGGTTGTTCTAGTGGTTGAGTCTTTGGTCTCTTGAGGTGGAAGTCCAGAGTTCAATCACCAAGTTGGACATGTAATGGTTTTAACCCTTGCTTTGTGGGATACAGGGAGTCCCACAAGTATTATGCCCACTCACCTCTATAGTTGTTCTTTCAAAGTTAAACGTCTAGGGAGTAGGCGCTTGATGAACCTCCATTTATCAAAAAAACTATAGGCCATAATCAATTACTATATATAAGAACGATCATTTGCACATGGGGTCGTCAGATATGCCTTGTTTTTTTGGAAATTAGAACCATGTAACTAATGTAACTTGAAGGAAATGTTAACTTCAAGTTGCTTTCATTTTAACACCCCTCAATTTTTCACTCTCTCTTCACATGATACACAACTTTGGCCCATATATATTGACCTAATTTCTTGGCAGCTGACCAATAAAAGGGGAAAATTCTAAGGAGTTTTCTATTTTTTCAAGGATTCATTACTCTCCTTTGGCACTCTATACACATAACTACTCACTATACTCTCTCATCAAAGAGTTGTATTGCATTTCCAAAGGGCTTTAACCCTCTCTCTCGAGATAATTATTGTAACTTCCCAAGGGTAAGTGACCATATCTTTGAACACAATTTGGAACCCTTCACAAGAGTTACCTTGTATTTTTTCTTGAGTATCAACCCTCCTCTTTGGACACACCATTTGGCACTATGTGCCCTTCACTTTGTGACTAAAGAATAAAATAAGAACTTAGTGTGTGTGTGTGTGCTTGTGTGTTGGAGGCTAGTCTAAGCCCACCCACAAAATTTCTCAAGTTCCCAAGCTTAATCTAAGGCTATCTTGGTGTGCATCGGGCTACTTTAAGCCCTCTCTCTATGTCGGCTTTCCTCACTTTTGGTGCCAAGTGTAGGGCTATACTAAGCCCTCCCCCCCATCCAAGGTGTCTCTCTCATCATCAAGAGTAGGGGCTAGTCTAAGTGTTCCCCCTACCCCACCTCTAATTTTCTGCCAATTTCAACTTCATTTGTTTCCAAGTGTGATTTATTTTCAACGGTGACAATGTCAACGATCTTGAGTGTGAAATATTTAAGTCAATGGTAGGCTGATTTTTATGCCAAAGGATGAGTGACTCAATAACACCAACTATAATCTTTGGAAGGATACAATTAGGGCATACCTTTATACCAAGTTATTATATGAAGTAGTTGAAGGAATAGAGCCTCAACCAAACAAGGAAAAAGATTTAGGTCAAAGACAAGAGTGCTTTAGTTCAGTTACTTTTAGCTTGTGGTGAGTTGACCAAGATCCACATTACCTCCTGCAAAAGGTCCTACAAAGCTTGGAATATTCTGCAAGATTTTTATGAGGACAAAAATCCTTCAAAAATCTACACCTTAGAGGCCAAGTTTCACAACCTCTCAATTAGGACCTAAGATCCCATTTCTAAAGTTACCGCAACCTTTGAAGATTATCAATGCAAGGTAGCATTGTGTGGCTGACATGTTTCTAGTGAGGACATGGCCATTCCACTTCTCATGATCTTATGAAAATTTTGTAACAACCCTTTACAACTACGGCCAAGTATTAGCTTAGGAAAAAGTTCAAAAACTTTTGCTCCTCCACAACTCTCAAGCAAAGTCAACATCCTCACAAGAAATCATGATGAAAGCCAAAGGACCATTCAACAAGGTGAAACATGCTAGTCACAACTCTAGCAACACACCCAAACAAGGTTATCCTCTCAGCATAGGTCTCTCTATTCTAGTGAAGGCATACTTATCTCCACAAAAGCTAATGCCTTAATTACTTCAAGTTCCTCTCAGGAGTGGATCTTTGATAGTTGAGCTGCATCTCATATGTGTAGAGATTGAGGCTCCTTCCAAGAGATAGAAGATCACACTGGTGAATTCTATTTAGGAAACAACGAAAGTCTCCCCATAGAAGGCAAAGGAGAAGTTCGAATCACCGATTGTCATAGGGAGTGTAAAGCTTTATCCAATGTCTTTTTTGTTCCAAACTTATGCATGAAGCTACTCTCCCATAAGGCCATCATTGACCATGATAAACAAGTGTTATTTGATAACACATGTAAAAGTGATTGACCCTATAACTAAAGATATCATTACACAAGGCATTAAAGACAAAGGTCTTTACAAGCTATCATGCTTTTTGTTTGAGTCCCTTTCTAACCCTTGGCACCAAAGATATAGGCACACCTCATGCTTAACCAAGATTTCCACATCACTGATGGTTAAGGGATTACCCAAGATCGGGCAAGTACATGATATCTACCAAGATTGCACACAAGGCAAGCAATACAAGGCTCCCATCCCAAAGGAGGCTTCCACCTAAGCTAGGAACTCTCTAGCCCTAGTCTACATGTAAATTATGCACTTATGCATTAGATTCACTAGATTTCGAAGCCTTCCAACTACAAAGAAGCTCAAGATCAACCCAATTGGGAAGAAGTTATGCAAGCAAAGATGGATGCAAATTGAGAAGAAAAACACTTGGACACTTATTCCTAAGCCTTCAGCTTATCAAGTCAGAGGAGTTAAGTATCTATATAGAGACAAGTAAAAATGAGATGGTACATTGGACAAGTACAATGCAAGACTTGTAGCTAAGGGATATAAGCAAAATCACGACATTGATTATGAAGAAACATTTGCCTCGACTACAAGCTTTACAGCTATAAGAATCATTCTTCAATGAAGTGCACACTTCAAATGGCCCATTTACGAGATCGACATCAAAAGTGCTTCCCGCAATGGAGATCTTCAAGAAGAAGTATGTGTTGAACAACTTGAATGTTTCAAGATCAAATGAAAGGAAGATAAAGTGTACAAGCTTCACAAATCACTTTACGAACTCAAACAAGCTCCCAAGGCTTGGTATGAAAAGATCAAAAATTACTTCGAGGGAGCAGTGTTGATGCTAGCTTGTACATCTATCAGAAAGAGTCCCTAGTTGCAATAATCATCCTTTAAGTAGATGAATTGATCTTGATAGGTTCAAATGAAGAATGCATCCAAATCATCATCACATAGCTTCACCTTGAGTATTCCATGACAGATCTTGGCCTACTTCACTACTTCTAAGGTATGGAAGTTTAGTAAAACAAAAGAAGGCATATTCCTATCATGGAAGAAGTACCTTTCATATCTTCTTTCTAGATATAACATGGACTAGTGTTGCTCAATATCTACACCATTTGATCCAAACATCAAGCTCACATTGGAGGATTCATCATCACTTGTGGATGTGTATATTTATTCGTAACTTGTTGGTTCATTACTTCACCTAGCCAAAACTCGGCCAGATATTGCCTATGCACTTGGGATACTCAATCAATTTGCACATTAGCCTCATTAGACACATTGGGATGGTGGTGAGAGACCACTTCGATATCTTGCCCTCACTCGACATCATGGTATTGGTATAGAGGGAACATCCTTATTAATCCCACTTATCAATAAGTGGTTGTGCCTTTGAAAGTCCCCATTCAATATAGGATTGTTAGTCTTGATGCCCCTAATAGTAATCCTATTAGAACTCATTTCTCGAATGAGATCCTAGGAGATTTTAATATGGTCACTTCTCTTGATATAAGATATGATAGAAGGGGTGTGGTTATTGGAGGTAGGGGAAATGCTATTTGGTTTAACCTCATCACCTCCCACGAACTAGTTGATATCACCCAAAGCTCTATTTTTCTATGGAATAATAGAAAAGAAGGTACTAGGCTTGATAGATGCTATATGAACATTGAGAGCCTCCAAAACCTTTGGAATGCCAGGGTTGAGCTAATGCCTCTTTCCTCCTCTCTCACCATAAGACTTTGAAGCTTGAGCTCAATAGAGAGTGTCCCAACTATATAGCTGGGTAGCTCAACTTACGTATCACCCTTCTCAAAATTCTTTGTGTTTTAGATGAGACAAAAAGTATGGTTTCTTCACATTTTGCTAATAGGGTGAACCCTTTTATTGCTTGGGAAAAGTCAATGAAAGACATTCAAAAGCTTTTCGCTCACTTCAAGAAAGTTTGAAACAAAGGAAGGATGGTGATTGCTAGAGAAATTGAGAACATTGGCTCTACTCAGTCTTTGGATTTCAGGAGTAATCAAAACCGGAGAGCCCCTAAAAAAGAAAGATCTTGAATCTCCTTAGAGACTACAAGAGTCTCCTAAAAGGCAAAGCGTAGTATATGCACGCATTAGCGTGTAGTACCATAGGAAATTGTAAGAGCATCAAACACATCTCAAGATATCGCCCGTAATGTTTTTGAGCGCTAGCTGGTTTGGTTGCGGCCCTTGCCTCTCTAGTCTAGGGGTGTGGGTTCAACCCTTCTGGGAACATCCCTGACCACTTGTGTGGTGAGCGGTTTAACCCAACCTCTTTTGAGCATCTTTGGGCCTTGGGGCATTGTAGTTCAAATTAGGTCTTTGGGGAACCTAGTTCAAAACCAATTCTCTCATGTTGTCTTTGGGCCGTCCCTTCCTAACTTTTATCTTAACGAACATTCGGCCTCCATATCCTAGTAGTTGCTAAGCATTTGTTTTGTGAAATCTAGAGAATTCCATAGGTGTTATGTTCATCTTCATTCTACTTTCAAATTAATTCAAGCTAGATCAGTAGATCTCAAACACCGAACTTGCTTTAAGAAAGAAAAGACATCGCCAATAATTCTATTACTCTCTATGGCATTGAAGACACATATCGTCTATACCTCAATGATAGCAGTTTCTAAGCATGGAAGGAGTGGCATTGCTGTGAGAGAGAGAGAGAGACAGAGCTCTTGAGGTGTTCAGAGAACTGATTCATCAATTTTGAAGGTGGCCGTTATTATTCTATTACTCTCGAGTCTCTATCGCATTTACACAAACATCGTTTATACCTCAATGATAAGAGTTCTTTTAACATAAAAGCACAGACATTGAGAGAGAGAGAGAGGTCTTCGCGTGTTCTGGGAAATTTTGAAGATGGCCCTTTACTCTATAACTCTCTATCGCATTTTACGACAAACATCGTTTATACCTCAATCATAAGAGTTCCTCCAACGTAGACGCAGTGGCATCCCTAGCTCGAGAGAGAGAGAGAGAGAGAGAGAGAGAGAGAGAGAGAGAGATTCATCAATTTTGAAGGTGCCCCGTTATTCTATTACTCTCTATTCATAGCTAAATGATACGAATTATTCTAACATAGAACTTAGAGAGAGAGAGAGAGAAAGGTCTTTAGGTGTTCAGAGGATTGATTCATCGATTCGAAAGGTGGAGATTTTAGAGGATATCATTAATGAACAACATAGTGACGGCTCGAAGTAGGGATCGAGGGGCTTAACAATCTACTCCTCTACGTCGTTTTCAAGCCACCCCTCCACTAAAGAAAGGCGCTCAATTTTGTCCGTAGGTCCAAGCCTCAAAGCCTTACTTTAAAACATTTCCCTAGCTCCATTTTTTTTAAGAAAACAGAGAAAGTAATAAATTAGATGAGAAGTGCTACATCAGTGATACATACAACTGAACTCAACCCAACAAGGGGAGAAGCATCTAGATGATATCAATGGTCATGGAAACCCTCTTGGAGCAATACAACTAGAGGAGTTTCTGCCTCCATTTCTGGTAGGGCTCCAAGTTACAAAAGGAGCTGAGCTGAAATCAGCAGGACCAACATCAATTATACTTTTAATACAAAATTTGGAAACATAAATAAGTTCCCTTTTACACATCATGAGATAATTCTTGGCACCACTACAGAATACTTTCTGATTTCAACTTTTCCCAATATTCCAAATAATGATTGCCCTCCAAAGATGCCAAAGAGCAGGATCAAACCTCCAACAGACACCTATTATAGCTTCCTTGTGAGAAAGAGTAGTCCGACTAGGAGTTTGAAAGGGTTTATTAAGCAGCTTCCAGAAATCTTGAGCATGGACACAATGAAGGAAAAGATGATTGATATCTTCTGACATACCACAAAATAAGCACTTCCCATCACCGTTATTACATTTCAATGCTCTCTTAGCTATCCAGATCCCGTTGTGAATCATTAGCCATTGGAGTAGGGAATGCTTGATGCTGATAAGGAAAAGCCCAGATGGATTTGAACCTAAATCTCCACTGGTGTTCTAACCAATGAAGGTTCCATCTTTGGTTAAGCTTCTCAATCAGGGGACCAATCTTGAAGTAATACTTCTTGTAGTTCTGATAGATTTCATTTGCAATATTCTTCAACTCTACAAGTTTGTAGTAGCAGCAGTTGGAAGCCAATTCTTTAACATAGTCACTTTATTGCTTCAAAAACTGTTTACAACTAGAAGAGACATTAGTGAGATTATATATATATTGATCTTCAACTACTTTACTCTTTATGGTGAGGTCCTTCCAAGCTGAGAATCCACCTTTCCTGTATTTATTAGACTAAATATTAATATTATAAGTATACTTTGAATTAAACCAACCATTCCAAATAGATCCTTGCAAAATAAAGAAGAAATTTTTGGATAGCTCAGGGTTCAAAGAATAATTCATCTTAGCTTCCATCCACGAATTCCACATACTATTGATAAGCCTACTGCCACTAGGGATGTATATAGTAGGAGAACTAACAATATCCCAAAAGTCATTATTATTCCAAGACTTAGCATTCTTAATATAATATCTAGAACAGTTCCTTTTGATCAACCAAGCCCAATGGTCAAAGCTATCTATGGCTCTGACGATCCATTTAGCACACATCTATTTAGCCATTTTAACAAGATAGTGGACTCGCATACCTCCTTCTTCTCTCTTCATGCAACAGATCTTCAAGAAATCCTAGAGACATTACTTTGGTTAATGTTACCACACCATAAGAATTTTTTGGCAATAGCAATAAGCTACATCATCTTCTTGTTACGAGGAGTCCAACAAGACAAAAAATAGATAATGGATGGCAATATAAAATGATTGAGAACAAAAACTCTATAGATTGAGTTGCTCTGAAATCCAATCCAAGAAAAGACTTTGTCCCTAAACTTGTTTAAGATCCAGTCCCATCTCTGATTATAAGACACATTAAATCCCATTGAAACTCCCAATAATCTAAAAACTTTACCATCATGAAGAATTTCACACCCAAGCTTTTGAATTTGGAATCACATTATTAGAGGACTTGAAAGCAGTTTTAGTGTGATTAACTTGGGACCCACTGCACACAAAAAAGGTCAATGCACTTACAGAAATTGGTGGCATACTCTTCTTTAGCCAAGGTCACCATATTGGTGTCATCCGCATACATCTGAAGCCCAATTTGGTCATTACTGCCATGAATGTTAATCCCTTTGATTGAGCCTTGTTTAATACAGTCTTTTATTAACCAGCCAAGAGAGTCACTTATTATGGAAAACAAGATGGGAGAAATGGGGCATCCATGTCTAATGGAGTTAGTAAGTCTAATGTGGTCAGAGAGATGACCATTCATGGAGACCCTAGTGTAAGCATTCCTAAATAAAACACTAACAAATTTAATAAAATTTCGTCCAAGACCAACATCATGCAGGGATTGAAATATGAAACTCCAATCAACTCTGTCATAGGCTTTATCAAAATCAACCTTAAAGAAGAAATAGTCCTGATTACTCTCACTAGCATAGTCCATACCTTCCCAGAGGGTAATGATAGTATCAAGAATATATCTCGCCTTAATAAAGCCTTTTTGTTCATTAAGGACAATTTTATTCATCAAAGGGCTGAGTCTATTGGCAAGAGTGGTAGAGAAAATTTTATATATGGAAGTCACACAAGGAATTGGCCTCCAATTATTTATGTCTTCCTTGGGCCCTTTTTTATGTATCAATTTAACGACACCAATATTGATAAAGGGTGAGAGAGCTCCTCTTTTTAGGGCATCTTTCCAAGTCAAGAGAATGAATGGGATGAGGAAATCTTTTAAAACCGATAAAAATTCATTAGGAAGACCATCAAGACCAAGAGTTTTGCCAAGCATCAATTTACCGATGGTTTCTCTAATCTCACAAGAAGATATGGTTTCTCCATGAAAACATCATCTGAAATGTAACCATTTAGAAAAGCATTCTTCACATCTAATTGACATAGTTTCCAACCTTTACATGCAGCAATAGCTATGAGTGTCCTTATGGTTGTCATCTTTGCCATAGGACTATAAGTCTCAGCATAATCTATACCATATGTGTGAGCATACCTTTTCACAACAAGTCTAGCTTTATACCTAGATACACTTCCATCTGCATACCTCTTTGTTTTGTAGACCCATTTGCATCCAATGATCTTCTGACTATTAGGTTTGGGAACCAAATCCCAAGTCTCATTTTCCATCAACGCATCATACTCCTCTTGCATAGCTTTCTCCCAATTTTCCTTACCTTTTGGCTCTTCATATGTAGAAGGGTCTTCCTCTACTTTCACCATATAAGAATAATCTTTAATGGTAAAAAATGAAGTATCATAGCTATACCTTATGGGTTGCTTTCTATTCCTTGTTGACCTTCTAGCTTCTCCACTCTTTGAAGTCTCTAGTTCTTCATATTCTGGATCAAACCTTGGCATCTCTTCATTATCAATCTGAGTATCAACAATCTCTTCATCATCATGAATTTGAACCTTTGATTTCCCTTTTCTTTGAGTCATGACTTCTTCATCACCTGCATGAATATTAATTGTACCTGCATTACCAAGTACCTTGCTCATCAAATGTAACATCCTTTGACACAAGGAATTGCTTTGTGGATGGACTCCACAACCTATCCATCTGCTTATCATCATAACCAATGAATACATACTTTTCATCTTTAGGTTCCAATTTATGCCTCAACTGAGATGGCACATATGCATAAGCCAAACATCCAAACACTTTGCAATGGTCTAAGGTAGGTCTCTTACCCCACCAAGCCTCATAAGTTGGCATACCCTACAAAGCTTTACATGGTAACCTATTAACCAAGTATGTGGCTGTATTTATAGCCTCAACCCACAAATAATTTGGATAATTTTTCTCCTTCATCATTGACCTTGCAAACTCAACAAGAGTTCTATTTATCCTTTCTGCTACACCATTTTGTTGAGGAGAGTACCTGCAAGTAACTTCGCTTTTGATACCTGCATTCCACAAGTAATCACTGAATTCATTGGAGAAATACTCTCCCCCTCCATCTGACCTTAGTCTCTTCAACTTTTGCCCTGTGATTCTCTCTGCATACACATGATAATGTTTAAATGTATTGAATACCTCTGATTTATCTTTGATCACATATATGGTGATCCACATGGTAGCATCATCAACATAAATTACATAATAGCTTGAACCATTAATGCTAAAGTCTGTTGATGGTCCCCACACATCTGTGTGTACCAACTCAAGCTTCTCTGAATACATGAAACCATGCTTAATATATGCTTGCTTGTGAGCCTTACCTAATTGACATGCCTCACATCTGTATGTCATGTGTTGACTTGCAACATTAGGTAATCCAAGCACTAAGCCATTGTTAACCATATCCTTAATACCTCTTTTATTGAAATGTCCAAGTGTTTTATGTCAAAGATCTAACTCAAAGATGTTCTATCCTCCATAAGTGAACAAGGCATGACCAACATTGCCCTGAATCTTCAATGTGAATAACCTTCCTTCTTTCTTTCCTGAAACAATTTGTTTATACCCATTGCTAGGGTCTTCCACAAAAACTCCATCATTAGTGAACCTTACTTCATAACCTTTCTTGATAATTTTTCCTACACTTATCACATTCTTTGGAATTGTAGGAACATAAAAAACCTTACTCAGAAGAGTTCTTCCATCCTTGGCCTTTACTGATCCAATGGACTTCACATTATGCTTTGTGTTATCACATGTTTGTACCACATGATTACTTACTTTATCCTCCAAATCATTCATCAAAGCTATGTTACCACAGTGATTGCTACACCCTTAGTCAATGTGGAAGACTCTTTTATCTTCACTTTGTCTTTCAAAAGTTGCATTCATAATTAAGGTTGAATCCTCCTTCTGATCTGAAGCATAATTGTAGTAGGTATTGTTGTAAGATTGACTTTGGAAACCTCTACCTGCATTTCTTCCAAAGTAACCTATACTGCCTCTTCCTCTGAAGTTACCTGTCTGATTTCTATTACCTCTTCCTCTTGAATTAAAATTATGATTATATCCTCCACCATTCTGATTATTATGCCAACATTCATGCGCTAAATGATTAGTTTACCACAAATCCAGCAAGCTTTGACTCCTTCTTTATTGCTTCTGCCTCTATCTCTTCCTTTTCCACCACCTCTTCCTCTTAGGAAGTTAGCTTGGCTAGTTTTACCTTATTCTTCATTCAATTGTTGCTTGCCTTTGTTAAACTTCTTCTTGTCCTTTGAATACATTGCTTGACCTGTAGTCTTATCAACATCACCTTTGACATCCTTCTCAAACGTTAGCGTATGTCCTAGCACAATTGATTCAAATCAGGAGTAAAATGATTTAGTGATAATTCAGTAGATAAAATGAATGGCTTCCTTTTCTCATCTCCTCTCAAACCTGTGAGGATTTTCCTTACCAATTTGTCCTCTTCAATATCTTCATCAATAGCTCCTAATGCATCTGCAATGTCCTTCATCCTTGCTACATAATCAGAAATGGATTGAGAAGCCTTCTTCTTGAATGTGGTAAACTCTACCCATAAAGATGCCTTCCCTGACTTTGTGGTGTTTTGGAAATGTTCTTCCAAAGCATTCCATATGTTACTTGCACTTTTAAGCCCTCTAATATGAGGTAGCAAGTATTCATTGACTCCCATGTAGATAATGCTCCTAGCTTGAGCATCCTTCTTCATCCATGTCTTCAAATCTGAGAGTTCATCCCTAGTTGGAACACTAGGATCTCTGAATTCTGGTTTTTCTTCTTCACCTGTGATATAACCTATCAGGTCTTTGCTCATAAGATGAGCTTCCATCCTCATTGGCCAAGCTGGATAGTTTTCTCTATCCAATTTCTCTATCTGAAGAGAATCTCCCATCCTTTCTTCACCTATGTATTAAATTCTTCAAGCTTTGTGAGGAATACGTGTACCTTTACTTTGAATGTAGTTACTTTTGATCTTCTTGATAACTTTAGGCTTCCTTCTCTAGCTTTCACTTCAACTTTTCACCTTTTGAATCTTCAAAGGTTGATTTTTATATAGCTGCAACAATCTGGGTCCTCCTTCTGTATATCAAGAATAACTCAAAACCTCAACCAATTAGGAAGAGCAATACCATATTACCAAAATTTTGAACTAAATGTGAACTAACTCAACACGCAAAAAGTTTGCTTCACTTTATCCACTCATAAACTAATCAAACATGTAAAGTTTCCAATGAAACTTTGTGCAATGCATTAGCTAAAGGTTACGCACCTTCTCAAAGTTAGAACTTCTCAAAAAGTTTAGTAAATCTTGAGATTTACTCCAAACAATTCACCTATGTCTGAAATTGTACTTCTCTATAGTCGACTTTGACACCTACAACTTCTAATGCATAGTTCTTTTAATCTAGAATGGCTTTATTCAATTGCTTTTAGCCATAGGTAGGTTACCTTACAACTTAAAGAATGAGTGCTTGCTTGCTCAGAACTTTACACTGTGGAAGGAGAACTGACCAAAACATTACCATCGAATTTGCACCTATTGCAGTCTTTTCTTCTTCACATTTACAAAAGTAAATGTTCCTACTCTCAATTCTCTCAGCCTAATCACAATTAGGATATGAAAATTTGTACAGAGGTCACTCAACTATAGACTTAGACTTGTACAAAAGCATTTAACAAAAGGATAAACACAAAAGGAGCAATGAGCAAAATAGCGGGTGCAACTTTTCTTCGATTCAGGAATACATTACACCTTTTTTATGAGAGATATTCTCTTCACTTCTAAAGTGTCTAATGAATCTTACAACTTTTCATTCATCATCTCTCTATCATGCCCCAACTTTCTACTTGTATATATAGGCATATATGTCCAAACTCGTAACCATAACAAAGGTATAAGGGAGTTAAATTCAAGTCTATTGTACATGTATATACAAGACTTCATTCTCTGATCATGCACTAACTTCAAGCTTCATATATTGGTCTTTGCTTCATCTTTTGACTTCAACCCTTTGTCTAAAACATCAATTGATGGTTTCCATGCACCAACATTTCCATATTGACAATGCTCACGAAATGAAAAATCAAAGAAAGATACCATAAGTAGGTAGCCAAAATAAGAAAGGTTTTCCATTCCACTACAAGATATGTGGCCTAAATGGCCATGACAAATACAAGCCATAGGCTATTCAGTGACAACTAACAAGTTTTCTTTCTGTGATACAAATAAAGGATAAAGTGAGGCAAATTTTCTTCCTTTTGAAATAACCATATTGACCTTTGATATAAAGGATTCAACGTTGAAAACCTCCTTGTAACCAAGATCATCAAGTTGACGAGCTAACATCAAACTATGTGATAACTGAGGTACATGGCATACATTATGCATAGTAAATTTTGAAACATCAATGAAGTGCACAACCACATCTCTAATCCCAACAACATCACATTAGTAAGAGTCACCAAGTCTCACAGTACCAAGAGACTTTGTTGCATAAGTAGAGAACCATTCTCTATGTTGTGTTGTTATACTTATGTGTTCGTCGAGTAGCTTTGATGTGAACCTTTTCCCTATACATGGGCACTTTTTAATCTGGTGTTGGCTAGAGGTTTTTTCCCATGTTACCACATACATGATTCACTCATATGTGGTAGTACTTTGTACTTAGGGATATTATTCAGCTCTTACTTCAGTTCAGTTCATCGTCAATAGAGAGAGCTATTCCAGCCATCCGTCTTGCCTGTGTGTCTTGCTGTGTTTGTGCTCCTTATGTGTGCTTCCCGTGTGTCTCTCACACTTCTACACACACCCAACATGTGTCACATGGAAAGAAGCATCAGAATACTAGCAGCCATGTGTGGAAAAGAGAATCAACCATAAGAGCCTCAATAGGCACATTATTATCAAGTCCCAAATTAGCATTAATGACCAACCAAAAGAATTATGTGAGAATAAATGTGGTCACACCAACAAGTGTATGAAAGAGTAAATCGACCACTGTATAGTTGACAAAACCCAAAAATTTAGAAAGATTTTGCTAGAGTGTCCTCTAGAAAATGAGCATATGACTAGTATCAAAATCTCATAAAACTGCAAGTATTGACATGTTAACCTACATATTGAATCATTGACTCCATTGCATATAATCAATTACCTAAAAGAAGCCAACTAGGCTTATCGAGCACCTATGAACAGCTAGCATACATCTCCTATGGCAAGGTTGGGTAAGTCTTCCGCCTAAATCACCAAAGAGACCCCAACATTTAGTTGTCTCCTGTTATCGTTGTGTCCATGTGAAAGGCCAAATGGCCACTAGACACTTCTTTGTATATGTTCTTTAATAAAACATATAGTGGCCTGATCAGCTACAAGTTGTATGTTTGATCGCATTTGTGAGACCTAAGAAGTTTGTCTTCGTTCTCCTTGTGTACTGTGTTTTCTATGTATTGTGCAGCATCTGTGCGAAGTACTGTGTGCGGCCTCAGGAGCTTGGTTTTCTACTCCGAGCATATCATTGTGAAGCTCTCAAGAAGGAGAGCCCACTGTGGTGCATCGTCGTCGAAATACTTCATTGGTATCAGAGCAATTTGATGCAAAAAGCTTTGTTCCTTTTGTGTGAGCGAAGCGAGCACCCCCCCAAGGCTTACGACTAAGGCGGCGACCAAGGCCTAGACCTTCGCATACCTTGTCATCCAAGTCACCAAAGTCACCATTGCCCCATTCGCTACGTGCGAGGGAGGACCTCAACGATCAAGGAAGATAGAGGTTCTCGGTACTTCCCGAGAGGTCACCCATCCTAGTACTGTTCCCCCCCATAGCTCGCTTAATCGTGACAATCTCTTGCCACTAAGCTACACTCTTGTGGTGTCTGAAGAAGGGGAAAGACTAAGGTTGACATTACCTTGAACATGTTTTGGTCCCTCAAAGCTTCACTCTTTGCTTTCAAAGCCTATTTTTTAGGCATTTTTGGGTGTCTTTTGGAGCCATTTTGGAGTACTTTTGCACATAGCTCTCTTCACACAGGTGCGCGAACATCAAGAAGAGTGTTCTTTGTACTTCTCCGACAATAAATATCAACCTTTGGGGCTATGTTTTTCAGCCACACTTGCAAGATTATAGGTTTCTCTAAAGGTTTTCAATTTTGGTGGGAGCAGCCGTTGCAAATTTATGCAGGTTTTTGCTCCAAAAACATCAGATTTGACAAACACTTGCCGGAGTTATTGGTTAGTTTTTGGGCTGTGCATTCAGCCTTTTAGTGTCATTTTACTGCATATATTGAGCACATACACATCATGTATGCTTTTGTGGATACCGCTTATGTACGTCCATGTGGTCATTGATATAGTGGTTACGTTCTTTGCATAAAGCCTTTTACGTTTGATAAAGAGGGTCGTGGTGACATTTTCTTAATTGGGAGACACCCAGATGTTGGGGTCTCGTCGGTGACGTAGGTGGAAGACTTACCCAGCCTTGCCATAGGAGATGTATGATAGTTGTTCATAGGTGCTCGATAAGCCTAGTTGGCTTCTATTGGGTAACTGATTGTATGCAGTGGAGTCAGTGATTCACTATGCAGGCAAACATGTCAGTACTTGCAGTTTTATGATATTTCTACATTGGTCATACGCTCATTTTGCAGAGGATACTCAAGCAAAATTTTTCCAGATTTTTGGTTTTGTCAACTATACAGTGGTCGATTTACTCCTTGATACACTTATTCGTTGGTGTTCGGACTCTTGTAGCTCCATTATCATTCCATTCAATTCTCTACAATCATGGCATCAGAGGTCTCAGGCACATCCGGTGGATCAGGGTCTAGCGCTAGTGTTCCAAAGAGGAGCTATAACTTGCAGGGCAAAGACCATTTTGAGATCCAAAAATTTGATGGCACAAACTTTGCTCTATGGAAGAATCAGATTAAAGATGTGTTGATTCAAAGGAGGCAATGGAAGCGAGTAAATGGGATTTCAAAGAAGCCTACTGACATGGATGAAGATGATTGGGATGAGTTAGATGAAATGGCCAAGTCTACCATTCACTTGCACCTGGCAGATAATGTTTACTTTACAGTATTAGACTGTGAAAGTGTAGAGGAGCTTTGGAAGAAGTTGTGCAATATGTATGTAAAAGAGACGGCATCAAATAAAGTGCATCTGATGAGAAAATTATATGACCTTCGTATGAAGTACACAGATAGTGTTGGTGCTCATCTAAATGAGTTTGATGCTATATTCTCCCAGTTACAGGCTCAAAAAATGGATATGGATAACGAAATGAAATCAGTATTGATGTTATGCACCCTGCCATCATCATGGGATACATTTTGCATAGCTATTAGCAATAGTTCACCTGGTGGTAAACTTGTCTATGATGACATATGTGGAGCACTCTTGCGTGAGGAGATTTGTAGAAAATCTATGGTTGGTACTCAGAGTGGAGGTGCATATAATGTTCATGATTCTTACCAAGGAAAGAATCAGCAACGTGGTAGGAGCAAGAACAAGGAAAAGAATGGTCAACAAAATAAGAGTAGAATTAAATCAATAAAGAGGGATATCAAATGCCATTATTGTCATAAGAAAAGACATATGAAGAAATACTTTTATGCATTAAAGAATGCCAAAGGTAAAGGACAGAACATTGATGGGCATGTTAAACAGTTACCTGCACCATCTACTTCGACTGTGAAGATTGAAGAAATTAATGCTATTTCTGATGATGTTGATGTGTTGACACTTGATAGTATTGTGCCATCTAAGTCGCTTATGGCTGATTCTCTTTCCCACACATGGCTGCTAGATTTTGGTGCTTCTTTCCATGTGATACCACACAAAGAATGGTTCTCTAATTATGTAGCAAAGTCTCTTGGTACCGTGAGACTTGATGACTCTTACCAGTGTGAAGTTGTGGGGATTGGAGATGTGGTTGTGCAGTTCATTGATGGTTCAAAATTTACTATGCATAATGTACCCCATGTACCTCAGTTATCATGCAGTTTGATGTCAATTGGTCACCTTGATGACCTTGGTTACAAGGTGGTCTTCTATGCTCAATCCTTTCACATATCAAAGGGCAATATGGTTATTGCAAAAGGAAGCAAAGTTGCTCACTTTATCCTTTATTTGTATCATAGAAAGAACACTTGTTAGCTCTTACTGAACAGCCTATGACTTGTATTTGGCATGGTCGTTTGGGCCATATATCTCGTAGTGGAATGGAAAATCTTTCTCGTTCTCGCTACTTACCTATGTTATCTTTCTCTGATTTTTCATTTTGTGAGCATTGTCAATATGCAAAGCAAACCAGAAATGTGCATAGAATGCACATTGACTCTTCAATTCAGTCTTTAGATCTCGTTCATACAGATGTGTGTGGTCCCATGCCCACTAGGTCCTTAGGTGGTTCTCTCTACTTTGTCTCTTTCATAGATGATGCTACTAGAAATGTTTGGGTATATCCTATCAAATCCAAGGATGAAGTATTCCCTAATTTTAGAAAATGGCTTGCTTCAGTTGAGACTGAAAAAGGAACTAAGCTTAAGGCTTTATGTTCAGATAATGGGGGTGAGTATACATGAATTCAGTCTTTTCTATCAGTCTAGAGGGATCCGTAGAGAGTTTACAGCTCCTTATACCCCAGTACACAATGGTGTAATGGAGAGGATGAATAGAATTATTCAAGATAGAGTAGTCTCTATGTTGCATCATGCAAACCTCTCACAAGGCTTTTGGGCAGAAGCAGTATTGACTGTAGTTCATGTGATTAACCTTTCACCTAGTACTGCCAAAGATCTAAAAGCAGCACAAGAGTTATGGACAGCGAAGCCACCATATTATGATCATCTTTGATTTTTTGGGTGTGAAGCATATGTTCATATACCCAAGAATCTTAGACAAGAGTTGGACCATAAGTCAAAGAACTATATTTTTCTTGGATATGGTCGAGAAGGACAATTTGGATATCGCTTATGGGATCTTGAAACACAATTAGTGATTAGAAGTAGTGATGTCATTTTCAACGAGTCTAAGATGCATAAACAGCCCATTGAGGAGGTTGAAGTGAGAAAAGTGGTGTTTGAGGATACTAGTCCTTCGGTTAGCATGCATAAAAATGTTGCACATAGGGATGTTCAAGAGAATTTCCATTCAGATCAGTCTGCACATGTTCCTGTTCAGCAACCATTGAGACGTTCTGCACGTGTCTCACATCCACCTAATAGATATGTTCCAGGTTTAGATTTTGTTATGCTAACAGATGCCAATGAGCCTTCTTGCTACAAAGAGGCTATGCAGACAGAGGATCATGTCAAGTGGGAGCATGCCATGAAGAGTGAGTTGGATTCTATTCACAAGAATGGTACTTGGGATTTAGTACATTTGCCAAATGGCAGGAAAGCTTTAACATGTAAATGGGTATATAAGCTAAAATTCACATCAGATAGTGCTTCTCCAAAGTATAAAGCACGACTTGTTGAAAAGGGTTTTAAGCAACAACATGGTGTTGATTTTGAGGAAATCTTCTCTCCAGTATTAAAGATGACTACCATCGCATGTTGCTTGGATTCGTTGCAATGGAGGACTTAGAACTAGTCGAAATGGATGTGAAAACTGCTTTCTTGCATGGAGATCTTACAGATGAGATCTATATGGAACAACCAGAGGGTTATGTAGTTCTTGGCAAGGAAAGTCTAGTTTGTAAGCTTAAGAAAAGCTTGTATGGACTTAAGCAGTCCCCTAGAGAATGGTACCAAAAGTTTGATGCTTTTATGAAGTCTCAAGGCTATTCTCAAAGTAATGAGGATCATTGTCTCTACACAAAGAGATGCTCAGATGACAGCTTGATATGCTTGATACTTTATGTCGATGATATGTTGATTGCTGGGAAGTCCTCTTATGATTTGTCAATTCTCAAAAAGAAGTTGAGTCAGACTTTTGATATGAAGGATTTGGGGGATGCCAAACATATTCTTGGCATGCGCATTACTCGTGATAGGAGTAAAAGATGCATATACTTGTCTCAAAGTGAGTACATATCCAAAGTACTTCACAGGTTCAATATGCCAGGTGGAAAGGCATTGAGTACACCTTTACCCACATATGTGAAATTGAGCAAGGATGATTGCCCCAAATCAGATGAGGAAAAGGAATTCATGACCAAAAATCCCTATCAGTCTGTTGTTGGTAGTCTCATGTATGCTATGGTAGCTACGAGACCAGATATTGCATTTGCAAAGGGAGTTGTGAGCAAGTATATGTCTAATCCTGGCAAGAAACATTGGGAAGTGGTCAAGATGATTGTAAGATATCTCAGTGGCACTAAGGACAAGTGCCTATGCTTAGGTAGAGGGAAAGCATCCATTATTGGTTACACAGATTCTGACTATGCTGGTTGTGTAGACAATCATAAGTTTACATCAGGGTACATTTTTCATTTTGCTAGAGGTGCTATCTCTTGGAGATCTTGTCTTCAAGAATGTACAGCTGTTTCCACCATAGAAGCAGAGTATGTTGCAGTAAGTGAGGCATGTAAGGAAGCATTGTGGATTTCTCGTCTTGCTTGTGATATGGGTTTACCTCAGCATGTACCTTGTTTGATTAGTGATAGTCAGAGTGCCATTGCTTTGGCTAAGAATCTGGTCTATCATGCAAAGACCAAGCACATTGAGGTGAGGTATCACTTCATTAGAGATTGCTTAGCCACTGAGCACATTATTCTTGAGAAGGTTCACACTCGAGATAATGTTGCACATGCTTTGACTAAGGCTCTACCATAGGATAGCTTTCGACACTGTTGTCACTTGATGGGGGTTACTTGATTTCTGATTTTACACAGTCACTTGTCTACTGTGTAACATGCCCATCAGGTGGGAGGTATAGTTTGTATACTTACACTCAGGTATTCTTTATCATTCTTTATTTTTTCTCCCATACTTACTTTGGCCATATTGGCCTTTAGTGGGAGATTGTTATCGTTACTGTCCATGTGAAAGGCCAAATGGCCACTAGACACTTCTTTGTATATGTTCTTTAATAAAACATATAGTGGCCTAGTCAGCTATAGACTGTATGTTCGACTGCATTTGTGAGACCTAATAAGTCTGTCTTCGTGCTCCCTCTGTACTGTGTTTTTTGTGTATTCTACAACATCTATGCAAAGTACTGCATGCACACTCAGGAGCTCAATATTCTACTCTTAGTATATCAATGGGAGCTCTCGAGAAGGAGAGTGGACTTTGGTGCATCGTCATCGAAATACTTCATCTCCCAGTTAAGAAAACCTCACCAGGACCCTCTTTATCAAACGTAAAAGGATTTATGCAAAAGACATAACCGCTTACCAATGACCACATGGACATGTTGGAACATCAAGCTTACACTATGCTTGAGGTGGATTTGATCTACATCAAAGGCTATCGCGTCGAAAGAATATCCGTTGGAGAGTTCTTTTTCATATGCTCATTTATTGTATTTTTTTGAGAGATTTTTGATGGTTCATTTACTGTTGTAAAAGCCTTGATCTTTATGCATGTAAAGGTAGAAATATAGAGCCAAAATCCCAAGAATTTGTGGTGGTTGCAGTTGCATTCAATCAATCAATCAATCACCTAAAAGTAGATCAAAGTAGATCTTCACTTTTCCTAGATTGTAGGAAAGTGAACTGATTCCCTCCAACAACCATTCCCACCTTCATTTGAATTCAAATTCAACTTGTAAAAGTCGTGGAACACTCCTAGAGGCTATATAAGGACTTGAAATCACTTGTACATTACATGGAAGCAATATACATACACTTGTGACCATCATTGTCTTGCTCCTTCAATTCTCTGCATCATCTTCTTCGCCAATAGTAATCTTGCAGAGGCTGCTGCTCACTTTCCAGAGCTCCAAATTGAGTGCAAGATGACGCATTGGAAAGTTATAAGTGTCTAGTTTATGGCTATAAATTTTCAAAGCATTTGGTTTAGTAAATTGGGAGAAATCTGCATTTTTCTGTCTCGGGGTCAATCTATACGTATATTTCCTGAAAAATAGGAAGTACCACCGGTGAATGTCGCATTCATTCCTATAGCATATTCTGCTTATTCCTTATACTTTTGTGCATTCCATACACTCAACCCTATGTGTATCACTCCCATAAAAGGATTTTTTCTAATTGTAATCACGCTAGTCGTTATGGGCATTGGAAGTTCATTGTCTCTTCCATAGATAGCAAGTTTTTTGAGCTAATCGACCCGCGAACCTATCTGTTTTGTATCGACTCATTCTCCTTGATGCTCCAAAGTCCATAGTGTGTTTCTTTGCACTTATAGCATGCCTATAAGGTCTATTTGAGTCTCCAAAAGCTCAAGGGCTGGTCTTGTGCCGGTTGGCTTGACCAAACTTCATCGCTTGGAAACGCACTTTTCTACCTTCGACAAGCTTCTCCAAGTTCTTTCAGTGGTATCAGAGCTAGATCAAGATGGGTGACAGCTTTCCCTCAATGATTGAGAAGCTTGATCGACACAACTACGCGGCTTGGCAAATCAGAATGGAGGCCTATTTGCAAGGTAGAAATCTTTATGGAATTGTAGTAGGTGATGAAGCTATGCCTATTCCAAGCTCCATAGGAGGACCTACACAAGAGGAGACAGATAAGCTCACACTTTGGTGTGCAAGGGATGCTCAAGCAAGGTCGTACATACTTAACTCTATCTCTGACTTTCTATTACCACATATTAGAGGATGCAAGACATCTCAAGAGACTTGGGATGCCCTCGAGACTTTCTTTTCTGCTAGTACCAAAGCAAGAAAGAATCATCTTTGGAATGAGTTCAACCAAATGAAGAAGAAGCCTAAACAAACCATCACAGAGTTTGTTACCAAGGTCAAAGAGGTTGCGGATCAGTTAGCATCCATTGGAGAGCTGATTGATGAAGAGGTCATCATGAGGCAAATTCTCAACGGCATTCGAAGTGATAAGCAATGGCAATCCTTCACGACGGCTTATGATCTCATCATGGATGTGCAAACTCCAGACTTCAACATCTTTCTTGGACAGCTCTTCAATCAAGAAGCCAACAATAGCATAAAGGAAGGTAACTCCTATCATGGTAATTCAACTAGTGCTCTATATGCAGATAAGAAGGATAAGAAGCAGAAAGGCAAGAAGAAGGAAGAAGATGAAGAAGAGACTTCTCGAGCCAACTTTGCAAGCAAGAGCAAGTGGAAAGGGAAGAAGAAAGGACCAAAGCAAGACAAAGCCAAAGGTCAGAATGTTCAACCTTGTGCCATATGCGATAAGACCAACCACACCACTCAGAATTGTTGGTTCAATGGGAAGACCTAGAAAGGAAGTGGAAGAGGTGGATATGGCAACAATAGAGGCAGAGGTGGACACAACTTCAACAATAACAATAGAAGCTATAATAGAAGGGACTACAACAATTATTCAAAAGATCAACCACATGAAGACTCATTGCTTCTTATGAATCTAAGCCACAAAGAAGGTAAAGAAGATGATCATTTGTTCTACATAGATTCAGGATGTTCGAATCATGTTGCAGGCAACATTGCTCTTCTATCTGACTTGGAAAGTCCAAAGCATAGACATGAAGTGCAAACAGGGGATGACACAAAGCACAATGTGGAGAAGATCGGTAATGTCAAAGCTTCCAATGGTAGGACAAACATTCTAAGTAAGGTTCTCTATGTACCCACTATCACTAAAAACCTAATACGTTTAGGCCAAATAGTTGAAAAAGGCTTGCAAGTTAGGTTCACCCAACATGGAGCTTTTGTGGAAGATCCATGTCAAGGCTTCAAGAAGATAGCCCGAGGTGAGAAGCATGGTAGGCTCTTTACTTTTGAAGTAGGAGAAACCACGAACATAGCTCTATTCAACTTTGGGTCTCAAACCCTAAGTGAGCTTGAAGTGTGGCATAAGAGACTTGCTCATGTGAATGAAAGAACCTTGAAGGATATGTGCAGGGATCAAAGTGTTCTAGGACTGCCAAACATATCAAAGCAACACATGATCAACAGGTGTGATGCATGTCAGATTGGGAAGGCACAAAGACAACCATTCAACCACAAAGGCTACATTCACAACAACTTATTGGACTTAGTACATACAGACGTATGGGGACCAAGTCAAGAACCTTCATTGGCAGGATCAAGGTATTATGTCTCATTTATTGACGATCATAGTAGATGGACTGTTCTATACTTTATTAAGAGTAAGAATGAAGTGTTTGATTGCTTCAAGAAGTATCTTGCACATGTCGAGAATCATACAGGTAGATCACTAAAGAAGCTCAAATCTGATGGAGGGGGAGAATACTTCTCCAAAGAGTTTGATGAGTTCTTGCAGGACAAAGGTATCAAAAGGGAAGTGACTACTAGGTACTCTCCTCAACTAAATGGAAATGCAAAGAGGAGAAACAAGACATTGGTTGGATCAGCCCGAACAATGCTTGAAGAGAAGAAGTTGCCACATTATCTATGGGCAGAAGCTATTTCAACTGTTGTGTACCTTGTCAATAGACTACCATCCAAATCACTTCAAGGTATGACTCCTTATGAAGCATGGCATGGAAGAAAACCTAGTCTTGGACATTGTAAGGTTTTTGGTTGTTTAGCTTATGTTCATGTACCATCACAAATAAGAGGTAAGCTAGATGAAAGGGCAACAAAGGCAGTGTTTATTGGATATGATTCAACTCAGATGGGTTACAGGTTCTTCAATCCTTCAACCAAGCAATTCACTACAAGTAGAGATGTTGTGTTTGAAGAACACAGGTCTTGGTATGATGAAGACAAACAAAAGGTAACACTACCATATGATCTTGAATCTCATCAATTAGGAAGCAAGCATGATACACAGGTCTAGGATCCAAGAAGTGATACAGACAATGAACAAGATGAAAGAGAAAAGGATTACAAGCTATGGAAGTCAAGAGGCAAAGCAAAGATGCAAGAGGTTGGAGAATGCTCCAAACAAGCACGTAGAAGATCAGCAATAGAGAAGAAACAACCAGAAAGGTATGGATATGATTCCACATTTGTTACGAAGCATTCAACCTACTTGGCAAAAGATTCTATTTCAGAGGAACCCTCAACCTATGAAGAGGCAAAGGGAAACCCTAATTGGGAAAAGGCCATGAACGAAGAGATAGATGCATTGAAGGAGATGGACACTTGGGATTTGGTTCCAATGTCGCCGAATCAAAAGGTAACTGGTTGTAGTTGGGTATATAAAATTAAAAGAAATTCAGATGGATCAGTTTGCAGGTACAAGACAAGGTTAGTTGCCAAAGGATGCTCACAAACTCATGGTATAGACTATGAGGAAACATTTTCACCAGTTGCAAAGATGACTACAATCAGGACATTGATAAGTGTAGCTGCTACAAGGAATTGGAGACTCCTCCAACTTGATGTGAAAAATGCATTCTTAAATGGTTGGATAAGTGAAGAGGTATACATGTCACAACCACCAGGTTTTGAAAACCCTAATTATCCATCTTATGTTTGCAGACTTAAGAAAGCATTGTATGGATTGAAACAAGTTCCAAGAGCTTGGAATTACAGGTTGGTTACATAGGTTCAAAGCTAGCAGCTTAGATCGTTCTCTATTCATCAAAAGGGATCACAATGAGGTTATCTATCTATGTGTATATGTCGATGATATTATTGTGACAAGTGATGATTTAACTGGCATTCAAAGGATGAGGAGACACATGCAAGAGGAGTTCAAAATCAGTGACCTAGGTGAGCTCACATATTTCCTAGGTATGCAGGTCATATACACAGATGAAGGAATGTATTTGACTCAAAGAAGATACATTCAGGATCTTCTTCTCAAGTTCAAAATGGAGAACACTAAACCTGCAGGTACACCTTTGGAGATGAATCATAAACTAAGTGTTTATGAAGGTGAGAAAATTGAAGACATTAAAGAGTATCAAAGCTTGGTAGGTAGCTTGATATATGCTACTCATACAAGGGCAGACATCTCATATAGTGTGGGAGTGCTTAGTCAGTTCATGCACTCACCGACAAGACCACACATGGATGCGGCTAAGAGAGTACTTAAGTATCTCAAAGGTACAATCAACGAAGGTATATTCTATCCTTACTCTTCAGATATAGATATCAAAATCTACTCAGATGCAGATTGGGCAGGAGCTAAGGATGATAGAAAAAGTACATCTGGTTACTTAGCATTTGCAGGTTTGAAGCTAGTATCATGGAGTTCCAAGAAGCAACCAACAGTTGCTTTATCTTCAACTGAAGCAGAGTACAGAGGCTTGACCATAGCAACTCAAGAAGCAATATGTTTAAAAGCATTGTGTACAGATTTGGGACTAGTGAGTTCCAAACCTCACATATTTGGAGATAATGTAAGTTCCATGCATCTAGAGGCAAATCCTATTTTCCATGCGAGAACCAAGCACATAGAAGTCCATTACCACTTCATCAGGGAGAAGCTCATGGCAAAGGAGATTGACATTTCTTTTGTTCCAACTGAAAAGCAAGTAGCAGATATGATGACGAAGGCACTTGATGGAATAAAGCTTTGTAGAATCAAAGCTATGGCAGGTATTCAACCTATCAGAGAATGAAGACTCAAGCATACTTTAGCTTGAGGGGGAGCTGTTGGAACATCAATCTTACACTATGCTTGAGGTGGATTTGATCTACATCAAAGGCTATCGCGTCGAAAGAATATCCGTTGGAGAGTTCTTTTTCATATGCTCATTTATTGTATTTTTTTGAGAGATTTTTGATGGTTCATTTACCGTTGTAAAAGCCTTGAGCTTTACGCATGTAAAGGTAGAAATATAGAGCCAAAATCCCACGAATTTGTGGTGGCTGAAGTTGCATTCAATCAAGCAATCAATCACCTAAAAGTAGATCAAAGTAGATCTTCACTTTTCCTAGATTGTAGGAAAGTGAACTGATTCCCTCCAACAACCATTCCCACCTTCATTTGAATTCAAATTCAACTTGTAAAAGTCGTGGAACACTCCTAGAGGCTATATAAGGACTTGAAATCACTTGTACATTACATGGAAGCAATATACATACACTTGTGACCATCATTGTCTTGCTCCTTCAATTCTCTGCATCATCTTCTTCGCCAATAGTAATCTTGCAGAGGCTGCTGCTCTCTCTTCACAGCTCCAAATTGAGTGCAAGATGACTCATTGGAAAGGTATAAGTGTCTAGTTTATTCCTATAAAGTTTCAAAGCATTTGGTTCAGTAAATTGGGAGAAATCTGCATTTTTCTGTCTCGGGATCAATCTCTACATATATTTCCTAAAAAATAGGAAGTACCACCGGTGAATGTCGCGTTCATTCCTATAGCATATTCTGCTTATTCCTTATAATTTTGTGCATTCCATACACTCAACCCTATGTGTATCACTCCCATAAAAGGATTTTTTCTAATTGTAATCACGCTAGTCGTTATGGGCATTTGAAGTTCATTGTCTCTTCCATAGATAGCAAGTTTTTTGAGCTAGTCGACCCGCGAACCTATCTGTTTTGTATCGACTCATTCTCCTTGATGCTCCAAAGTACATAGTGTGTTTCATTGCACTTATAGCATGCCTATAAAGTCTATTTGAGTCTCCAAAAGCTCAAGGGCTGGTCTTGTGCCGGTTGGCTTGACCAAACTTCATCGCTTGGAAACGCACTTTTCTACCTTCGACAAGCTTCTCCAAGTTCTTTCAGGACATACATAAGCGGTATCCACAGAAGCATACATAGTGTGTATGTGCTCAATATATGTAGTAAAATGACACTTAAAGGCTGAATTCAGAGCCTAAACAATAGCTAACAACACCTACAAATGTCTATCAACTCTGTTCTTTGGGCTCAAAATTTCTGCATAAACTTGTGGTAGCTACTCCCATCACACCTGAAAACCTTTTAAGAAAGCTCTAGATTTACTAGTGCGGCTGAAAAAACTGCCCCAAGTCTGAATATTTGTTGTTGTAGAAGTACAAAGAACACTCTTCCTAATGTTCTTGAACCTATATAAATAGAATTATGCATGAAAGTACTCCAAAATGGCTCCAAAAATCACCCCAAAAATGCTTCAAAATAGGCTTTGAAAGCAAAAAATGAAGCGTTAAGGGCTCAAAACATGTTCAAGGTAATGTTAACCTTAGTTTTTCCCCTTCTTCAAACACCACAAGAGTGTAGCTTAATGGCAAGAGATTGTTGGTTAAGCGAGCTCTGAGGGGAACAATACTAGGGTGGATGACCTCACAGGAAGTACCAAGAACCTCTATCTTCCTTGATTGTTGAGGTCCTCCCTCGTGTGGAGCCAAACCTCTGTCTTCCTTGATTATTGAGGTCCTCCCTCATGTGGAGCCAATGGTGCCAATGGTGACTTCGATGACTCGGATGACAAGGTATGCCAAGGTCTATTCCTTGGTTGCTACCCTAGTCATAAGCCTTGGACTAAGCTTGGGATGGCAAGCAGGTGCTCCCTTTGCTCACACAAAAGAAAGAAAGCTTTTGTGTCTGAATGCTCTGATATCGGTGAAGTATTTTGATAGTGATGCACCTCAATGGACTTTGCTTCTCGAGAGCTCATGATGATACCCTCGACCTAGAAAAACTTGGATCCAAAAGCCACACAAAGTACTCTGCACAGAGCCTAGAGAATATGCAAAAAACACAATACACAAAGAGCAGGAACACATATTTTCTTGGGTGTTACAAATGCAGATGAACTTAGAGTTTGTGGCTGACTACACCTATATGTTTTATTAAAGAACATATACAAAAGTGTCCGACTGCCATTTGGCATTTCACATGGACACTAACGGTAACAATAGTAACATCATTCCTCTCTGTTAGGGCTAATTTACTTGTGTACAAGACATGGTGTGTAATAGTTGAGGACTCCTCAAAGTGCATGATTGCGATGCTTTTTGGTATGCATCAAGGGGCACTCTATCATCATGAAGATGTGTTGTTTAAAAATGTGAAATTTTAGGGCCCCTTTTTAGCTTTTTCCTGGCTTCAATCTTGGTTAGTGTTTTCTCTTTTTTTCCTTCTCTTCATCTTTTTTCCTTTGTAACATGGGTGGTCATGTTTTCTACGTTGTACCATAAACTCCTAATCCATCTTCATAGACGTTTTGCGCCTAGCCTACAAGTTCCTATGAACTCCAATTGACTCCAATAAGGTCCCTCTAAAGTCTCAATGTAAGCCAATTGTGATCCATATGTGTGTATATCCATAATATAAATGGAAAAACGGATTTTTTTGTTTTCTACCATTTGACTCCGCACTTGAGGGGTGTACTCCTAATTGATAAGACCATGACTTAGCAATTTATGATTTTCGAAGAAGAACGCAGATTTTGCCTAAGTACATTTCTTATGTGTTTTTCTAGGTCTCAAGTTCATTAAGTTTTTAACCAGTCCCCTTAATGCTTGTAGTTTATTCATTGATTAAGTCCACGTTGTAGTTTGACTTCTTGGTTCCTTTTAATTCCTTAAATGTTTTTTCTTTCTTTAACGCATGAAAATGTTTTTTCTTTCTTTCTTAAATGATACGTGTACATGAAATAGTTTTTATGTAATAGATTTTATGTTTGTTTCCTTTTAGCTTCTTATCCTAAAAGTTCTTAGAAATTGAAATCCACTCATGTCTTCTACGTTTGTTGGATCGTGTCCTTGTTGTCTAACCCTAGCAATCCGAAGTCCACTATCTAGAATTGATGAAGTGAAGTGTAGGACTTCTACCTCACAATTAAGCTTTAGAAGAGGATCTTCCTTGAAAAATTGACACAATCTTCTACTTGTTTGATCCTTTATTGAGCGCACATGCCCATGTATATTTTGTCATGAACTTAGCAAGCCAATGGGGGCTTTGGCACGGTCCAAGTGCCCTAAAACGAGGAAATCTTTTGTCAAAAGTAGATTGGAAGTTCAAAAGGCCTAACCTATCTATCTCTGTAGCATGATAGACATGACTATCATGATAGATGGACTCTTTTGATAGACACAACTCTTGCGATAGATAATTTTTTTTGTGATAGACAAGGTTATCAATTATAGATAAAGAGGATTGAGATGGATGTGTGGATCACAATAGATGAGCACTGTCATGATGGACAAATGGAGCGTGATAGGCAAGATGCATTGCAAAATGAAGGAAAGTTCTGTCGTGATGGAGGACATACGGCACGATAGTCAAATCTATCATGATGCTTTGCATTGTTGTAATAAATGAGTCTCTTCCGATGATTTGTTATAATGCGATGGATGAAGCATGTTGTGATAGTTGTCTACTATCACGATGGACTAAAAATGTTAGAGTTTTCATATTAAAGCTTCACCATCACCGTTGTACTGTTATATAGGGCATCTGCACAATACTTTTCTACCAAAAAATCACATTTCTTATCTATCACCATAGAGAGAGAGAGAGATGGATGCCTTGGCACCTATGTAGAGTAGAATATTATGTATGTGTGGTCTTGAGGTCTGCCGCACTCAAAAAATTAACTAGTACTCAACAACACTTGCACTCCTATTTTTGATATCTCTCTCTCACACTCAAATGAATATCAATGAAGTATCCATGGAGTTTTATGTCACTAGGTGAATTTTTTGATAAAGAAGAAGATGGAAGAGGGGGATGAAATAAGGTGAAGTGGAGGTGATATGAGTACATTTTTTAGTGTCCTAATTGCTAAAATTGAGCAAAGGTCCGACAACTTAGTCACAAAAAGCTTCCAACATCCCGTTCCCTTAACATCATGCACTCTACCACAAGTAGCTTCTTGGAAACAATGACAAAATGGTTTTAAACGTATAACCTTACCACAATAATGGACTATGTGAGCTCACGGACATTGAGGTGGAATTCTAACTTTAAAATACCGACAAAGGAGATTAGAGAGTGGTTTGAAGACTATGAATACAAGAGGTTAGAGAGTATACATGCAACAACCATGCATACACAACCTTCAAAGAAGAGGAGATGCTAAATGAGAATTATTGAATTCGATTAGCTAAAAGAAGTGGGCATATAAAGAAAATACTCATGATGAGCGTTGTAATGCCTCGCAAACTAGCCTCTCAAAATGAACCAAGAAGCTCTTTTTCTAGATTTCTAACTAGCTTTGATTAGCTTCACACTAGTTGTATGGCATGGTTAAAAATATTTATAAACTCTCTTTTGGTGGTCAAAAAAGACTCCAAAAAATAAAAGAAAATAAGCATCCTATTATAGTTCTCCACAAGATTAAGGACTCTTCATCCTGTACAAAAGTGGATTGCTAATACATGATTTACATAATGAGGCCAAAAAATGATGCATTATGTACAAGACTGTAGTGATAAGGATCATTCTTTTTTGGGTGTGTTTGAATGTTATGAAGATAAATGTTCGCTTCGCTTCACAAACGTCCATATCTTTGGTGCCTACTTGTGCCTACTAGCCTTACCATTTTTGGAGAAGCATTTAGGGAACACATTGGTCCTTCTCATTGGTCATATGGCAAGATGCTCCACTATCCAAGGGTCATCGGCGTGAGCTTGGGTAGAAATATACATACCTCCTCTATGGCAACCCATAATTCTAGCTCTATGTCGTTTGTTGATTGCTTACTCATCCAAGTGTATTTGAAAATAGCATTTCTCTTGTTAGCTTACTTCTCTTCATAAAACTTGATGGTGTGAATTTTTTTCTCGTATTGATAATTCAACATGCACCGAGCTCCATGTATTTAAACGGTGCGTTGAATGAAGATAAACACATACTCACTCACAATGGCGAGACTTTCACATAAAACATTTACATTTGTTTTTGTTACATCAACATTATCTTCATTGATGAAGACAGATGGATGAATGTGTACAAAAATGAAGTTTTTGTGGCCCATGTGCTGTTAGAGTAGGTCTTCAATGGATATTTGGTTTACTCTAAAATGGGGAATAGAAGAAAGAGGATCTTCGGCTAAAGATGTTTGGACTCTTGCAAAAGTTGTCTATAAATAGCCCATTAGAGAGGTGTGCCATGCATGGTCACTTAGATAAGGGTGGTTGTGCATGCACAATCACTACTTACATAGTGAAATACCACCCATACATAGATAACATAAGGGGTCCATTGATGCATAGTGAACTCAATCTATTCATTGGCTTTGAGAGAGAAAGTTCCTACTGGTTCCCACCAATGGGGCAATGCATGATTGGATTTTTGTCATATTAATGAAAGCTTTACAAATGTGAATGGCCCATTCGATAAGTTGAGGTGATTCCCACCAATCAATCAATTCATGATTGGATTTTCCTTATATTAATGAAAGCCTTACAAATATGCGATAAGACATTGATCATATACTAACGTTGTTCCCTAGCTTATTCTTTGCTCTCGTGCACTTTTTGTTCCTTCCTCCTTCCTAGAACTCCAACATAAACAACAAATGTGAAACAATAGATATTGTAAATATCACATGTGAATATTTCATTTGCTTAGACTTCAAACAAATAATTTTGGAGGTCAAAATGTAAGCCACGACATGGATGAAACAAAAAAATTGGTTGAGAAAAGGTATGAAAACATATTCAAATATGTTTTGTTGAATATACAAGTAGACATGGATTTTTTAGGAGTGACAATGAGAAAACATGGGCTAAATGGACAGAAAGGTTCAACCTTGGAAATAAAGGTAGATGAGATACACATAAACTAGTAAGTGAGTACCTTACTTTATTGCTACAATAAAAAACATGATATAGGCTAACAAGGGAAAAATAAATAGAAGAAATAGAAAATGGCTAAGTACTATATGCAATTGGTTGTTAGTGTCTTTGCTGAGATATGTGAGACAAAAAGTCGTGGTATGGATTGCATATTAGGTACTCCAACCATGGATAAGGGCTCCTATAGTTCTTTGTGTGTGCAATAGATCCTAATTTCCCACTTTCTTTTAAGGAAAAGTAAATTAAAAAGAAAAAACAAAACGAATAGGGAAGGTGTTCGTGAAAGAAACTCACGACCAATAACTCTACCTTTCACGCGATTGTACTCTCCAATTTTCTTTTTTTTTTTTGCGACGTCGATTTTAAAATCATTTTAGTCACGGAAAAGGGATAATGGTAGTAGGGCGCACCTCGTACATAGTTGAGGTTGCTGAAAGCGTATGTACAAATGGATGCGTGTTTGTTGTACACTGGGAACAAGTAGACATGCATTACACGCAATCGAAGAATCAACGATATTTCAACTAACATGATAGGGAAGTGTTCACACATATTATAGGCCGCGCATGCTGTCCTTTCTCTTTAGACGTCCAAGCTTGAAAGAAACCCGAATGCTTGGAGGTCATATTCCCCACTTTGGTGGGACTCCCGACCAACGCCTCCAATTATGCATTATCTCTCGCTTTGTTTATTCAATTGCAGCTTATATCCCAAGATCGAAAAAAAAAAAGGGGGGGAAGGAAGGGGCAGGGGACGGGGATGGTGCCAGCTGGTGTGGGTCAAATGAGGCCGCCCATATTCCGTATTACAAGAATTAGGCAGCCCCGTTTAGGTATGTGCCTATGGCATGGGCCTATGTTCACACATGCGGACAAAGCTACCGACAAGTTACTCGTCACCCCCGGAAATGAAAGAGTTGTACGATGCCTAAATGTATGAATGAAGCTCTCTTGACAGCTCCAATTCCCCAATTTCATCCCTCGTTACACAACCTTTTCTTTTCTTCAATATATTATATACATATGTACACACATTATCCCTTCCATGAACCTACAACAACACACGAATCACACTACAAGTGTGTACTCATTCTTCCGCCGTGGATGCTTCCAAGTTCCAACATTGTCATGCGCACAAATATTCGGGGTCTATGGATATGTCCACCAACCATTTGGCTTTACTTGGCTAACATATATTCGGTATACTTTTGATAAGTACACGCAACACACACATACCGTGGAAGTGTGTTGGAGTGTGCGATAAGGCCCAACTGCCTGGAATATGGTTGATTGACTGACGTGGAGCTGACATTGACGTTACATGTTGGCAATGTGCGGCGGACATCGGAATGATTTTTTGAAAAGAGACTTAGAGCAGTAAAATTAGTTTAACCGCTTACTATTCTAAATAAACCGTTTTTTCGTAATTATCTCTCCTTTAAAATAAGATTGGTCCACTTCGATGTCGCTTTTTTCCCTTCTTCTTTTTGAGGAAGTTCGATGACGTAAGTTCCCCACCTCATGATGCAGTACTAAAGTCCCTCACTACTTGCCACACGTCAAATGTAGGATTGCAGAAACATGTATGTTTTCCAAAACGTTTCCTTTTTAAGTGCAAGAAAATGAGTCAAAGAAAGAAAGTTTTTAGAGGGGAAATAAAAACTTTTTAGCCTCCATCTAAGAAGACCAAACGTCCTCCAAGTAAACATGTTTCCCATAAGAAAAAATCGAAGCACTAATATTCCACAAATCCCAGTCCTTAGAGGCCTTGTTATCATCAATATAAAACAAGTTAGTTTGAATTGTCATAAGACAAGCCCAATAGTCATGGCCATTAATAGCTTGAAGATCCATTTACTAGAAATAAGATTAGCCGTTTTTCTAGTGCATATTAATTCCAAACCTCCCTCAATCTTAGGTAAGTAACACGTGCCCTAAGAAATTTAGTGATTCTATTAGATTTCTAATCAGCTCCCCACAAAACGCTCCTCTCAAGACAAAGAACATGCATTAAATGCATTTAGCAGCAAGAAAATACATAATATTTGGAAGAATAAAACTATTTAGCATAAAAAGGTGGCTTGAAGAGAATATAGCACTACATATCATGAATATTTGAGTCTCCATAAGCTCAAGGGTTGGTCTTGTGCTAGTTTGCTTTTCGCAACTCACTTTTCTACCTCCTACAAGCTTCTCCAAGTTCTTTCAGAACTAGATAGGGAACTACTAGCCCCAAGATACTCTTCCAATCTTAGTCTACTCTTGAGGTCGAGGATCCTCTGAGAATCAGAGGAGTTGATGTTAAGGCTTGATTCACGTGCTTCAATTCCTCTTTTAAAAATCATTCCTTTAGAAACCCTAATGCTATGAGCAATTTTCTTGAAATGGGTCAAGAGACTTTGAGTTTCTTTAACCCATCTTTCCCATGCAATCAAGGGGGGCACATCAGAGTTCAAGCGGGCAGAAATAATTATTTTGATTTGGATACATATAGGCTCATGTTGTAGGAGTGGCATTTATAGATGGGGCCACCGAAAATTGTAATTAGGAAAATAAAAAATAAAAGATCAACTTTTATAGTCTGATGATCCGCCATAAGCAATGACTTGTCAAGATCACATTGAACATTGCAATGCTTATGGAAGGTTTTAGCAGACATGTAAAATCTATCGAGACGAGCAACATCGAAATTGTGCCATATTTGTCTCTTATGCCAAGTATAACCCATGTTGTGAGAAATATTTGCGAAAGAGACTTAGTTCCTTCATCAATCAAGAGGTTTTGATGATGGAGAGAATAGCATCCTTTTTGACATGACATTGTGGTAAGGCTTTCATGTACGGCCTCATGAAAGGTCATGCTCATGAACGATGATTTCACTCTACGTACTCCATTGGCATTGGCGTAGGTTTTTTTTGGTGCTCTGTCCTTGAAAAGGGGTTTTTCTGTCCTTGAGAGTGGTTTGCGACCTATTGTGAGTTTGCGCCTCCCCTTTTTTCGCTCAATATTGTTGGTCTTTCACTTTTTATTGAATGGAGAATCCATTTCCGGTGGTGAGTAATGTGGGTTTCGAGGGATGGGGGAAGAGATAATGGTGCTTCCTTTGTATGGGTAGAGGTCTATAAGGTCCAGGAATAGCTGAAGCATACTGGCCCGATTGATTAATTTTTGCAGCCCCAACATTGATGTCTCCCTTTTTTCCCTCAATATTGTTGGTCTTTCACGTTTTATTGAATGGAGAATCCATTTCCCGTGGTGAGTTATGTTGGTTAATTGGGGATGGGGGGAGAGATAATGCTGCTTCCTTTGTATTGTTGTTTAGTGTTTTGACATTCGAGGTCTCTTTTTGCAAACAACACAAGGAAGAAGAAGAAGCTTGGAGCACAACACACAATACTGAATGTATTACTAGAGAATGTACAAAGATAAGTAGCCCATTAGGGCAATAAGTGTATATACAAGCCGGGGGGAAAAAAACCTCCTAAAGAGGGAAAAAAGTGCCCCGGCAGTCCTAGTGTGTTCACACACATCACTACCTAAATATATCAACAAATCCCCTTTGGGAGTGATGCGGTGAACAAAGAGCTGGCACTCATGTATAAGGAAGTGCCAAGCTATGTGGAAATCACTCCACAAAAGGAAGTAATCCCAAAGCTTTGTGGAAAGCTTCAAACTTCTCCGCGACTTCGTGAAAAGGTCTGCGATGTTCTCCTGCGTGGGCACATATGCCAAGCTGATCTCCCCAGGAGAGAACCTCTCCCTGACATAGTGATAATGCACCTCAATGTGCTTAGTGCGAGCATGGAACACAGGGTTCCTCGCAACTGCCAATGCGCTCTGACTGTCAGTGAAGATGGTTGTGGCAGAAGTCTGCCCAACACCAAAATCAGCCATAAGGCATCTGAGCCACACACACTCAACAATCGCTGTGAAAGCTGCCTTATACTCAGCCTTACAACTGGAAGTGGACACAGTAGGCTGTTTCTTGCTCAACCAAGATATACATGAGCTACCAAGCATGAAGCAAAAGCCACTAGTGGATACACGAGTGTCATAGCAACCAGCCCAGTCTGAGTCAGAAAAAGCATGCAAATCTGGTGGTAGTGATCCCCCATTGGGATAAAACAACCCAAGTAGCCGAGTACCACTCAAATAGAGAAAGATGTGCTTAACTGCCTGCCAATACTTGAATTTTGGGCAATGCATAAACCTACTCATCTGTGAGATAGCAAACTGAATATCTAGTTGAGTAATGCATAAGTAAATCAAGCATCCAACAGCCTGTTGATAGAGAATAACATCAAATGCATCTCCAGCATCATGAAGACTCAAATGTAAACCTGTCTCCATAGGAGTGGCAATAGGCTTACAGTCTTCAAGGCCAAAACACTGCAATAATGTATCAATATATTTCGTTTGACACAAAGCCATTCCACCATCAAGTTGCATAAACTGAATGCCCAAATAGTGATGCAAATGCCCCAAATCAAACATCTCAAATGAGGCATGCAAATCAGCCTTAAAATTAGCAATATGCTTCTCAATAGGACTAGTGAGCAGCATGCCATCAACATAGACAACAATGATCAGAAGCACATCATTAGCACGCTTAACATATAAGGTGCTTTCAGTTGGACTATTCTCAAAACCATGTGCAATGAAATAGGCATGTATCTTCTCATACAAAGCATGTGGTGCTTGCTTTAAACCATATAATGCCTTCTTTAACCTGCACACCTCGTTTTCATGCCCTTTGTGCACAAAGCCACGGGGCTGAAAAACATACACTTCTTCATGCAAGTCACCATTGAGAAATGGAGTTTTAATGTCCAACTGATATACATTCCAACCATGATGGGCTGCAAGTGCACAAATGCTCCGAACAGTAGTCATATGGCATGTAGTTGCAAAGGTCTCATCAAAATCAATGCCTCTTTCTTGCGCATAACGCTTTGCAACAAGCCTAGCCTCATACCTGTCAACTATACCATCATGTTTACACTTCAGCTTGTATACCCACTTAGTGCCAATGGCCTACTTGCCAGGAGGCAAGTCACATAAAGGCCAAGAACCATTCTTCATTATTGCATCATATTCATATTGCATAGCAGCCATCCATTTTTTTGAATTTTGTGCTCCATCAAACGAAATAGGCTCATTCTCATCACAGAGACTAGATGCAGCAATAACATAGCAATTTGATGCAAAAGACGCACTATGAGAGCCTGAACGAGTACGATATGATAGAGGTGCATCTAATTTGCTGTCATGCAAAGTCTGCACCAGCCATTTTGGCATAGTTTTTGCCTGCTCAATATTAGCTCTCTCATCAACTAGTGCATCATGTAAATCTGCATCAGAAATGGAATGATCTGCATCATCACATGAAACCTGCTAAGGCTCAGAAGTTGCCTCATTGGGACCAACACTAGACTGTCCACCTCTAAAAAGAGGTAGCAAAGAATCATACATGTCTTTGGAGCTAACATATGTCTCCTTAGTACATGAAAGCAATGGCAGAATAGCATCTTCCACAAAAACAACATCACGGCTAACCAGAATGCGTTTAGTCTGTGGATGATACAGAAGATATCCTTTACTTTCAGAACTGCATCCAACAAAAATACATTTTACGGCTTTATCATCCAACTTTTTGCGATGTTGTTCAGGCACTAATGCATATGCTAAACAACCAAAAACACACAGATGAGCAACAGATGGCTTGCAGTCATGCCAAGCCTCATAAGGAGTGATAGACTGCAGCGCTTTAGTGGGACACCTGTTCAGTACATATGCTGCACACATGATAGCCTCAAGCCAAAAACTATGTGGTAAAGCCTGACTCTTGACCAAACACCTCGCCATCTCCATGAGTGACCTATTCTTTCGTTCACCAACTCCATTCTGTTTAGGTGTATATGGAACTGTACACTGGTGTTTTATCCCATGTTCAACCAGAAATGCATTAAAATCAGAAGACATATATTCCCCCCCTCGATCAGAATGGAGGGTGCCCATTTTACATGCTGAAAGATTTTTAGCCAAAACCAAAGACTGTTTGACGCACATGAACACTTCAAACTTTGCCTGCAATGGATATACCCATGCATGCCTGGAAAAATCATCGATGAAAGTCATGAAGTAAAGATAATTCCCAAAAGAAGGTGTCTGCATAGGACCACAGACATCACTATGTACAAGCTGCAATTTCTGAGTAGCCCGAACTGAACCATCTTTTGGAAAGGACGAATGCTGCATTTTGCCCAAAATACAGCCTTCACAAACATGTTTTCTAGGTGCCTTAAGTTTGGGCAAAGAGGACACCATTTTAGATTTTTGCAGGCGTAGCAAACTAGCAAAATTCAGATGGCCAAAGCATGCATGCCAAAGCTTTGCATCTGACATAGCGTGAGAGTCATTTACTGCACATGCCAAATCATTTACAGATCTTTCATAGTCTATGAGCTTATATAGCCCACGACATAAAATGCTAGAAGCAATAATCACATCGCCATTTGACAGATGATGAACAGTACACCTGTCATCAACAAATTTCACAACCAAACCAATCTTGGCTAATGCAGAAACTGATAACAGGTTCTTCTTGATCCCCAGCACAAATAAAGCATCTAACAAAGTGAAAGAACTACCATCAACAGTAGTTAAAATGATCTTACCAACTCCCATAACAGGATAAGAGGAGTTCTTGGTGCATGTAACAGTATTCCCTGTAGGGGCAGGCTCGAGTGAAGAGAAGAAACTGCATTGCGAGGCAATATGTTTGGTCGCCCCACTATCAAAATACCAAACATCTGAGTCTACTACAAACATGCACTGCTCATGCGAAGATGGGTCAAAACTGCAGACAGTAGTAAACGCCCATTCTTCTTCCTGCACAAGATTAGCAGACTCTTTAGTGTAGAGGCCTCTGCAACAACCATTCCAGCCTCTTTCTTCTTTGCCTCTTTAGCAGCCTGTTTTGGACAGTTCTTTATGATATGCTCATTCCCTTTATAGTACTTACAAAACAATTTCTACTTTTCTAATTTCTTCTCATCTTTATCTTCTTCGAATATGCAGAATTAGCAAATTTCTGCTTACTAGTTGAAGAGCTCCATTTTCCTTTGCCCTTCTGACTAGCCAGGAAAGCTTGATCTGCAACTCGCATAATGGACCTGTTCTGCCTAGACTGATCTTCCTGCAATAGAACATAGACTAACTCCTCAAATGATAAGGCATTTGGATTGCCTTTCATCATCAACCGAAGAATAGAAGCAAAACTCTGATATGAATCAGGAAGACCATTCAGAACGGTCTGCACAAGTGAGCTATCTAGTATAACCTCATTAGAAGAAATCAACTATTCATTTAAGTCTTTGATCTTCGTTAGGAAACTGTTCATAGAATCACCTTCATTCATGTGCTTACTCTCCAACTGTTTTCAGAGGTAAGCAACATGAGCCTCATTCCTAGCTTTGTACAATGTGGTAAGTGTATCCCAAGCATCCTTAGTTGTTCTGTAAGAGCGAATGTGAGGAATAATGGCATGTTTGACAGACAAAGCTATCAATGTATGTGCCTACGCATCTCTGCCATCCCAGTGAATCTACTCTGCAGTAGGTGCAGCAAAAACCGCAGCACAAACATGAATATGCAAAATATCATCATCTTCGACAGCTTCTGCATCAGCTTCAATACCTATAGTTATAACAGTTGCAGATGTGATAGGACATTTTTAGACACCCTATACAATGTTCCACATTCCTTTTGCAACCAACACATGTCGCATCATATAAGCCCATAACGAGTAGTTGGTACCATCCAACTTATCCTCAACAGCCAACATACGGAATACATCACTGCTTTCAGCCATGGCCGGTGACTAAAATACCTTGATGTAGAAAATTGATTGCATCTCAAAAAGTTGAATAGAAACTGCCCAGACGAATTCCGCTAGACCTGTAGCAGACTTTGAGACACTTATACTGATGAATAGAAACTGGTATATACATTTTGCACAAAAAGATGAAATAGCCTACACAAGCACTGCGATAGTGCGTTCGGAGGCCGAAATGAGCTCAGATTGCGATTTCGGCACCATAGAGTGAAGCGGTTTTGATCTCGAAAACACGCTGAGTATGCTCACCAAAATTCATGTGATTTTGAGACTACAAACGGAGGAGTGTCGATGGTGCCCTAGATGAAACGACGACCTGCTTTGATACCAATTGTTGGAGTTAGACATCTGCGGAAGCACGTGAACAACACAAGGAACAAGAAGAAGAAGAAGCTTGGAGCACAACACACAATACTGAATGTATTACTAGAGAATGTATAAAGATAAGTAGCCCATTAGGGCAATAGGCGTATATACAAGCCGGGGGAAAAAAAACCTCCTAAAGAGGGAAAAAAGTGCCCCGGTGGTCCTAGTGTGTTCACACACATCAATACCTAAATATATCAACAAATCCCCCCTGGGAGTGATGCGGTGAACAAGGAGCTGGCACTCATGTATAAGGAAGTGCCAAGCTATGTGGAAATCACTCCACACAAGGAAGTAAGCCCAAACCTTTGCAGAAAGCTTCAAACTTCTCCCTAGGCAGAGCCTTCGTGAAAAGGTTTGCAATGTTCTCCTGCATGGGCACATATACCAAGTTGATCTCCCCAACAAAGAACCTTTCCCTGACATAGTGATAATGCACCTCAATGTGCTTAGTGCAAGCATGGAACATAGGGTTCCTCGCAACTGCCAATGCGCTTTGACTGTCACTGAAGATGGTGGTGGCAGAAGTCTAACCAACAACCAAATGAGCCATAAGGCGTCTGAGCCACACACACTCAACAATCGCTGTGAAAGCTGCCCTATACTCAGCCTCACAACTGCAAGTGTCCATACTAGGTTGCTTCTTGCTCAACCAAGATATACATGAGCTACCAAGCATGAAGCAAAAGCCACTAGTGGACACACGAGTGTCATAGCAACCAGCCCAATCAGAGTCAGAAAAAGCATGCAAATCTGGCAGTAGTGATCCCCCCTTGGGATGAAACAACCCAAGTAGCCGAGTACCACTCAAATAGTGAAAGATGCGCTTAACTGCTTGCCAATGCTTGAATCCTGGGCAATGCATAAACCTACTCATCTGTGAGATAGCAAACTGAATATCTGGCCGAGTAATGCATAAGTAAATCAAGCATCCAATAGCCTGCTGATAGAGAATAGCATCAAATGCATCTCCAGCATCATGAAGACTCAAATGTAAACCTATCTCCATAGGAGTGGCAATAGGCTTACAGTCTTCAAGGCCAAAACACTGCAATAATGTATCAATATATTTCGTTTGACTCAAAGCCATTCCACAATCAACTTGCATAAACTGAATGCCCAAATAGTGATACAAATGCCCCAAATCAAACATCTCAAATGAGGCATGCAAATCAGCCTTAAAATCAGCAATATGCTTCTCAATAGGACCAGTGAGCAGCATGTCGTTAACATAGACAACAATGATCAGAAGCACATCATTAGCACGCTTAACATATAAGGTGCTTTCAGTTGGAGTATTCTCAAAACCATGTGCAATCAAATAGGCATGTATCTTCTCATACCAATCACGTGGTGCTTGCTTTAAACCATATAATGCCTTCTTTAACCTGCACACCTGGTTTTCATGCCCTTTTTGCACAAAGCCACAGGGCTGAAAAACACACTTCTTCATGCAAGTCACCATTCAAAAATGCAGTTTTAATGTCCAACCAATGTACATTCCAACCATGATGGGCTGCAAGTGCACAAATGCTCCGAACAGTAGTCATACGGCATGTAGGTGCAAAGGTCTCATCAAAATCAATGCCTCTTTCTTGTGCATAACCCTTTGCAACAAGCCAGCCTTGTACCTGTCAACTGTACCATCAGGTTTACGCTTCAGCTTGTATACGCACTTAGTGCCAATGGCCTTCTTGTCAGGAGGCAAGTCACATAAAGGACAAGTATCATTCTTCATTATTGCATCATATTCAGATTGCATAGCAACCATCCAATTTTTTGAATTTTGTGCTTCATCAAATGTAACAGGCTCATTCTCATCACAAAGACTAGATGTAGCCATAACATAGCAATCCGATGCAAAAGACGCACTATGAGAGCTTGAACGAGTACCATATGACAGAGATGCATCTAATTTGTTGTCATGCAAAGTCTACACCAGCCATTTTGGCATAGTTTTTGCCTACTCAATATCAGCTCTCTCATCAACTAGTGCATCATGTAAATCTCCATCGGAAATAAAATGATCTGCATCATCACATGAAACCTGCAAAGGCTGAGAAGTTGCCTCATTGGGACCAACACTAGACTGTCCACCTCTAAAAAGAGGCAGCAAAGTATCATACATGTCTTTGGAGCTAACAGATGTCTCCTTAGTACATGAAAGCAATGGCTGAATAGCATCTTCCACAAAAACAACATCACGGCTAACAAAAATGCGTTTAGTCTGTGGATGACACAGACGATAGCCTTTACTTTCGAAACTGCATCCAACAAAATTACATTTTACTGCTTTATCATCCAACTTTTTGCGATGTTGTTCAGGCACTAATGCATATGCCAAACAACCAAAAACACACAGATGAGCAACGGATGGCATGCAATAATGCCAAGCCTCATTAGGAGTGATAGATTGCAACGGTTTAGTGGGACACCTGTTCAGTACATATGCTGCACACATGACAACCTCAAGCCAAAAACTATGTGGTAAAGCTTGACCCTTAACCATACACCTCGCCATCTCCATGAGTGACCTATTCTTTCATTCAGAAACTCCATTCTATTTAGGTGTATATGGAACTGTACACTGGTGTTTTATCCCATGTTCAGCCAGAAATGCATTAAAATCAGAAGACATATATTCCCCCCCTCGATCAGAACGGAGGGTGCCCATTTTATATGCTGACAAATTTTCAGCCAAAATCAAAAACTGTTTGAACCATATGAGCACTTTAGACTTTGCCTTCAATGGATATACCCATGCATGCCTGGAAAAATCATCGATGAAAGTCACGAAGTAAAGATAATTCCCAAAAGAAGGTGTCTGCATAGGACCACAGATATCACTATGTAGAAGCTGCAATTTCTGAGTAGCCCGAACTGAACCATCTTTTGGAAAGGACGAACGTTGCATTTTGCCCAAAAATACAGCCTTCACAGACATGTTTTCCAGGTGCCTGAAGTTTGGGCAAAGAGGACACCATTTTAGATTTTTACAGGCATAGCAAACTAGCAAAATTCAGATGGCCAAAGCGTGCATGCCAAAGCTTTGCATCTGACATAGCCTGAGAATCATTTACTGCACATGCCAAATCATTTACAGATCTTTCATAGTCGATGAGCTTATATAGCCCACAACATAAAATGCCCAAAGCAGTAATCACATCACCATTTGATAGATCATGAATTATACACCTGTCATCAACAAATTTCACAACCAAACCAATCTTGGCTAATGCAAAAACTGATAACACGTTCTTCTTGATCCCTGGCACAAATAAAGCATCTGATAAAGTGAAAGAACTACTATCAACAGTAGTCAAAATGATCTTACCAACTCCCATAACAGGATAAGAGGAGTCGTTGGCACATGTAACAGTATTCCCTGTAGGGGCAGGCTTGAGTGAAGAGAAGAAACTACGCTGCGAGGTATTATGTTTGGTTGCCCCACTGTCAAAATACCAAACATCTGAGTCTACTGCAGACATGCACTGCTCATGAGAAGATGGGTCAAAACTACAAATAGTAGTAAACGTCCATTCTTCTTCCTGCACAAGATTAGCAGACTCTTTGGTGTAGAGGCCTCTGCAACAACCATTCCAGCCTCTTTCTTCTTTGCCTCTTTAGCAGCCAGTTTTGGATAGTTCTTTATGATATGATCATTCCCTTATAGTACTTACAAAACAATTTCTGCTTTTGTGATTTCTTCTCATCTTTATCTTCCTTCTTCAAATATGCAAAATTAGCAGATTTCTGCTTACTAGTTGAAGAGCTCCATTTTCCTTTGCTCGTCTGACTAGCCAGGGAAGCTTGATCTGCAACTCGCATAATGGACCTGTTCTGCCTAAACTGATCTTCTTGCAGCAGAACAAAGACTAACTCCTCAAGTGATAAGGCATTTGGATTTCCTTTCATCATCAACTGAAGAGTAGAAGCAAAGCTCTGATATGAATCAGGAAGACCATTCAGAATGGTCTGCACAAGTGAGCTATCTGGTATAACCTCATCAACAGAAATCAATTGTTCCTTCAAGTCTTTGATCTTCGTTAGGAAATTGTCCATAGAATGACCTTCATTCATGTGCTCATTCTCCAACTGTTTTTGGAGGTAAGCAACACGAGCCTCATTCCTAGCTTGGTACAATGTGGTAAGTGTATCCCAAGCATCCTTAGTTGTTCTCCAAGAGCGAATGTGAGGAATAATGGCACATTTGAAAGACAAAGCTATCAATGCATGTGCCTGGGCATCTCTACCATCCTAGCGAATCTGCTATGCAGTAGGTGCAGCAGAAAGCGAAGCACGAAAAGGAATATGTAGAATATCATCATCTTCGACACCTTCTGCATCAACTTCAATACCTGTAGTTGTAAGAGTTGTAGGTGTGATAGGACGTTTTTCGACACCCGGTACAATGTTCCACAGTCCTTTTGCAACCAACACATGTTGCATCATATAAGCCCATAACAGGTAGTTGGTACCATCCAACTTATCCTCAACAGCCAACATACGGAATACATCATTGCTTTCAGCCATGGCAAGTGACTAAAATACCTTGATGCAGAAAATTGACTGGATCTCAAAAAGTTGAACAGAGCTGCCCAGATGAATTCGGCTAGACCTGTAGCAGACTTTGAGATGCTTATACTGACGAATAGAAACTAGTATATACCTTTGGCACAAAAACTCAGAAATGTGCTGAGTATGCTCATCAAAATTCGTGCGATTTTGAGACTGCAAACGGAGACATCTGCGGAAGCACGCGAACATCACAAGGAAGAAGAAGAATCTTGGAGCACAACACACAATACTGAATGTATTACTAGAGAATGTACAAAGATAAGTAGCCCATTAGGGCAATAGGCGTATATACAAGCCGGAAACAAAAAAACCCCCTAAAGAGGGAAAAAAGTGCCCCGGCAGTCCTAGTGTGTTCACACACATCACTACCTAAATATATCAACAACTAATTCTCGACAGGGCCAAAGCTAGTCAAAGAACTTTAAATAGAGAGCTCATTTTTGGGTTAGATTGTTAGTGATTTGAGCTTGTGTAAGAGACTTTTAGAGTAATTCAAAGAACTCCATTGTTCCTCTCCTTGTTCTTGCCTTGTGTGCACGTGTGTGTATGTGTGTGCATGTTTGTGTGCTTCTCACTCACGCACTTGTGCCATCACTTGCTCATAGTCTTCATACTAGTCCTCATGTCTCCACGGATTGACAATTATGAGGTGGAGCTCCTCACATTGGTACTTGCCATTGTGCTAGAGTGCACCAAATTTGGCACCGTTGTCAGGGAGAGAGCTTCAAGGAGGAGCATGTAATAGTAAGACGTAGAGTTGTGACATTGGAGTCGTAGGTAATATCCTTACTTTTACTTATTTTTCATCATTTTTTCTTGTTTTTTGCATCTCCATCATCATCTTCACCACCTCCATCTCCACTTTCACCAAAATTTCAGTTTTTGGTCATATTCCCCTCCCCACCTCATTTCCTTCATTTCACTTGCAAGAGAGAGCGAGAGAGAGCGACAGAGACGTTGCATGCATTCTGTTTTCGTGTGTTTTTTAGCATTCCTTGCAAGTTTTGGCTACATCACCATCTCCAACAGCTTGCGCAAGTATGACAAAACTCTCAATAGGTCCCAGGACCATGACCTCTATCTGTCGCAACAAGTAGAGAAAGTTGATATTTGGTGTTTACATCCATGGCACAATAACATACACCATTAGAGCACTCCAAATCATTAGAAGTTTCTAAAAAAATTTTGTTTTTTCTGTCTATCTGCGACAGACCAAAATCACGACAGACAAGAGAGCACATCTATCATGATGGACATCGTCTATCGCAACAGACCAAAAGCATGACAGACGACAAACACTATCTATCGTGACAGGCACCCATCTATTGCAATTGAGAGGATCACGACGGATGATAGATACCATCTATCGTGACAAACGTCGTCTATCATGATAAACACTGTCTATCATGACAGACAAGGCCCTGCGACAAATAGTGTCTATCGTGACACACACCGTCTATCACGATAGGCAGACCCACGCGATAATCACATCTATCACGACAGATAGGAACCCACGATAGATACCGTCTATCGCGATAGACGGGCCCACATGACAATCAACATCTATCGTGATAGACACTGTCTATCATGATAGACAGACATTTTTTGGCAAAAAATTAAAGTGATAATTGGGCTAAATTTTGGGCATATTTGCACAATCAATTACTCATATAATTACAAAGGCCTTAGAAAAATGCATTAAAATCCTAAAAGGTCATATTTGTCTATTCTCTAAACCCCCTTAGTCCATTCCTAGCTTAGACTAAGTGCGAGTAGATGTTCTGATTGACTAGGGGTACGATAGGAACACTCAAGTTCTAAGAGCCTCTAATTTCTCAAGTCTAATAATAGGTTAAATTACAGTCAAGGGACAACCTAAGGGAAAAGAACTTAAACTAAGTGGAAGAAGAACATCAAGTACTACGCACTTAAGTGCTCCTGACGACGCTTAACTAAAAACAAGAAAACACATACAAAGGAAATTTAAAGGAATAAGTGATTGGTATCAAAGAATCAACGAGGTGTTTGTACAAGGATCGTTGGATAATTAGGAGGGCATATGAGCATGAGATCAAGAAGACACCTAGGGAGAGACCATCGAAGTATCAGATCATCCGAAGCTATTGTCAATCATATTGCTGGGTCTTGGGCCCAGCAGTTGAGCGACTGCCCATACGTTCTAAGTTCAAAAACAAGTGACTATGAGATGTCTTATAACTTGGAAAGACCCGTAGGTAGCTCAGGAGTGGCATACCTAGAAAAACTAGAGGGTCCTTACAAGACTCAACTTGAATATATCAAGACCAACCGATTAGATGCACGTATCTATGAGGATGGTCTTAGGAGATATGTTGTCCAAATCAAAAACCCAGATCAACCCATTGGACTAGAACATCTAGTAGTCGAATTTGAAAATGGTTCATACATAGATAAAGAAGGAGCAATGTATGTGGTCACCAACCAACTAGAAAGGATAGATGAATTTGGCAACATAATCCTAGAGATCGAAATAGGTGACATAGAGCAAGGTAACTTAGGAAGAGAACTAAGAACCCCTCAAGCCAAATTAGTTTTGACTACGATAATCACTCTAGAATGGGTTCCCCAGGACAACAAAAGCATAGATTTACTCTTAGACCAAGAGACAGACGAGGCTTTTTGAAGGTATAAACCTGAGCAACCTAACGAAGTGGGAGCACTTACCATCTATGAATTTAAAGATCCTGATAGCCTAGGCAAATTGACCTACCTAGATAATACTTCAAAGAGGATCTTTGTGGTCTCAAAGCATCGAAGACACGCTTACACTTTGAAGGATGAATTTGTCTTTCCCCTGTAAGAAAATAACAGCACAGCGGAATAGACCTGTAGATAGAGTTGAGAGAAAAACGCAGACAAAGATAGACGTAGAGTGAGAGATAGAGAACTCAAATTCTCAGATTGCCGAGCGTAATGCAATTACAATGATGGTGTTGTCCACCTGTGTGCTCCCAATGTGGAGCCTTTTCTTAAGCTGGCTAACATGAAAAACTGTACCTAGGAGATAGTTTTGGACAAGGTCCCGTCTTCATGGTTTCATACCTAGATGGAACTCTAAGATAGACCTGCTCTCCTACCTCAAAGTTGATATCTCTCCTTTGAGGGTCAGCATAGGCTCTAGCTCTATCCTGAGCTCTCATAATGCTGTCATTAGCAAGCCTAAGCATGTCATTCATCTCTTCCAAGAAGTCCTTGCAGCTTGAACTTTCTCATTCTACAAGCCTACTGCATAAGGAGCTCTTGGCTGAAACCCATACATAAGCATAAATGGACTAGCCCAGTGGAAGAGTGCTTGACACTATTTATATGCAAACTCTATTATAGGTAAGTACTCTTCCCAATTAGTTTGCCTTTCATTCACATATGCTCGAAGCATATCCTCTAAGATTTGGTTAACCCTTTCTGTTTGCCCATCCGACTGTGGATGCTCGGCCATACTCATGCTAAGTTTCGTGTCCAACCTTTTGAAGACCGCTCTCCAAAAGTGTCTAGTAAACTTCCTATCCCGATCGGAGACTATGTCTAAAGGAAGACCATATAAGCGATATAGGTTCTCTACAAAGAGTCTAGCCAACTTTGGTGTCTTCACTGTAGTATGTGTCGAAATAAACCTAGCCATTTTGGTTAACCTATCCACAATTACCCGGATCGAGTCGTGCCCTCTTTGTGTCTTAGGTAATCTGACTATAAATTCCATGGAGATACTCTCCCACTTCCCATTAGGAATATCCAATGGGTGGAGTAGTCCTCCAATCTTGAATCTCTCAGCTTTGTTGACCTGGCATTTAGTGCACTTAATTACATACTCTAGGACGTTGTTATGAAGTCGAGGCCAATAAAACTGCCTCTTAACAAGATCATAAGTCTTGTTAACTCCTTGGTGTCCTGCAGTAGGTGTTTCATGACACTCATACAAAATATGCCGTCTCATGTCAAAATCTCTAGGGACACACACCTTTCCTTTATATAACAGATATCCATCATGGACACTATAATTTTTCCACTTGAGTACCCGTCGATACTCCATCCTCACTGGAAACCCGTATATCACGATCCCCATTCTCTATGGTTTCCCAAATCTTGGAATATGCAGGATCAAGCTTACATTTTCCTCTAATGGACTCAAGTAGCTCACTAGTGATCTGAGTAAAACTCAGTCCATTGAGCATAGGCATGCGGCTAAGTGAATCAGCCACTACATTAAACTTTCCCTTCCTATACCTAAGGTCATAATCAAACTCCTGAAGGGTCTCTGACCATCGGGCCTTACGACCTTTAAGGTCTGTTTGATTAGAGAGCCACTTAATGCTCTCTTGATCAAACACTATCGTGACTTTGGCACCATATAAATAATGACGCCACTTCTTCAAAGCATGGACTATTGCATACAACTCCTTCTCATAGACGGAGTAATTCTTCTGAGCCGGTTCTAGTTTCTTGCTCTCAAAAGCTACTGGTCGACCATCCTGTACTAAAACCACTCCTATGGCAAAGTCACTTGCATCAGTCTCAACCACAAATGGTTTGTTGGGATCTAACATATGTAAAAGTGGAGCTGTAGCAATTGCTACTTTCAACTTTTCCATACTTTTCTTCTGTTCATCTCCCCAATGAAAGGTTTTCCCTTTCCCTTTAAGTTGTTCCGTCATCGGGACAAAAATCTTGGCATAGTTCTTAATGAATCTTCGTTAGAAACCTGATAAACCTAGGAAGATCTACAACTCTTCCAGGTTCCTTGGATGTGGCCATTCCATAATAGCCCTTACTTTTTCAGGATCCATCTGGATTCCATCCTGGGAGACTATATGCCCAAGGTATGTAACCTCTGTTTTGAAAAATTCACACTTTGATTCCTTAGCAAAGAGTGAATTTTCCCTTAAAACTTATAATACTTTCCTCAAGTGTTCCAAGTGCTCCTCTTCTGAAGCACTATAGATCAGAATGTCATCCAAAAAATCTACTACAAAGTGTCCTAGATAAGGCCATAAAACACTATTCATGAGTTTCATGAAAGTGGCAGGAGCATTGGTGAGACCAGAAGGCATCACCAAAAACTCATAGTGCCCATATCTAGTCCTAAATGCAATCTTAGGGACATCCTCTGCCCTTATCTTGATCTGATGATATCCTGATCTAAGGTCAAGCTTGGTAAAATACCTAGCTTGATGTAACTGATCAAATAGATCTTCCAATCTAGGCATCGGAAATCTATTTTTGATAGTTACCTTATTAAGTGCTCTATAATATATACATAGTCTCATAGAGCCATCTTTCTTTTTAACTAGGAGCATTGGTGATGCCCATGGTGAGTTACTAGGTTTGATGAAGCCCTTATCTAGGTAATCCTGTAATTGCTTCTCGACCTCCTCATGCTGAGAAACACTAATCCTATAAGGTGGCCTGCAAATAGGGTTATTGTTAGTAACAACCTCAATGGCATGGTCAATGTCCCCTCTCTCAGGTGGTAGCCCTCTAGGTAAGTCAGTGGGAAAAACATCTCTATACTCAAACATAAGATCCTTAAAACTTTTAACCACACACTCTTGCAAAAAAGAATAGTACAAAGTCCTGTTCATATTTACATTCCTAGCATGAAAATATACATCAGATGATCTGTCTATACAAAGCTCCATATCATGACTATATAATAAAAACATGTCCTGTACATGCTGAGAATAACAAAGACTATACAACTCTAGTGATGAAATGAGAGGTGCACTAGGTACATCTCTCTCTCCCTGAATACCAACTTTACTTCCATTCTTTTCAAATTTGAGTGTGTTATTTTGATAGCTACGTTTAAGTGTGTCTCCCAACCCCCATAGCCACTCTCTTCCTAATACTAGATTTTTCCTCTCCATATTCATAATTTGGAAGTCCATATAATCTGTATAGTCCTGCATCTTGACTTCCAAATTGGATACCATAGTATCCCATATCCTCTTATCTTGCCCTTGCATCATAGATACAATGTATTTATGTGCACTAGGCTGTTGGGGAATCTTTAATTTCTTGACCAAAGCATAGTTTATACAATTATGAGTAGCTAAGTCATCTATCATGACGTGCACCTTGATCCCGTATACACTGCCATGCAATTTAACTAGGTCATGTGGTCCAAACTATGGTGACCACAATGACTGAGTCAAACAACATGTGTGCTCTATATCCTCGTGCATCACCTCCGCTCCCTTGTAGCTAGAGCTGCCATGAATAGGAAGGGTCTACACTAGGTGGACTGCCTTTTTGCCCTTTCCAGGGGCCGTACTAGACTCTGGTCCCTTCTTCTTTTCTCCCACCTTCTTGAGTGGACAGTTCCACTGTGAATGGCTACGAGACAGGCACCTAAAGCAGAGGTTCTCTTTTTTGGACCTCTCAAACTGATATGTGGATAACCTAGGCCCTTATGATCTTTGCTTTTTAATAAAAACTTTGTTTTTCCCAAAAGGCAACTTCTTCTTGAATTTAGTCGTACTAAGAGGCTTGAGGGGTTGATCCGTCTCCATAGGAGTATATTGAGGACGGTTATGGTCCTCATAGATCTATGCATACTTGATCACCTCCTCAAATGTCTTAGGCGCATTCCTTCTGACTTCCCTCTTTATGGCTTTATCTAAGCCCCTAACAAACCCTCTGGTCTTCTAGAAATCATCTAAGCCCTTAAGTTTCAAAATGATCTCTTTATAGTGGGATAGGTAGACCGTAAGAGGCTTACCTCTCTGTGTAATCCTATCCCACTCATCCTAATTCCTCTCCTCCTCATTCTTAGGAAGAAACTCTTTTAGAAAAAGAGTCTCAAACTGATTCCAATCAGTAGGGATAGAGCTTGCCTCCTTAAGACTCATCCACTAATTATAGCACGCGGGCCAAGGGAGAGACTCGCCTCTAGCACACGATACTCTAGTGGGGTGCCCTTCAATTGATGCAAATCATGCCACTTTTGTAAAAAAGTGTAGATTGCATCCTTATTCCTATCTTGGTCATCCCCCGTAAAGGTAGGTGGCTTCAAATCTTTCAGGAGGGGAGCTTCCCTAGAGCTCTCTCCTTTGTGCTTACTAGGAAGAGAAGTATCTTTCCTAGTGAGTTCCAGAGGAACAAGAGGGGTCTCTCTTTCCTTCCTAGCTAAGAAAGAGGTGACACTAGTCTCAAGTGAGATCTTTTGAGACTTAAGCTGCTGTATAAGAGATGTGATGCTACCAAGATCTTTCTCTTATTTAAGGGATTGCTCTTTCAAGTTTATGAATCGGTCACGAGTGACAAACTCATCTAAAAGTTCCTCATATTTATACTCTTCCTGTGGAGGCTCTTTTTCTTCTACTTCTTGCCCTAAATTCTACTTCTTCCATTCTAGAATCAAGCTCCTCTAGTTACTCTTTAGATGGAGAAGTATGTTCAACTATTTGTTTGCCTTTAGATTCCATATTTTACTTCCATTCCCCCATTTTCTAACTAGAGTATATGAAAATGAATGGAAGTAAAGCTTAAATATGCAAGAAGAAGAGAAATATATCACAAGAGCACTTCCCTGTTACAAAATAAAGCTGAGGAAGTGAAATCCAAGTGATCCTTGAAGCTTTAGCTCGCTGATTTGTGAATCCTCGCCAGGCACAAACAAAAATTGGAAATGTCCGGTTGGTCCGGGGAGGTTCTAAACACCATAAACCATCCAAAACAACTCCAAAAGCACGTGCGAATAGCCCCGACCGGGCAAACTGAGTGAAACTGAACAACTTCTGAGATGTGATAATTCTCGCCAGTCCAAGAAATGTAGCCCAGCATTTGCACTTCAAGAATTTGAGACTATCCCAAGTGAAAAAAGTGAATTTGGACTCCGGATGACGAAAAAGTAGGCCCGAGAGTGGCCGCCTAGTTCCTGCTGAAGTGCTACAGAGAGATTTTGGTGGGGCAAAATCTTGTCCAAATCAAAGATCGATGGTTTCTCAGCGAAGCTTAGGAGTGTATCTTCGAAATGTGACCAAAATGCTTGAAATTCGATATCGTATGAGGAAGCTATGGTGCAAAGAAACCGGGTGGGTCAAGAGTAGGAAGTGAAAAAGTTAATCTTCTTGGAGGAGTGACTTTGAGAAGCTCAAAACTGAATGACTGAAGCTTTTTTGAATCGACCCTTTCCACTTCCAAAATTTCAAAAAATTTCAAAATGTTAGCTCCTTGCTCAATTTGAACTCACTGTCAACACCAAAGAAAGTCGGACTGTCCATGGAGAAGCTTTTTATCCCATATGTACACATAGTGGTGCCGAAAATGAGTATATATAGGATCCTCTCATTGTGTAGTCTTCACCAAAGAGGGAGGAAGGAGGGAGAGTATCCTCTCATGGGCTGTAGCCTCTCGCTTCCTTGCGTGCGCCGACTGTTGACCACCTTTATGGGTTAATTACTCCCTTGTGGGCCTGTTGACGCCTTGATGCCCGTGCTCACCTGCTCCGATACCACTGTTGTAACGCCTCCCTGTGATAGCCTCCATTTTTTTCCTCTTCTACCATGTTTCCCGAGGTCGCTCGCTTTCCAGAACTCAGATGCACGGAGATCTCTTTCGAATTGCCACCCAGCCGCATGGTAGTACTAAAATAACTACTCTCTCTCTCTTGCATACCCAAAATGGGTCAATGATCAAAGCTCCTCACATGAGTGCCACTTGGCACTCAAGTGAATATCATACTCTTTATGAATAAGGGGAGGTTCTTACCTCATATCCCTATTCATATATGATGCTCCATAAGATCCATATGACACTTTTGGCCTAACTCTCAAGAACACTGCATTGACTTGGTCTCAACCGCTTCACCAAGGTCAATTTAGAAATATAGATCAACTTCTTGAAGTGTTCATCACTGAGTTTTCTAAGAGTGGTATTAGGCATAACACATCCTCCCTAATATACAGCTTCACGCAAACACCTCAAGAGATAGTGAGGCTCACAAGAAGAAGGTTTAGGCAATACCTAGAGAGAAGGTTTATCCACTCTAGCCAAACAAGTGGCCTTATTTCTAGATGGATTGTTAAGTATCAAACTGAGATCATACGTGTACTTGAAGAACCCTAGATCCATATAAGAGTGTGTATGCATGTGCAGAGACATCAAGGATACTCTAGGGGAGGAATTAGAGCTTTCAAAGATCTATAAAGACTTAGCTAGTGCCATTAGCCTTGCTTCCAAACAATCCACATCGATTGAGGATCTGGCTGAGAAGGTAGCTCAAAAAATAGGAGTCTCTAGCAAGCAGATTCCTAGATGTGAGAGAAACAAAAGCCAAGATAATTGAACTTACATCTCAAACGCACTCTCACACAACTCCACTACCACCATTCCCACCACCCTCTAACCCACCTCACACAATCCCACCACCACCTAGAGTAGGATCAGTCTTAGCAGATCCCACTCTGGAGGACATAGACATGATGCTTAAATCTTATCATGCTAGAATACAAGAAGAGCCAAACGTAACGGATCATGCAAAGTGTTACCCTAGAGCTGACCTAGAGCTCGAACGAACTAAACTTTGTGCTAAGATGGTGGAATTGGCTCAAACCATGTTTGAAGCCAGCCGCCTCTTAATTGCTCTAGCTTTGCTAGAACTCAACTGCATTTTGATGGACTACTAGACAAATTGGAGAGGCTAATTGCAAAATCTGAAAAGGACACTGCCTCTCAAGGTAAGGACAAGGCCATTGGAAGAATGAGCATTCCTCCCAAGGATGCGTCCAATATTCTATGGTGCAGAAGATTTTCACACGTGAAGGACATGCAAAAGTCAATGAGGAGTTCTCTTCTTTTCCAAAGAGGATCCCAGGAAAGCAAGCAGGACAACACATGACACAAAGGAGGCCGATAATCAAGAAGCATGAGCAACGACCGGTGCAATATAAAATACCTCTTGGCATGAAGCTGATTTGGATATGCAAGGGTGAACAATCCTTGACTGTGGAGACAGGATCCCAAAGATGCGCCAAACGAGCTACACAGTCGAGGATTACAACAAAGGAGTATCCTAGGCATCAATCTAGACAGAACATTTCTATTTGGGTCCCAAAGCAGTCAATGAAGGCTATCCCAAATGCTAAACAAATATGGGTGCCCAAGGCCTGCTTACATGCTCAAATAGCTTCAACTCCACTCACAAGATTGAATCAACACTCATGGGCTCTCTTGGCACAAATCCTAGGGCAAACATATACACTCCAAACCATTACATCTCTGATGACACCTAGGAATGTTGGGAAATGGGTACCCAAAAAGTCCCAAATCCAACACAATCCAATCCACAAACCTTTACATGTCATCACCACTAAATGCTATGATCTTGCGATCAAAGTTTGGAGACTTAAACTCTGTATCAAACCCCCTGACCCAATTTTGTAAATCAGTACACTCTTATGTAGGTGCATTATGAGTACAGTGCACATCCAAAAGTATGCATCTAAGGGAATCACTAACCTACTAACCAACATTCACACACATCACGAACACTTCACCAGCTAACCCCTAACCACTTTGGATATCATGTTAGTGTTGTGGAGGGAACACCATAACACCATGTTTCCTATGCAATGCTAATGTGATTCTCTTCTTCTAGTAGATAAGCATCAAGATTTATAAGCAGTATCATGGTAGAAATAGCTGGCCCAAGCTCACAGGTAGGAGTGAGTACTATAGGTATTGATGTAGAAAATCTACCAATTGAAGTGCCACCAACTAAACGACCTGTAGAACTGTGACACCTCCAACAAATACCCATATCGGACCCTCCCACAGGAATAACGGAGAGAGTGCATGCAAAATCTCATTCGTTCAATGGCATGCTAGGGCCCTTAGGAGAGGCTAAGTATATTTGGGAGTGCAAGTGTGAGTATGACAAGGCCTGGGTACGATTTCAATTCTTTTCCAAAGATTCCAAGACTTTTCAAAACACAACAGCACTTCAAAACATATGGCAACACACAGGGCTCGTGGAATACTTTGAGGCACCCTTACCCAAACCAGATTTTCTGTAGAGTTACTATTTGGTATCTACATTATAGGCAAGTGCGTAAAAGGAAAAACCAAGAACCTTCGTTCTTCCTTCGTTATTGGGTAACAATGAGTTGAAAAAGTTTGAACTTACCTCGGAATTGGTGAGCTCTACCTTGAACATGCACGGCACGCATGTGCCCTCTGAAAAAGGATGCTTAATCCCCAACAACATGAAGAATCGAAAACTGCAAAAGTTAAAAGATATGGCGTCACTCACACCAAAATGTCTCCATCCCTCTCCATATGTGCATGCAACAGTTTGCATTTCCTGGTCAAGATAGATTCACTCAGCTCCACAAACGGATCTAGTTCGGTCTTTACTTGGCAGAGATAGGTGCACTAATAATTAAGCTCCATATATGGATTATGGAGCAGCTACACGGAGCAAATAAAAGGTCATCTAGGAAGCTAGTGGTGAATGGTTGTTGTGCAATAATGCGCATCATCTATAAATGCTTAGCATATGATGTACCCATTGAACATGGATTGACCTGGTCTCAACTATAGATGTTTATGAGACACAAAAACTACCACTCATCAATCCAAGTGCATCAGGGGCTGAATTCCTTGTGTCCACACACACAAAGTTCTTACTACTCCGGAAGTCTCACCACGAAGGGATGCCACTATGCCTCCCTTTACAATTCGAATACCGAGATCTAGATCTGAAGGCACATCACAAGCTGCCCCATCTGCTTCTCCCGCCCCACCTGAATTTGAATTTGCTACCATGGGAGACGCTGAAGGGATGAGCACCTTTGACTTTGAATCCTTCTTGCAAAATACAGAACTCTCGGATGTAGAATTCTTTTTGGACACAGAAGAACCGGGCACATCCTCCCAAAGAAAATCCACAGAAGGCACGATTAGCAGAGAACTTCATCTCAACAACTAGAATGCCCAGAGGGAGAAGAAGAGGAAGCAGAAGAAGAAGAAACCACTAGAGCCCCAACATACACAATAGAGCTCCGAAGATTATATCAGATAATGGAATGGGTGCGGGCTCAACAGTTACTCACTGAACATAACAATAGAATGCACATGGCCCAACTCTTGGAAGAAGTTGGAGTGGACTCTAAATACAGCAAATCTGTCCTATTGATGGTAGAACCTCCTATTCAGTATGATCCAAGAAGATTCCAAACAAGAACACGATCACGCAAAAACATTCAAATTCCCATTACCACTGTGGAAGAACCTACTATCACATCTGAACCAATTGAGTCAACCTCCCAAGCAGTCAAAACTCCGGGCTAGGAACCCACAGTCACCCATGAAGAGGCAACAGAGCCACCACCACCACCAACCCTCTCACCATCACCTCCTTGAACAAAAGTTGTAGATATCACCTCGACTACTAACCCCACAAAGCAAACATTCATCTTCCATAGTCCCACTTCCAGTTCAACCTTGTTTTCCTCCTTTGAAAATCCTATCTATCATGCCACCATTACAACCAAATCCTTCATGGATCCTGCCATAGGACAACCAACCTCCACAACCTTTGTCATAAGCCATCCAAACACTCAATCCATGTTTCTCAGATTCCCTATCACCACGCCTCCTTTCATGGCCTTCCCGACTCCAACCTCTAACTTCCCACCCCCCATCCCACTAGTTCTTCAACCTGCCCATGACTTCCTTTCGAGTAGGTTGCAAGCCACTGCCCAACCCTTCTTGTCGATCCCATTCCCACCATCCACACCACACTTCTTCACCACGATCACACACACACCACCTACCATTCCGATATACATGATAGACACCACACTCATACCCATGGCTAAAAGCATGGACATTTCACCACCGATGGCACCTCCCCCCCCACACTTCCACCATCCCTCATCCCTCCTCCACCAGTTTCACCTGCACACACATCTTCAGTAGACACAACATTCACACTTCCCATTCTCCAATTCCCTTCCCTTGCATCCTCCACTATACAAACTACACCTTCATCTATAGGTAATTGTAGCTCAGTGATGAGTAGCACCTCCTTTAATGTCAATCCGGGAAGACGTGAGGATGGTATGAAGACCTCGAGCAAGTGGAGGCACAAGTGCGTGAGTGAGAAGCACACTAACATGCACACACATACACACACGCGCACACACGGCAAGACAAAGAGTGAGAAGCAATGGAGTTCTTAGATTACTTTCAAAAAGCTCTTACAAGTTCAAAACTATTACAATCTAACCCCAAAAATGAGCTCTCTAGCTCTATTTATAGTTTTTGGCTAGGTTTTGGCCCTGTCTAGACCTAGTGTCCGGCCTAGTTAAAAATTAGGTTCCAGGGCCAATTTGAGGGCTTAAACGGAGTCTAAAAAATACGAAAATTGATATGTAGGTACTTCTAAGGCTCCTCAAGCTCAAGGACTCCTTGGCTTGCACAAAATGGAGCTACAAAAATATGAAATGGTATTTACAATGATTGTTAGTGATAAGAATCACTGTTATAAAGATGTTGATTTGGAAAAATTTGAAGGGCCTATCTGCCAGATTTGCGTCGACTGCTTTGTCTACTTAATCCTTCACCTCGCTCTGACTCTCTCCACTGACTTCCTTGTCTAGTCAGTCCTTGGGTGCCCATACTGCTCTCAACACCCCCCCCCCTCTCTCGCGTCTGTCGTCCCTGACAAAACCTTGTTGCTGGGAGTGTTGGATGTAATATTCCACAACCTGAGTGGCAAGCTGATGTTCTTGTATGCGTAGTCCTCTGGCCAAGTCTGTCATCATACGATCCCAATCAATTGGTCCTGGAATGTCCGGATGTGGCAGACGTAACTGATCTGCATGGATCGCTTGTTCTACTGCGAATAGATGTAGCAAATGTGTGGGTCTGGGAATGAAAATTTCTGAATGATATTCCCAGAATCCCATAGAGAACATTTCCTCAAATGTCTGCTTGAAGCATGCGGGTAAGTACTTTATTCGTGCATGCCAGGCAAAGATTATAGTGACCGAGGGAGTCTGGCTCATGTCGTAAACTAAATCCTTGTTACCTTGTGAGAATCCAGGGGCAGAGATGTATGGAGCTTGTACCATCCGAAACGTTTTGAAGGCAATGGTCATGAGCTCGAATATTTTCATACACATTTTCGCTGCTATGTCGGGTACATTATTTAGACGTGTAGACGAGTGCCGAATTGTTGATAGCATGTAGGCTACGGTTGGGGTCCCTTGAGGTGGAGCAAAATATGGATAGTTAACCCAAGCCGAGCATTCTTTATTGTTGCGTACCTTGATCGCAAATGCTTGCCAAGATCTGCGACGTACCATTGGGCAATAACATGGATTATACTTGATATACAATGGCATGGTTGCCCAGGTGCTCATCATCTCAGGGTAATCGGTTAGTAGACGTGCACGCCAATTAGGCTGGAAAATCGAGCCCGCACGCGCATCTGTCGGTAAGTCCTCTGGCTCAAATTGAGTGGCAAATGTGGGCTCCTTCCCTGTATGTCTTTTAACTTTTGCATTATAATCATGTAGCAAGACAAAATAAGGCATGTATTGCGACTCTGATGTTGTGATTAACCGTTGGTGGGATAGGTTCTGAAAGTAAGAAGACCGAAGGACAGTTTCTTCCAGATTTGTGAGAGATTGCATTTGCACGGCAATGCGATCATCATGTGTCTTACCCACTTTCTCGACCCTTTTGACCCAATCTGGAACTTGAATTTCTAAAGTGTCCTATCCTTCCTCTGTAGTCCGACCACCGGGTGTTGGCATTGGCTCGTACGGCTCTTCATAGCTGTCATCGACGGGTAATCCACTATTGTTTCAGGTTCTGGTTCTTCAGTGGGCGAGGGTGGCCTTTCATATGGTAAGAGGCGTGCTTGGAGTTCTGGCACCTGTTTCCGGAGGGTCTCTACTTCTTCTGTAGAGTGTTGCAAGATTACCGGCTCCTGTTGAGCTGTGGGGGCACTGGCTATCTGTTTCTTTAGGTCTGCACATTCAGTCTCTAACTTTTCATATGACTCCAAGAAATTTGCATGCTCCTCAAGTAAGATGCGAATGTCTTCCGATGGGACTGCTCTATACTTGGTAGGGCTAATGGTTGCTCCTGCAGTTCCTTCCATAGCCGCTTCAAAGTTGTCTTGGTTTTGTTGTTGAAGCCTCTTGTTCTCTTCTAGTGCTGCTGCCATATGCTTTCTTAATAGCCCAAGGTTGCGTCTGAGTGTAGCATTAGATATCATTTGCACTTGGAGCACTGTTTCTAGTTCCTTGACTGCTTGATCATCTACTGTCGATGTCTTTGATTCCAATTCGGAGTGAGCCTACTGTAAGGTGGTATGCTCGGTTAGGAGCGTTTGGTAATCAGCTTCAAGAGTGGTGACTCTAGCTTGCAGACGCTGAGATTCTGCCTGGAGGGCCGTAGTGCGTTCTTCCAATTGATGGTATTCTTGTTGTAGTTGATGTGCACACTGAAGTAATGTGTTGAACGTGCTATTTACATTATGAGATGCAAGGGGAAAAGTTTGGAATGCAGGGGAGGTGGGATTGGGGAGGGAGGTAGTGAATGCTGTGTGTGCCAATGATGTGGTGAGTGGTGAGGTGGGGGGTAAGGGAGGGGGAGATGGTGGAATCGTGGGGAGAGGTGCTGTGGTGGGTGAAATGTCCATTGGGTCAGACAGAGTGGTGTGTACAGGGGCTACCATGTAGGTGGGTATGGTAGGTGAAGTGAGTGTGGTGTTCATGTAAATTGATGTTGTTGCGAATAGCGGGGAAATGTGCCTCTAAAACATTGGAGAGCGGATGAACTGCTCCACAAAGGACGGGTATTGGGGTGGTGAGGTTAGGTTGAAAGAGGCGTAGGGGCCAGATGGGAAGTGAGGGTCATGGAATGGAGGTACCCGTATTGGGGGATAGGCTGGGAAACACAGGGTGCCTTCGGTGGGTGCCGGGTTTCCAACCACACTTGGAATTATGGGATGGCCAATTATGGGTTCGAAGGGTAGAAGGGTTGAAGTGTACAAGGGATTGGTGACGAAAGAGAAGAGGGTGTCTTGTGAGGTGGGTTCTCGAAAGGAAAATGATGTGACTGAGGGTGGGTTATAAGTGAAGGTAGAGGTGATGACTGGCGTTTCTTCCATGGTGGGAGGTGGTGGTGGGGGTGGAGAAGGTGGTGATGGGGGATGCTGGGGTGGGATGGGTGATGTCTGAACGAAGGTTTCGGCAGAGAGGTCAATGGTGGTGGTGGGGGTAGCTGTGGCTTCAATGGTTACCTCTTAATCTGTGACGGGCATCCTGATAGTCTTACCTGCTTGTGGTAATGTGTCGACTCTGCGTTTGTCATACCTCACGGACTGGCGGACTGCTGTGTGGACAGCCTCCGAAACTCCTAAAGATTCTGACACTAATTTGAGGGTGTCAATGAAATGTTGATCCACCCCATCATCTGATAGCATTTCTTGCATCAAAGCTTGACCTGATACAAGAGAGAGTTGATGCCTTTCTTGTACTGCTTTGATTGTGTCGTATAACCTTTGTAGTTGAGCTGTATATGCAGGTGCACCTACAAGTTCTGGCACTTCTTGTTGCTCATCATGATGCTCTTGTTCATAATCCTCCTCATCTTCCTCCTGTTCTTCTTCTTCATTATCCTCTTCATCCACTTCAACTGTGGTGACAGGTACTTGGGAGGTTGTTGCTTGCGTTTGCACATTCTCCACTTGTTGTGCCTCTTCTGTCTCCAGCTCTACATCTTGTAATAATTGTTTGAAGTCTTCATTCGTGAGTTCTTACAAAGGTGCACCACTGGGAAATTCAAGATTGGTTGGGATGGGAGGGAATATCAAGTTAGGACCATCGGTGCTGCGTCTTGGAAGTCGGAGTGTGAATGGTCGGACTCTTCGGGGTGGAGGGGTGACGTCTGGTGTTAGGGTGGCTCCACGTGGTTGAGCACAAGGGACTTGGACAGTACCTCTCATCTTCTTAGAAGGGGGTCCAGTGGATGTCCTGCCTCTAAACTTCTCTACACGATTCCACATTAGGGCCCGTTGAATAGGGATGTCATAAGCCAAACACCTATAAATGATTCTCGTCAGAGCACAGCAACCATATAAAACCTGTTTCCGCGGCCATTGTTTGTGAGCTAGGTGTATCTGATCAATTATCCAGTGGGGTAAGTTGATGGTGAGGCTCTGTGTCTCTGCCAGATACAAACTAAACCAAATCTTTTTGGGCGGCATGGTGAATCTATCTTGTGCAGGAAAAGCAAAGTGTTGCATGCACATGCGAAGGTGTTTTGCAATATTAGGCGTCATGGACACCATGTCCTTGAGTTTGGTGAGGCTTCGATTCTTCATGTAATCAGGCACTAGGGTCTCCTTCTTTGTAGGAATATGCATTCCGCGCATATCTAGGGCCTCTCTCACCAAGTTGTTGGATAACCTAAACCTCTTGAGCTCATTTCCTTTTGTTAGAGATGGGATCACAAATGAGCTTGCACCTTTTGGGTTCTTGTTTGGAGTCAAGGTGTTGATGAGATAGTAGCATCGCATGAAGTCAGGTTTTGGGAGCCGTGCACTGAAATATGCATTCAATCCTGCCTTCTCCCATACCGAACGTAGACCTTCTGCATTTTGTAACTTCTCGAATTCTCTTGTAAAGAAATGGTATTTACCTTGCTTCCCATTGAAGTTCAACTCTGATTCCCATAGGTATGTTCCCTCTCCCAAGGGTCCTGCCACTTCACTAAACCAGTGGGAAGTTTTTCCTACGGGCATGATATGGCCACTAGGAGGGTCCGCTATAGGTATGATTTTGATGGCCTGCAATTCTTCTGGTCTTTCATTTGTCTCAGGCAACACGGGTAAACTGTCTAAGTCCACCACTTGCTGGCTCGTTTCTGTTTGAGAGCTAGTTCCTGCTGCCTCAGCCATGTTGAAAAATTCACAACCGGTTGTGTGAGAATATATGAATAAATGTTAACATTGCAATGGACACAAAAAATGACACTGTGTCCCCGTTACAACATTAACATGAGGTTCGGGAGAGGTTAGGGGGTCAGTAAGTGCTCGGTGCTAGTGTGTGTAGTTAGGAATTGGGTAGACCTAAGAACTAAGCGGAATGATGTAGTGTGAGAGTGACGTAGTTAGTAGGTGGACATGGATTTACAATTGGGGTCCGGGGGTTTATTACAAGTTTTAGGTTGCCAAATGCAATGGATAGGTTTTGATCTTGACTTTGTGGAGACTCTGGAGAGTGTGATAGGGTATTTACTTGAAAAATGGGGCTTTTTAGGGACCCATTTACAAGTGATTCTACTTGTGCTCATGGAAGAATACGTGTTCGTGCGTGATGTGTAAGACTGGGCCTCAGATGTTCGCATGAGTGAAACATGTTGTACAGGGTTTGGCCTTGGTGTAGCTATTTGAGCCCGCAAGCAAGCCTTGGCCTGGTCGGAAGAGGGTGTTCGCCTTTTCGCCTCCATACTTGTTTCATCAGCTGAAACAATCTGCTTTGCTCCTTTTTTTGGCCCCCAGTATAGGTAGTGTTCTGCTTCTTCTGTATTCGATCTGCCTTTGGTTGCTGCATCCCTCTGGCCTTTGGAACAAAAGGGAGTGCCTTCTTATCCTTGACTCCATTGTTGAGACAGTCCTCTTTCTGCATCACATTGTTTTGGACAAGAATAGCATGGTCAACTTCATGTGCACCCCTGGAAGGACCAGGAGTTCGTGACTTTTCTAGTTCCTTGAGTGCTCCATTACCTAACTCAACTGTAATTCGACAATGATTTACCCATACCTGAAGAAGTCTGCTTCTTAGGTTTAGGTTGACTGCATGATCATAGATCCAGTCCTGACCCAAGACAAGAGGCTCAGTGAGGTCCTCATCTTGACACACTAGTACTTTGACTGTCATTGCTTTGTCTTGAATATAGAGGGGAAGTTCCACCTCGCCCATGCAAGGGGTTTCCACACCTCCCAATCCTATGAGATATGCTTCTATAGGATTGACAGTTAATTTCAACTCTTGACAGTAAGACAATTTAACAGCACTAGTGGCTGCACCTGAGTCAATCAAGGCTCTTACAGTCCTTGCACCCTTTCCTTGTCCTATATCTAAGGTTATAAAAGGACGTCGATCAATTATCCTATGAGAGCTGATACCTGAAACTTCACACATAGCCACATGATATCCTTGGTCTGCATATGCACCTAGCCTAGGTTGCTCTCTGCCTTGTCTTCTTAATTTCATTCTCCGTATGCGCTCTAAAGCTTCTGCTTGAGCTTCTTCTCGAATTTGCTTTTCTTCTTCTTTGCGTTTCTTAGCAATATTGAGTCGACTTAGCATTTCCTCTATGAGAGGTTCCTGATATAACTTGACTCTGCATCCGCTAATGTAGCTCGGGAGAACATCACCCTCTAAAGTGGCTAGTTGTACTGCTCCACTTGTGGAGATCCTATTTATGATCATAGGTCCGTAGCCTCTTTTCTCTAGTTTTCTCGCGTGTTGTTTCAAAGTGTAGACTAGTACTAGGTCGCCTGCCTTCAAACCTTTATCCTTAACGTGGGCATCAAAGTATGCCTTCTGTCGTTTCTTAGCTGCATATATCCCTGTAGCCGCCCTCAGTCTTGTTTCTCCTAATCGTTCAAGGTCAAATAGTCTAGAGGAGAGTTCATGACCCGTCCATTCATGCTCTTGTGCTACTTTCAGTGTTGGTATTAAGAAGTCTAATGGTAGCACTGCATTTTGGCCAAACACTATCTGAAAGGGGGTGGCTTGGAGTACCGTTTTGTAGGCGACTCGGTATGCCCAAACAACATGGTGTAGCTGTTTGTCCCAATCAGAGCGTTTATTATTCACTAGCTTGGTCAACACATTGCACAGATTCTTGTTTGTGCTTTCGGCTTGCCCATTAGCTTGTGGGTGGTAGGGGGCAGACTTCTTATGTACTACCAAGAATTCCTGGAGCAGATTTTCAATAACTTCATTCAAGAAGTGAGTGCCCCTATCACTGACTAGCTCTATAGGTAGCCCGTATCTGGTGAACACATTCTCAAACAAGAATTTAGCAGTTGTCTGAGCATCGTTCTTTGTTGTGGCTTTTACCTCTACCCACTTGGTTAGATAATCCGTGGCAACAATGATATACTCAGCATGAGAACCCTTAGCTGGGGGATTAATAGGACCTACAAAGTCTATTCCCCACTTAGAGAATGTTCGTCCACCCATCATGGGTTTCAGTGGCATCTCATCTTTGCGTATAGGATACTGAGTTCTCTGACAAACATCACACCGTTTCACATAGGTATGTGCATCCATGTGAAGGGCCGGCCACCAAAAGCCCGCAAATAGTATTGCCTTGATCACCCGATCTGGTCCAAAGTGTCCTCCTGCTACACCTTGGTGAGCAGTTTCCAAGATCTTGAGATATTCACTCTCATGGACACATAGTCTCAGGTAACCGTCTTTACCACGTTTGTATAGATTATCACCAATGAGTGAGTAATCCTGGGCTTCTTGTTCGAAACTCCTTTTCCTGGCCAGAGTCATGTCTGGGGGGAATGTTTTCGTCCTCAGGAAGGATACTAGTGGTTCACTCCAATCTGGCACTATGGACACTTGATAAAGAGTGGCATGTTCCACAGGTGGTTTAGTGCAACAGATTGGACATTTCTTGCACAATCTTTGGACATCAGCTTCCATAGTCGGCCAATGCACTCCGAGTCTTCTTAGTGTCTGCAGGGTTTGTTGCTTTGAGTAGTGTTGCTCTAATGCACCTACATGTGCTAACTGCAACCATTTAGCATACTCATCCTCTTCCACACAACAAGCCAAGATCCCTTGATCTGTGTGCTTGTACATACTACCTGCCATTATGTGATACTTTTGGGCTTTTACTACCTCTTTATCCTGTGTGTTTATTACTGGGTGATTAGGCCCGTATGTCAATACTGGCACTAATGGCTTAGCCCACTGTGGCACCACTTCCAAATTAAACAAGTAAGCATCAGGAAGGTCATCTGACACTCCTTGTGGGGCTTCTCCAGATGTGAGCCTAGAGAGATGGTCTGCTCTCAAGTGAGTCCTACCTTTCCTTACCACAACCTCAAAGTCGTATTCCATTAGTAAGAGAAACCATCTTACTAATCTACCCGTATTGCATGGCTTGTTCATGAGATATAGCAGTGCCTGATGGTCAGTAAAAAATTTAAACTTATTTGCAAGCAAATAATGTCTAAACTTTTTAACTGCATATACCATGCCTAGTCCTTCTCTCTCTGTAGTGGTATAATTTCGTTCAGCTGCATTCAATTGTCTACTAGCATAGGCAATTGGAAGATCCATATTACCTTCACCGGTAGGCTACGCGAGTACGCACCCAATAGCATAATTGGATGCATCCACGTGAACATGGAATGGCTTGTTCCAATCTGGTGTGGTCAAGATTGGTGCTGAACACAATCGTCTTTTGAGCTCATTGAAGGAGTTTTCACATTCATCAGTCCACTCAAAGTTAGTCAAAAGTCCATACATGGGCTTTGCAATGACAGCGTACATATGAATGAACCGTCGGTAGTAACCACAATGCCCCATGAAAGCTTGTACTTCCTTGACATTCTTTGGCCTAGGTAACTCTGCTATGGCTCTCACTTTCTCTTCATCAGTGGATATGCCATTCTTTGACACTATGTGTCCTAAAATCTTGCCTTGCCTGACCATAAAAACGCACTTTTCTGGGTTTAGGCAGACTTGATATTCTCTACATTTGTCAAAGATTTGTCTGAGTTCAGGAATATGGGTTTGCCTAAAGTTGGAATGAGCGCAAAGATCATCAACATAGACTTCCAAATTCTTCCTCAGGAATTCTTTAAATACGTGACACATCAATCTTTGAAAGGTAGCCGGTGCATTGGTAAGCCCGAACGGCATTACCCGAAAGGCAAATATGCCCCACTCCGTGGCAAAAGCTGTCTTATGCTGATCTTCTGGAGCTATGGCTACTTGATTGTAGCCCGAAAATCCATCAAGGAAGCTGTACACTTCCTTGCCTGCTACTCTTTCTAAGAGATGTTCTGTGATGGGAAGCGGATAGTTATCTCAAATTGTGGCTGCATTGACCTTCTTTAAGTTAATGCATACACGTAATTTACCATTCTTTTTGGGCACCACTACAATGGGGGACACCCATTCAGTGTGCTCAATTTCATAGATAAATCCAGCTTCAACCAGTCTATCTATCTCCTCTTTGATCTTGGCAGCATAGTTATCATTGTATGTGTATGGCTTTTGCTTGGAGGGTTTGGCATCTGAGGTCATGGGGATAGTGTGTGAGCATATGTCAGGGTCCACACCTTTCAAATCCTTGTAACTCCAAGCGAATACATCTCTATATTCTCCAAGGCTATTAGCTCTTGTTCTTCCTCTCCTGTCAGGTCATGGCCTATGTACGTGCATCTTTCTTCTCCCTCTTTGATGGCTACAACCACTTTCTTCGTGGTTTCTTTGTTATCATAGGCCTCCCCTAATTTCGCCTCTCGTTTAGGCATTCTGATCATGACTCTCCTGTCATCTATCTCATATTTATGAAAATTTTTCGGGACCTCAAACAAAGATTCTTCCTCTTCTTGTGTGACTTCTCTCTTCTTTCTTTTCTTTCCTTCTTCCTTAGGAGTTACATGTGTGGCTAGCCTTACATCATTTGTAAGCTCTCCATGCCTCTGGGGTTGAAATTCTACTTCATAGAAGTATTCTTCATCTGATGCAAAAGGTGGGTCCATAATGATTGACTCTAGATCGGAGTCACTTGCATCCTCAAATGCATCAGGGCTAGGTTCACACTCTTCTAACACTGCCTCTCCCATAATTGGCTCTATGGAGAAGACTGAAATGTCATAGCCATCCTCATCACAATGAGGTGTCCATTGTTCTTCATTGATGGCTACATCCATTGTTGCTAAGATTTCTGCCCAGCCATGGGGTTCAAATTCTTCATCAGGAAATACTACAGGTGCATAGGCTGGGTCTTGAATTGATCTATGTGTTTCTTTTGCACCTATCTCTCTAGCTTCTTCTCTCTTCTCTTCTTCTACTGCTACTTTGCACATCCATAAGTGGGTGTCTTCATGCATCCATGAGGATCTTGACCCTATGGAATGCACCGATTCTATATCATCTTTGGCTCTATGGATGGGATTCCATTGGATAGGAGGGACATCTCTATGAGAGTAATCTTTGAGATTCACTTTGGTCGTAACACCTAAGTGTTGCAGGTACAAAGAATTGGCTCCCCAATCCTGTACCACTTGCAACTGTCGCATAAAGGGTCTTCCCAAAATCATCTCATAGGCATGATTTTTGCTAAAATCGCATATAGCAAATGTGTGCTCGAACTCAACACCACAGGTGGTGAGAGTTAATCCTTCTAACAGCCCTAGGGGTCTCTCTATGTGACCATCGGCCATTTGCAATTTCATCCTTGTGGGCCTGAGTGCTGGCTTGCCCCAGCGCTTCCATAGGGAAGTGGTAGCAATTGCAACACCTGCGCCTGAGTCTAGAATGGCCTTGGTGGTGTATCCTTGATGAGTGATAGGAAGATATGTGTTTCCCTCTTCGCCCTCACTCATGTCTCCTATCTTGTCCAAGGGTATTTCTGGCACTGTTCTCTGGGATCCTACCTGGGAACGAGGTTTTGCTATCTCTGGTACTTGTTTGGCTACATGTTTCAATAGCTCTAGCCTTACTTTGAGTAGCTCTTCTAAGGTGAGGTTGCACTGTACTTTAGTGTTTTTCACTACCTCTGTGTTCCTAGGTATGACCGAGTCTTCATTTCGTACCATGACTGTGGGTGCTCTCATGCAAGTAGACTTAGCTTCCCATGGGCCTGTGAAGTGGGGTAATTCTTGTAAAGAATTAGACTCAAAGTCTAGTCTTTCCTGAGAGTGGGTGCTCTCCTGTTCCTCATAAATGGATGGGATGTCTTGTGGGAATTGGTCATGTGCATCATCCACAAGTTCAATGGGAGGAGGGGCTTCACTTTCTTTAGCCCATTTGTCTTCTTGAATCTCTCGTAGGAATTCTGGTGTGAATCGATTCATAGAAGATGATCTGTCTGGCTCCGTAGAGTTAGGCACATAGGCTTCTTGGGCAGGAAGACTTGCTCCTTCACTTGCCTTGTCCTTATGTTGAGAGGCGGGTTCCTTTTCTGATTGTGCAATCAGCTTCTCTATTCTTTCTAGCAGTCCATCAAAGTGTAACTGTGTCTTCGCTGAACTAGAGATGTGAAATAGGCGACTGGCTTCAAACATGGTCTGAGCCAATTCCCCCATCTTAGCACAAATTTTAGTTCGTTCAAGTTCTAGTTCTGCTCTAGGGTAACACTTTTCATGATCAGTTACGTTTGGCCGTGCTTGGATTCTTGCCTGATATGCTTTGAGCATCATGTTTAGGTCCTCGGGAGTGGGATCTGCTAGGACTGATCCTTCTCATGGGGGTGGTGGAATTGTGTGAGGTGGGTTTGTTAGCCCCAAAAATGGTTGATTTTTATGCACTAATGCGGTTCTATTTGGCAGGAAAATACGCTTGATTTCAAGTACTTGAAGAATGAATTTGATGAGTGACGAGAGGCATGTGGAGATACTGATTGCAGGGATGTGGAGAAAAGGGGTTGAGCATGGATAAGCCTCCTAAGAACATAGGAAATACTGAAGTGCAGAGGAAATTAGAAGCGGCTTTGTTTCAGGGAGGAATGCTTTCTTATCAACCATCAAATACAATCGTTTGACCGATTTCGGGAATTTGATCTTCGACACCCCACCAAAAAAGAATTCAGAGATGTGGAGGTGGAAGTATCAGTGCTCCTCTTTGTGCTGCACGCAACTATGAATTTTGTGTGAAAATAATTCGCTGGTTAGAATGTGAAGGGTATTTGAAGGAAGACTTTAGGATGAAATTTCTAACCTGGTTCAGTTTGAAGGCATCTGAACATGAGAAATGGGTTGTCAGCGTATTCATTGACACACTACAAGACAATCCATCAAGCTTAGCCGGACAGTTAGTGGATACCTTTTCTGACATTATTTCGATGAAGCGGCATCACATGATGCCGAATGGATTTCATAACAAGTTGTGGCACTAGAATTGGAGCTTGTTCATGCAGTCCTGCTTAGGGGGATTTCTATTCGTGCACAAATTCATTAATTTTTATATGGAAAGTTTTAGAATTCACATATGCAATTTTCAGTTGCATTTCACCTAATGGTGGACTCAGCTTTGTGGCTTATGCTCTTTTTCTCGGCATAAAGTGCTGAAGCAATTGTTTTCTCTTTAATTTGTTAGATTTCCAGGTTTCCACATTGGTAGCACAGATTTCTTGTTCCATTCCTCTAGAGAGTTTTCTAGCCAAGAAGTTGGTTCAGGTATTGCTCTTATTTACCTTGTTCTTTTATCCGCTGTTGAAGAGATCTGAATCAAAAATTGAGAATCTTTTCCCAAGGCACATCGTGGCTGCATATGTTTATGAGTGTGCACTTTCTTGCTGGATGCTATGTTGTTCATGGATGTTGATAGCTACTTGCCTGCTATGTATATTAAATTTTGCAGAAAGGTGTATCTGTGGCAAGACGTCCACAAAGATGTGCAGGCATCAATGGGGAAATAATAAGCCTGGAGCACAAGATGATATACATGGAATGTGATAGACATCTGCACCTCCGTTATGAACCCTGTAGTCTTCATTATCCCTGTTACTGCAGAGTGAAGAAACTTCTATTGGATGTTCCCGGAATCCATGATCTGAAGAGAGGGCTGTGGGGCACATTCTCTGTTCGGAGGGGAGCCATCTTTGTTTTTTCTTTGTTTTTCGTTTGCAGGTGCATTGAAGAAGATGGCAGAGGATTGTTCAACGGGTTTTTCTTTTGGCAGGCATCAGAACAGGGAGAACCACAGTCGAGTGGGGGCCTGGAATCTGACATTTTTCTTTTTTTTCCGTTTTTTCGTATGCAGAGAACTGAAGAAAGGTGTGGGCGGCTGTGGCGGGTGCTGGCGCATCTTCAAGGGGGGGTTGTCTTTGTGCAGAGGGGGTTGTTGATTAAGAGGAAGAAGGAAGACTGGGGCGGGGATTGCCAACAGCAGGAGGGGAGGGAAGTCGGCTGCCACAAGATAAGTGGGGTTGTCATTTTGGAGCACTCTCTGTCTTCGTGTGCAGAAAAGAAGTGGAGGAGGAAATCGGACGCAACCATTTTCAGAGGGGAAAGTCTTCCGAGGAGGGGAGATACATTCATACACTTGGCGGAAGGCCAGAAGGTGCTGTGGAGAAGGAGGTTTTGTGGGGCTCTCGTCGTCTGAGCAGAGATCTTGACGGAGGAGGAAGGCCATGGGGAACATGTCACGTGGAGCCACAGTGGGCAAGAAAGATCTCTGGATGTTTGAGGGCTTATGATCTATCAGCCTGCACATGAAGAGAGGACGGCTCGCTCTGCCTTCGCGTAGGAATTAGAAAGGATTTAGGAAATCACTCATTCGTTCTTTCTCTCTCTGGCGACAAACGGACAGAAGGGAGGGAACGATCAAGAGGAGTTTCTGGTGCATTGGTCTGCAGGGAAAAGTTCAAAATTTATCGAAGATATTCTGACATATGACGCAAAGGCCATTGTCATCGAACATGTTTTATGGATGACATCAAGAGGACTATACCTATTCTGTGGCCGAAAGATTTATTGAAGAGGTCCGCTTCTGACATATGGGTCAATCTCTGTCACTGTATCTAGGAAAGAAGTCACCCATATCCGACCTTCTGACAACGATTCTTGTTGGGAAAACGGGGAAGCAACAACTGTGGCAGCGAGGGAAATCATCAATAGAAGATCTGTCTATCAACAACAACATTAATCTTTTGACGATGCTTGCCTCCTGTAACTGATTTGATATATCAAAACGATTCCAAATACTGAAGCTTTGATGTGCAGCCAAGATGTTCCTCAGCCATGCGGAATGACTTAAAATTTCCATGTTCGAGTAATCTATGATCTTACTCATAGACTGGTAAGTTTTATCCATCTAGTTTTTCTGATTGCTGAAGATAGTGATTGTACTTTGATTGGCGATATTCAAAAAGATTTCAATTAATATTAAATACGATAAGTATACTTAAACATATCTGCCATGTTGGCGTATGAATCAGACTATTTTGTAGTACGCAGTTTAGCTCGTACAATGTCACTACTTTTAATAAAAGTTGAGAACCCTAATGCTACGCTCTGTCCGGTTTATAATTTTTCAAGTTCCCATTGATCATCTACATCTTTTGACTTAACTGCTACAGAGATTCTGATGGATGTAAATTGTATGACTTGATTAGATGAATGTTTGATGACAACTGATATTGATATTTAACGATTCTCCGTTTCTAGAAAGATGAAAAATGCCAAGTACAAGCTTGTGTTTTTGTCATTGTTGAACGTTATCTTGCATGCTCATAATACTTATGTCTGAGAGAAGTATTATATGTGCTCTATGCTATCTTAATTTCTTTGCATAGAGGAATATTTATATAGTCTGTGTGTTGAGCATACTTTTGAATTTATCAAAATGGAATGAATATAACTTATTGAATATCAATCAATACGATCAAGAACAATGACTAAAAACAATCAATACGATCAAGAACAAATGTTTGAGCTACGCAATTTGCATTTGATTCAGGTGTCTTCTGATGTGGAATGAAAAACTTCTGTATTCTCCACGAACAAGATTCCGTGAACACATCAAAACACTCAGATTATGAATTGATAGAAGACTGCAGGAGAGACATGATATTTGGTGAATGTGCTCTATGACATTTTGTTTAAGCATCTTACAAGGAATCTGTTGTGAACACAAGCTAAAGTCATAGACTTACTTTGGAGCTTCTTCATTTTGATCTCGGTGTCATTTTATATGATCAAATCATGAAGTGCACTTTTGTACTGTTAGATATTCACATCACACTTGAATGTCACCTAAGTCCAGTTATCTTGTTCAAGTTTATAGATATATTAAGGAACTCACTCCATCACGGTTGTCTCGATCTGCATGGCTATCTTAAATGTCCTTTGGGCTTAAGAGCCGATTTCATTTGGTGCGTTTGCCGGGAAGTATATGAGCTAGTGCCTAGACATAGGAAGTATCCATTGTGCGAAAATTGTGGGCTCTAGGTAATCCAAATAGACCGATTCCGAGGGTTTCGAACAAAATAAAGTCTCGTATAATCACTTTTTCCCTTGGGCTCAAGACTTATTCATTTTGGTGCGTTTGCCGGGTAGTATATGAGCTAGTGCCTAGACATAGGAAGTATCCGTTGTGCGAAAATTGTGGGCTCTAGGTAATCCAAATAGACCGATTCCGAGGGATTAAACCAAATAAAGTCTCATATAATCACTTGTTCTGTGGGCTCAAGACCCTATCATTTTGGTGCGTTTGCCGGGAAAAGCTTGGTACGTCTCTATAAGAGAGTGCCATAGGTTCACCTAGCGCCACAAGTTGGCCGAGCTTGCGGACCCAAGATCTAGTACATGAGCGAGGGGAGCTCATCGTCAGTAGCAACACAAACTCAAAGAGAGGAACGCGCTCAGAGAAGAGCCCTTGAAAGAGAAAGGAGAAGGTGGGAACCACCAGGTGAGTTGACCTCGATTGCCTCGAAGAAATCAGTCAAAAACGTGTACTCCCGTAGGAGAGTCGCGAGTCAAGTACGGAAGTTTGAAGGAGGGATCCTGAAGCCACGTGTGCTAAATTTTTGGGATCGAAGTGATATCGACATCACACCTCTGTTCGAAATGGCTCAGCGGATTTCAGTTCATTTGGGGGACTTCACCAAGTTTTCAGGTACTTGGGACGAAGATCCGGATAGTTTTATCCAGTTGTTTGAGGTTACTTGTGAGGCCAATGACGTAGTTGACCAGGATCAAAGGTTGAGAATTTTTCCGGCTATTCTCCGTGATGAGGCAGCCAATTGGTATGGGAATCTGATACCACAAGAGCGTGGAACTTATCAGATGCTCAAGGAAGCTTTCTTGGCAAAGTTTCGACGACAAGGCTTCCAAGATAGATTGGCCCAACAAATGGATTATTTGCGACAAGGAGTCAATGAGAGCATTGATAACTACATTCAGAGAATGGAAACGTTAGTAAGAAAGATGGGCGTGAATGCCCCGAACGATGAGACATTGAAAAGAAGATTCATTTCGGGATTGAGAGATCCTACGGCACAGCAGCATATCAGTCTGACAAGACCGGCAACTTTAATGGATGCTAAGGAACAAGCGAGGCTTTGGGAGGAAGTACAATTATGTCAACAAAGAAAGATGGAGCTCTTATACGAGCCTATGGGAGGCCCAGGAAATATACCAATGAAAGATCCGGGTCAAGGAAGTCCCGCATTGACGACGCCAGCTTTTGTAGCTGCCACTAGCACGCCAGGCGAGGCAAAGCCTGCGCTAACTGAAGAACGAATATTGGAATTGGCCACGCAAGCTATAAAAGCTGCCACGATAACTCAGGAGACATACACAGTAAAACCAGAGGTAACTACAACCCCGAATCAAGTGTTTCGATCAAATACATGGTGTGGAAAGTTCCATGGTTACGGCCATTTGGCTTCAGAATGTCCTACAGTCTCGAGAGTATTCACAGATAGGTCGCCACCTAGGATGCGTTGTACTTTTTGTGGGAGAACAAATCACACAGAGGACGGATGTTACAACAAGAGAGCCTATGAAGAAAGGACCATGAAATCAGGAGATACAAGAGAAAGACCTTACACGGGATTGCCCACTCAAAGTGTACCACCTACATCTCGTTGGGAAAACAGACCAACTTATGGATATGGTGCTCAGGGTCAAGGAGGAGACTATCCAAGAGGAGCCGCGCGTGATCAAAGAAGAGATGGTCCAATCCAGTGCTGGAGATGTCATGGCTTTGGCCATACTCAATCTAGATGTCCAAACGAAAAGAAGCCAATTGACTATACCCCACTATGTAGGTACTGTAGTGGGGAGGGCCACTTTGATGAAGATTGTCCAAAACGAAGAGCTGCCGCCGGCAAGGAAAAAGGACCAGTAGGGTCCTCGAACTATGTTGATACTCAGATGCATATCACATCAAGAGCTCAAGAGCACGTTCCTACGATCGGAGTAGTGTTCAAGACACCGAACCCTCAAGAAGGCTCTAGCTCGTCAATGCACTTTGTGGATGCTTACGAGACCAAGAACCCACACAAAGATCCAACTGTAGTAGTAGTCACAAGGACTCAAGAATATTCGAAGAAGAATCCAGGAGGCGAAGGTGAAGAAGGGAGTCAAGAGAGGATACCTGAGCACGAAGAGGTAGAGAATCAAGTTAGAGGACTTGCTGAACAGCAAGAGTTTGAGGATGGGGAAGAGGTTGAGATCCTTCCACCAGTGACCAAGGAGTTTGTGCCGGGCATAGCACCATTCCCTGAAAGATTGAAAGCTCCTAAGATTAGAAAGGAAAGACAAAGTTCGGAAGAAGTAGATATTGTGAAGTTGCTCGCTGACACGGAACTCACGCTGGACATTGGCACATTGCTAAAATGTTCACCTGTTTATAGGAAACAATTCTACAACTAATATATTAAGAAGCCGAGGAAAGCTCGAGATAAAAATAGACAAGATAAGGATGTCCAAGGAATCATTCAAAGTCTCACGACCCAAATTGATTCGAACGCTCCAGCTGTGACGGTCGAAATTAAAGGATATGCAGTCCCTGGTGCTCAGTTAGATAGTGGAGCCGCAGTCAACCTGATGACTGAGTTCATGATGAAAGCTTTAGGCCTCAACCACATGGAAGAGACGCCGATGTCTTTGAGGATGGCAGATCAAACACAAGTGAAGCCTGCGGGTCTTTTGAAGAATAACAGTTGTGGGCGGTCTAGAGTTTAAAGTCGATTATCTGATAGTAAGACCAAGGACCTCGGAGGCTACCTTCTCGATCCTACTTGGACGGCCATGGTTGGTGCAAGCCGAATGTGTGCATGACTGGCGCACAGGTTTTATTTCGATAGGGCCAAAGTCTGATCGGATTCAAATACAAGTATCCCCACCCTCGAGCAACAAGAAGAAGACAATAATAGTCGATGAGATGGAAAAGAAAGAAAAGGAGAAAGCAAGGCACGAGAGTGCACGAGCTAGGTTTTCTTTGAACACAGACACCTACAAGAATCTGCTTCAAGACGGGTTCAACTTGCAGCTCTTTAAGAATCAAGACACGAAGATGGGAGAGTATCAAAATCCATTGCTCTATAACGACGATTCCGATCAAGAGCTGCTAGGATGGTTGACGCACACAAGTGAATTTGATTGTTACATGTTGAGTATAGACTCAAGTAAAAACAAAGCTACTCAATCCCTGGAGAAGGGAACTTCAAAAGAAGAATCGAAACGAGAGTTAGTTGCGGCGATGGAAGTGCAACAGTTGAGAGAAAGAATTAGAATGCTAGAAGCAGAGATTCTAAAGAGAAGTCGAGAATCGGAAAAAGAAGCGAAGGGTAAGACTAAGGTGTCGGAAGCCATTGCAAAAGCTGAATTGAAGAAACTAGGTTCAATCAGAAGAGAACAAAACAATGATTTACTGGCCAACCACGCACGCGTGATCGGAGAGCACATTCCAATCACAGTGTCATCGAGAAATAAGGATTATTCGCGAGAAGCTCAGTCGGAAAAATGGGAAGTCTTTCCAGAAAAGTTCTTGAGTGTAGGGTCAGAGCTACCAGATGGAGTACGAGACTGCATTAAAACGACACTCAAAAATTTTAGTGAGGCCTTTGCATGGTCATACAGTGATCTGAGAGGAATTGATCCCCAAATCTGCCAACATTATATAGATTTGGAAGAAGGCACACGACCAATATGTCAACGACTCAGGCGAACGAATCCAGTCTACTCGGAATTGATCAAGCTGGAATTGACCAAATTATTGGAGGCAGGATTCATATACCCCATTGCATCTAGCGAATGGGTATCGCCAATTGTAGTGGTTCCAAAGAAAAATAAGAAAATCCGTATTTGCATAGATTATCGAAAGTTGAACGAGCGCACGAAGAAGGATCACTTTCCCTTGCCATTTACTGATCAAATCTTGGATAGAGTGGCTGGCCATAGATTGTACTCATTTTTGGATGGTTTCAGTGGGTACAACCAGATCCAAATTCATGAAGAGGATCAATCCAAAACTACTTTCACGACAGAATGGGGTACGTATGCATATCGGGTGATGCCATTTGGATTATGCAACGCACAGGCCACATTCCAAAGAGCAATGATAGCTGCATATCAAGACTATTTGCAGGATTGGATGGAGATATTTCTCGATGACTTTGCAATCAGAGGCGACGATGAAAATATGATGGAAAGGATCGAAGCAATTTTAAGAAGAAGCATCGAAAAAGGCATCGCATTGAATCCTGAAAAGTGTACATTTGGAGTACGAAGAGGATTGCTTTTGGGTCATGTCATTTCCAAAAAAGGGATTGCGGTTGACGAGGATAAAGTGGAAAAGATCGGACAACTTCCACCACCGCAAAACTTGCGACAACTCAGAGGATTTTTGGGCCATGCAAACTATTATCGACGATTTATATTAAATTTTGCATCCATAGCGGCACCACTGACAACTCTTTTAAGGAAGGACCAACAATACCAGTGGACGGGAGAATGTCAAGTTGCATTCGACTCGATCAAAGAGAGGTTAATAAATGCACCAATTTTGGTGGCACCTGATTGGACGAAGGAATTTCATGTACATATCGACGCTTCTCATACTACAGTTGGAGCAGTACTATGCCAAGCCGACGAGAAAAAGTTGGACCATCCTATTTACTATGCAAGTCGCAATTTGAATAGCACTGAGAGGAACTATACGACTACAGAGAAGGAATGCTTATCGATGATCTTTGCGGTGAACAAGTATCGGCACTACTTGATGGGAAAGCATTTCACGTTTTATGTGGATCATGAAGCCCTTAAGTACATCATTAATAAACCAGAACTATCAGGGCGACTGATGAGGTGGATGCTGCTTCTCCAAGAATTTCAGTTCACAGTGGTAACCAGACCAGGCAAAGCGCATATATTGGCTGACCATTTATCTCGAATTGTTAATGAGGAGCCAATCTCTGGTGTGCCCGACGATGCTCCTGATGGGCATCTATTCCAGGTTGATGCGAAAATACCTTGGTATGCCGATTTGGTGAATTTCTTGTGCACTACTAAATATCCGCCAGGAGCAAGCAAGAGAGAAAAGCAAAAACTGTTAGCATTGGCGAAGCACCATAGCATCATTGGGGGGCAACTCTATCGATATTTTGTTCATGAGAGCATTTATCGGAGGTGTCTCGAGGAAGAAGAAGCAAATCTAGTGTTGAGGGCTTTGCATGACGAACCTTGCGGTGGACATTTTGCTGGTGAACTGACAGCAAGAAAGATTTTATTGGCTGGGTATTGGTGGCCAACATTGTTCAAGGACTCGCATACATATTGTAAGAAATGTGACAAATGCCAACGAATGGGCAAACCCACATTATCACATGCTGCTCCTCTTACGCCGGTGTTGGCTCTTAAGCCGTTTGAGAAATGGGGAATTGATTTTGTGGGGCCTATTGATCCTCCCTCACGACGAAGATCCAATAGGTATATTTTGGTCTGTACTGATTATGTTACGAAGTGGGTGGAAGCCAAAGCTCTGAAGACTGACCGAGCTATTGATGTTGCTAAATTTCTGTATGAACAAATTATCACTCGATTCAGATGCCCGTTGGAGATAGTGAGTGATAGAGGAACACATTTTGTCAACGAACTGATCGAAGAATTAATGGAATTATATAAGATCAAACATAGAAAGAGCACTCCATATTACCCGAGAGCAAATGGACAAGTGGAGGTCACCAACAAAATCCTGGAACAGATTCTGACAAAAACATCAGCGATGCATAGGAGAGACTGGGATGAGAGACTTCTGGAAGCTTTATGGGCATATCGAACATCCTACCGAGTGACAACTAAGAGCACTCCGTTTTCTCTAGTATATGGCGAGGAAGCCATCTTCCCCATCGAAAAAGAAGTTCCGACATTAAGAGTGGCCATCGAAACCAGGTTGGGCGAAAAAGAGTCATTAAAGGAGAGGTACATACAACTGGTGAAGCTGGAAGAAAAGAGGCTCATCGCACAACAAAGCTTGGAAGCTATTCAGAAGAGACGTAAGGAAAGACATGATAAGAATCTCAAAACCTATGTGATTCAAGAAGGGGATTTGGTACTAGTCTATGATAGTAAATATTATAAATTCCCAGGAAAGTTGCAGACAAGATGGGCGGGACCGTTTAAGGTGATGGAACTCAATTCCAATGGTTCCATGCAAATTCAAGATTTAGGAGAAGAATATGCTCCCGTGAAGGTTAACGCGCTTCGAGTTAAACCATATTTCAAGTAATATTAAGACGGGAGAAGCTAGACGAGATCCAAACGAAATGACGAAGTAGACTCCTTGTACATAGACGTATAGTATTATATATATGCGCATAAGTAATCTATGATTTGTGTGTCAGAAATATCATTCCTTGCTAGCTCAAGCATTTGGACTCCTAATATTTTTTTGTGTTATGCAGAGACTGTTAGAGCCTAAGTAACAAAATGGCAGACCAAATTACGCAACTCTTCTTGTACGAGCTAAGGATATATTTCTCGGACCAAACGTTCGCTCGCATGGACATAGATGTCGACAACTTTGAGACGGAATACGATGTGGAGGAAGCGCATTGGCTGGTATGCTTTATAAACCAGGATTTGGGTGTTGCATTTTATATTGAGTGTTTTGAGGAATACCTACCTCGACATGTAGGATGGGCGGGAGATCGATACTATTATTTTGATCCTTCTAGGGAAATGCCTAACGAGGAAAACGATATCACATGGGCTTGGGCAGATGTGCTGACGCTAGGAAGTGATGACGGAGCTCCTGAAGTTGAGCCTGACTCGCCTTAGAGAAGTTGTCTGGATTCGAGTACGATGAAAGACTACATTAGACATTCCGGGGACTCACACTCTAGGACACCTAGGGATAGGTATACGAGGGACTAAGGCATAGCTGGCTGTAGTTACCAAGTGAAAAGTTGAATCGATGAATACATATGTAGTGTCTGTAGTTGAGAGAATGAAGTGAAGAGGTGGTTGATCTGTCAAAGGCTAGAGTGTATCTGTTTTGCATGTATGTGTGGGAACGGTGGGAAAAGTCCCTTTCTTCCTCTCCCTAATTCTCAGGACTTGGGTGAACCAATTAATCATGAAAAAAAACGAAAAAAGAAAAGAAAAGAAAAAATTTTGTGTCACTGTGATCGTACCGATGCGCTATGGTGGACTAGTAGGTGGGTGGATTTATCCTCGCCGGGTGGTTAGGACCACGAGCCGCAGCTAGTTTCGCCATAGGCTTGGGATGTATGTGATTGTGTCTTAGCTATGCGCCATAACGGGTTGGTAGGCAGGTGGAGCTATCGTGGCTGGGTAGTCACGACCACGAGCCGCATCCAGCTTCGTTATGGGCTAGCTGATATATGTTATGTGTTATCATTGGGTGTTCGTGTGTTGTGCGCTGCATTGCGTTGGTAGATGGGTGGAATCAACCTGATCGGGTGGTCAGGTCCACGAATCGCATCCAGTGTCAATGTAGGCCAACGTGTGATTAAAAATAAAATTTTCATATGAAGTTATTCCCCACTCCTGAGGGGGAGAGAGAGAGAGAGGAGAGGGCGATGATCGCCTGGAAGGGAACGTTATTTGCTTGTGTGATTGGTATGTGTTGGCTTGCGACAGATCAGCTCACTTTGAATCAACATTCTTGAAGGCACGGAGACTCTATATGTATTTATGGATGAAGCTTTAGCGAGGTAATGCAACTGTCTTGCTTTATAACTAGTGTGCTCTATCGGAAGGTTTTTCTAGTGTGTGGAACACTCCAGGGTTCTGATGTATGCCTTGACTTGTACTCGAGTTTCGATGGCTTTTGTAGGACGACGATGGGGATTCTTTGGGAACGTATAGTCATGGAATGGTTGTACATAGCGAATAGTAGATGCAATAATGGGGTATGCATTTTGGGTATTTTTGCATCTCCGATTTGATTCATTTCAGTTGTTGTTGTTTATTTTGGTATTTTCTTTCTGTTTTTCGCAATGCTAGTTTCATGTGTAAGATATGGAAAGGTATGCATGTGTTATTTTGGTTGAGACCATTTTTCGTAATGGAATGTATGAGCAAAGTAATGCATGGCTGAAATGGAATTGCATATATGTGCATGATCTTGAATCATTTTGGAAGTGATTGATTTGTATGTATTCATGGGTGATTTTTGAGCACTAATAGCTTCAATGAGTGCAGGTTCAGTTGGAGTATCGGCTCGATGGGAAGGCATGCAAACTAGTTGTGCACTGATGTTTTCATGGCTGTTTTGTTTGGATTGCAGCAAGAGTGACTCGTCGAGGACGACTTCGCAAATAAGAAGAGGGAAGTATGTTAGCCCCAAAAATGGTTGATTTTTATGCACTAATGCGGTTCTATTTGGCAGGAAAATACGCTTGATTTCAGGTACTTGAAGAATGAATTTGATGAGTGACGAGAGGCATGTGGAGATACTGATTGCAGGGATGTGGAGAAAAGGGGTTGAGCATGGACAAGCCTCCTAAGAACATAGGAAATACTGAAGTGCAGAGGAAATTAGAAGCGGCTTTGTTTCAGGGAGGAATGCTTTCTTATCAACCATCAAATACAATCGTTTGACCGATTTTGGGAATTTGATCTTCGACACCCCACCAAAAAAGAATTCAGAGATGTGGAGGTGGAAGTATCAATGCTCCTCTTTGTGCTGCACGCAACTATGAATTTTGTGTGAAAATAATTCGCTGGTTAGAATGTGAAGGGTATTTGAAGGAAGACTTTAGGATGAAATTTCTAACCTGGTTCAGTTTGAAGGCATCTGAACATGAGAAACGGGTTGTCAGCGTATTCATTGACACACTACAAGACAATCCATCAAGCTTAGCCGGACAGTTAGTGGATACCTTTTTTGACATTATTTCGATGAAGCGGCATCACATGATGCCGAATGGATTTCATAACAAGTTGTGGCACTAGAATTGGAGCTTGTTCATGCAGTCCTGCTTAGGGGGATTTCTATTCGTGCACAAATTCATTAATTTTTATATGGAAAGTTTTAGAATTCACATATGCAATTTTCAGTTGCATTTCACCTAATGGTGGACTCAGCTTTGTGGCTTATGCTCTTTTTCTGGGCATAAAGTGCTGAAGCAACTGTTTTCTCTTTAATTTGTTAGATTTCCAGGTTTCCACATTGGTAGCACAGATTTCTTGTTCCATTCCTCTAGAGAGTTTTCTAGCCAAGAAGTTGGTTCAGGTATTGCTCTTATTTACCTTGTTCTTTTATCCGCTGTTGAAGAGATCTGAATCGAAAATTGAGAATCTTTTCCCAAGGCACATCGTGGCTGCATATGTTTATGAGTGTGCACTTTCTTGCTTGATGCTATGTTGTTCATGGATGTTGATAGCTACTTGCCTGCTATGCATATTAAATTTTGCAGAAAGGTGTATCTGTGGCAAGACGTCCACAAAGATGTGCAGGCATCAATGGGGAAATAATAAGCCTGGAGCACAAGATGATATACATGGAATGTGATAGACATCTGCACCTCCGTTATGAACCCTGTAGTCTTCATTATCCCTGTTATTGCAGAGTGAAGAAACTTCTATTGGATGTTCCCGGAATCCATGATCTGAAGAGAGGGCTGTGGGGCACATTCTCTGTTCGGAGGGGAGCCATCTTTGTTTTTTCTTTGTTTTTCGTTTGCAGGTGCATTGAAGAAGATGGCAGAGGATTGTTCAACGGGTTTTTCTTTTGGCAGGCGTCAGAACAGGGAGAACCACAGTCGAGTGGGGGCCTGGAATCTGACATTTTTCTTTTTTTTCCGTTTTTTCGTATGTAGAGAACTGAAGAAAGGTGTGGGCGGCTGTGGCGGGTGCTGGCGCATCTTCAAGGGGGGGTTGTCTTTGTGCAGAGGGGGTTGTTGATTAAGAGGAAGAACGAAGACTGGGGCGGGGATTGCCAACAGCAGGAGGGGAGGGAAGTCGGCTGCCACAAGATAAGTGGGGTTGTCATTTTGGAGCACTCTCTGTCTTCGTGTGCAGAAAAGAAGTGGAGGAGGAAATCGGACGCAACCATTTTCAGAGGGGCAAGTCTTCCGAGGAGGGGAGATACATTCATACACTTGGCGGAAGGCCAGAAGGTGCTGTGGAGAAGGAGGTTTTGTGGGGCTCTCGTCGTCGGAGCAGAGATCTTGACGGAGGAGGAAGGCCATGGGGAACATGTCACGTGGAGCCACAGTGGGCAAGAAAATCTCTGGATGTTTGAGGGCTTATGATCTATCAGCCTGCACATGAAGAGAGGACGGCTCGCTCTGCCTTCGCGTAGGAATTAGAAAGGATTTAGGAAATCACTCATTCGTTCTTTCTCTCTCTGGCGACAAACGGACAGAAGGGAGGGAACGATCAAGAGGAGTTTCTGGTGCATTGGTCTGCGGGGAAAAGTTCAAAATTTATCGAAGATATTCTGACATATGACGCAAAGGCCATTGTCATCGAACATGATTTATGGATGACATCAAGAGGACTATACCTATTCTGTGGCCGAAAGATTTATTGAAGAGGTCTGCTTCTGACATATGGGTCAATCTCTGTCACTGTATCTAGGAAAGAAGTCACCCATATCCGACCTTCTGACAACGATTCTTGTTGGGAAAACGGGGAAGCAACAACTGTGGCAGCGAGGGAAATCATCAATAGAAGATCTGTCTATCAACAACAACATTAATCTTTTGACGATGCTTGCCTCCTGTAACTGATTTGATATATCAAAACGATTCCGAATACTGAAGCTTTGATGTGCAGCCAAGATGTTCCTCAGCCATGCGGAATGACTTAAAATTTCCATGTTCAAGTAATCTATGATCTTACTCATAGACTGGTAAGTTTTATCCATCTAGTTTTTCTGATTGCTGAAGATAGTGATTGTACTTTGATTGGCGATATTCGAAAAGATTTCAATTAATATTAAATACGATAAGTATACTTAAACATATCTGCCATGTTGGCGTATGAATCAGACTATTTTGTAATACGCAGTTTAGCTCGTACAATGTCACTACTTTTAATAAAAGTTGAGAACCCTAATGCTACGCTCTGTCCGGTTTATAATTTTTCAAGTTCCCATTGATCATCTACATCTTTTGACTTAACTGCTACAGAGATTCTGATGGATGTAAATTGTATGACTTGATTAGATGAATGTTTGATGACAACTGATATTGATATTTAACGATTCTCCGTTTCTAGAAAGATGAAAAATGCCAAGTACAAGCTTGTGTTTTTGTCATTGTTGAACGTTATCTTGCATGCTCATAATACTTATGTCTGAGAGAAGTATTATATGTGCTCTATGCTATCTTAATTTCTTTGCATAGAGGAATATTTATATAGTCTGTGTGTTGAGCATACTTTTGAATTTATCAAAATGGAATGAATATAACTTATTGAATATCAATCAATACGATCAAGAACAATGACTAAAAACAATCAATACGATCAAGAACAAATGTTTGAGCTACACAATTTGCATTTGATTCAGGTGTCTTCTGATGTGGAATGAAAAACTTCTGTATTCTCCATGAACAAGATTCCGTGAACACATCAAAACACTCAGATTATGAATTGATAGAAGACTGCAGGAGAGACATGATATTTGGTGAATGTGCTCTATGACATTTTGTTTAAGCATCTTACAAGGAATCTGTTGTGAACACAAGCTAAAGTCATAGACTTACTTTGGAGCTTCTTCATTTTGATCTCGGTGTCATTTTATATGATCAAATCATGAAGTGCACTTTTGTACTGTTAGATATTCACATCACACTTGAATGTCACCTAAGTCCAGTTATCTTGTTCAAGTTTATAGATATATTAAGGAACTCACTCCATCACGGTTGTCTCGATCTGCATGGCTATCTCAAATGTCCTTTGGGCTTAAGAGCCGATTTCATTTGGTGCGTTTGCCGAGAAGTATATGAGCTAGTGCCTAGACATAGGAAGTATCCATTGTGCGAAAATTGTGGGCTCTAGGTAATCCAAATAGACCGATTCCAAGGGTTTCGAACAAAATAAAGTCTCGTATAATCACTTTTTCCCTTGGGCTCAAGACTTATTCATTTTGGTGCGTTTGCCGGGTAGTATATGAGCTAGTGCCTAGACATAGGAAGTATCCATTGTGCGAAAATTGTGGGCTCTAGGTAATCCAAATAGACCGATTCCGAGGGATTAAACCAAATAAAGTCTCATATAATCACTTGTTCTGTGGGCTCAAGACCCTATCAGGGTTGGAAGGTGGCGGGTCGGATGGAGACGGGAATGGTGGTGGTGTGGTAGTGTGAGAGGGAGTTTGAGATGTGAGTTCAGTTATCCTGGCCTTTGTTTCTCTGAGGCTTTCCTCGAGTTCACTCATCTTTTTTGCCCATTGTCTTTTCATTCTTTCACGACTATCTCTCCAAGCTCTAGTCCTCTTCTTTGTCATGCTCTCCGTTTCACTAACATCTGGGCTCTTTTCCTGGCCTACGCTTTGGTTCTGTTGCAAGGCTTGGGCTCTAGTGATTACTTGTACTGGTGCAGTGGAAGTCACACTCCCTGTGGAGTCTACAACTAACCCAATAACGTTGATAGGAGTGATTTTTGGCATATTATTGGGGTTCTTTGGGCAATCTCGTAAGAGATGCTCCTTTCCACAGTCTTGGCAAAAGCCCTGGATCGTCACTGGCTGGGGTTGTGTAGGTGGAGGCACGGGACAATCACGAATGAGATGATCTCCTTGACATCCGTAGCATGGTCCTCTAGGGAATGGAGGTCTTACTTGCCTAGGTTGAGGTCTAGGGTTGGGGTTTGCATACATGACGTTTGTGTAATCTGACTCCCCACTAGGTTCATTTGGCTCTTCACTATAGTAGGACTCACCATGTTCAGGAGACTGCATGTAGTAGGCGTGGGGGCTATCAACATGTGTAGAATCGAAACTATGGTCACTGGGATCACTTTCTGAAAGCACTGGTGTTACAGGGACTATAGCTCTATTCAGGTTTTCTTCTGCAGCAGCATACTTTACCGGAATCACATTAGCTGGAGCAGGGGGTTGTTGTGCTAGCACAGGTTGAGGCCTTTGTTGGTTTTGGTAGGGTTGGTAGGTTTGTTGAGGCCTCGCATACTGCTGAGGTGGGTACTGGTTCTGGTATCTTCCTTGTTAAGGGTATGGTTGTGGGTATGTCTGCCTAACAGTTTGCTTATTGTAGGGGCAATCTTGCGCGGTGTGATTGGTGTACCTCCGTTCTATAGTGCAGTACTGGCTACTAGGATTTACTTGGGGGAGCCATAATGGGACATACGTTCGCCATGTGGTCACCCCCACAAGTATAGCATCTTTTCACAGGGGCAAACCTTGGGATCTGTTTGCTAGTGACACCTAATTTCTGAGCTACTTTCTCTGCAAGTTCCTCAATTGATGTGGATTGCGTGGAAGAGAGGCTAGAGGCACTATCTGAATCTTTGTATATCTTGGAAAGCTCTAACTCCTCCCCTAGGTTATGCTCGATGTCAATGCACATGCGTACACACTCTTCAATGGTCATAGGGTCCTTCAAGTACACATATGACCTCAATTTGGTACTTAGCAATCCATCCAGGAACAGAGCCACTTGTTTGGCAGGTGTGGGTAACTGAGGGATGGGACATCTCTCTAGATATTGCCTAAATCTTCTTCCTGCAAGTCTCACAGTCTCTTGAGGGGTTTGCTTGAAGGTGTGAATCAATGAGGAGGTATTATGCCTTATGCCACTCTTAGAGAATTCAATAATGAAAGCCTCTAGGAGTTGGTCTATGCTCCTGAAGTGTCTTTCGTTTAGTGGCTGAAACCATGTCAGGGTAGTGTTCCTAAGGGTTAGACCAAAAGCATTGTACTGCGTGAACAGATCTTCAACTTGTTCAGCTCTCAAGACTTGCCTAAACTCCGCCACATGATCGTAGGGGTCTCCAGTGCCATCAAAGTAGTTTTTCATGGACTTAACTAGCTGGGTCGGTCTCAGGGTCCTCGTGTGCTCTCTCGGTCTTGGCAAAGGAAAATCCTCGGCATTTCTTCGGTTTCCTGGGGCTCTATGACCTTCAGGTTCCACTCTATTTGTTTCCGTCCTCGTTCTTTCTCTGCCCCTTGGGTTGGCAAAGCTTACCTCAGGTCTATCTCTATGTCTGTCTCTTTGAGCTCCATGAGCATGGGACGTTCCAGCTCCCGGGTGGCCATAGGACACGTTCGATCTTGGTTGGGGGAAAACGAATTCACCTGTCCAAGCATAAGCATGCCTATCATTTTCTGTCACCACAAAGATCCTCTCTGAAGCATGATCTAGGTAGGTCACTCTGCCTGGGCTATCAGGATCTTTGAACTCATAGATCATGATTGTTCCTATGTCATTTGGCCGATCAGATTTATACCTCCAAAAGGCTTCGTCAGTCTCTCGGTTCAGGAGTAGATCTATGCTCTTATTGTCTTGGGGAATCCACTCTGGTATGATAATCCTAGTGAGAACAGATTTGCCTCGAGGGGTTCTGGGTTCTACATCCATGTTTCCTTGCTCCAGGTCACCTAAATCCGCTTCTGAGATCATATTCCCAAATTCATCTGTCCTATCTGGGTGACTGGTGACTACGTATATGGTTCCTTCTTTGTCCAAGTATGCTCCGTTTTCAAACTTGACAGCTGGGTGCTCTAGTCCTATGGATTGGTCAGGGTTTTTAATCTGGACCACGGATCTTCCTAAACCGTCCTCATAGATGCTAGCACCTAATCGGTTGGTCCTAAGGTATTCCAGCTGCGTCTTGTACAGGCCTTCTACCCTGTGCAAGTATGGCACTCCTGAACTTCCCATAGGTCGGTCCATGCCTTGAGACATCTCTGATTCACTAGTCTCAGAGCTAGGGTAGTATGAGTGGTGGCTCAACTGCTGGGCCCAAGACCTAGCAGTGTGGTTGACACTAGCCTCTGAAGACCTAAGACTTTGTCTATCTCTCCCTAGATGTCGCCCTGATCTAAGGTTCATAAGCCTAATTGAATAGCCCAAATTTTCCCAAGTACAACCTCGTTGTTGAGTTCTTTTGTATCAGTTACTTGATTCTTTTTAGTTGTTACCGTGTTTATGCTCTTGTCAGAAATCACGTCGTCAGGAATATTTGAGATAATTTTCGCACTGTAAGTTGATCGTTCCACGTTAGATTCTTTCCTTTAAGGTTATCGCATCACGAAGAGATTATGTTTAATCTTGAACTTGAGTGCATAGGTAGTCTTCCACTTGATTGATGCCTATCGTTGCCCTGACTTACTCCTAGCACTACTCAAACTTGGCCTAAGCTAGGAATTGACAAACGGAGTTGAGAATATACCTACCTTACTTGTTGATCCCTTGCTTTATGACGCTCAAGAACCCGGTTCTCAAGCTTGCAAAGAAACCCTTACTTTGGATGCTCTCAAGTGCTCTTACTGGACCTGTAAAAGCCCCATGGTTAGCTCAAGACTTAGATTCAAATGCCACAATAGATCACTTTTATGCCTGTATCTCACAGACCAAATTATCCTTTGCCTTTATGGAAAACAATCCCAAGGATCCCTCAGTTTTCCTACCTCGGGGTATGGTCAACTTCAAAAAACCCTATCTAATAATCCTGATATTAATTTTCACATAACCAATGGAAGTTTTGGTTGTACTCCTCACGAGCTTTCCAACAAAACAAGAATCACAGCAAACGGATTTCGTATGAGGAAGTTATGTCAGTTCAGGCTTCAGAGATTAAAACAGGGTTCAAACAGGCTAACAAGTCAACAGGGTTTCCTCAAATTGCTTGTTTATAGCCTCCCTATATGTCCTATAGCCCAATAGTTATGCCCAAAATTAGCCAAATTCCTCAATTTAATAAACCCTAAAAAATGGCCGAAAATGGCTGTCAATCGCGATCGACTGGGCTGTCAATCGCGATGGACTGGTGTCCGTCGCGATGGACTGGTGTCCGTCACGATTGATGGTTGTCGGTCGCGATTGACAGGTGTCGGTCGCAATGGACGGCTGTCCGTCGCGATGGATGGCTGTCGGTCGCGATTGATGGCTGTCCATCGCGATTGACAGGTGTCTGTTGCGATGGATGGCTGTCCGTCGTGATGGACAGGTGTCAGTCGCGATTGATGGCTGTCCGTCGCGATTGGTGTCTGTCACGATGGATGGCTGTCCGTCGCGATGGACAAGTGTCAGTCGCGATTGATGCTATCAATCGCGATGGACTGAAAATTTGCAATTTTTTCAAAAATTTTTGTGGATCTATGCTGTGCCAAGCCTCTAGTCTACTGGGGTGCACTTAGTTTTACCAAAAGATGAAAATTTCTGTCAATCGCGATCGACAGAAGCTGGCGACTGCGAGACAGTTCTGCACATTTTCGTACCTGCGCAACTTGCTGGAGGGGATGATGCTGCTGGAACCTGCAAGAAACTCAGCAAACATGCAAAAACAATGCACACAATATCGCTCTCTCGCTCTCTCTCACAAGTGGAATGAGGGAAATTAGGTGGGGAAGGTGATATGATCAAAAACTGAAAATTTTTGCGATGATGGAGATGGAGGTGGGAGATGGTGATGATGATGATGGTGATGATGGTGGTGAGGTAAGGAAGAGAAAAACAAGAAGAGTAAAGAAATTACCTACGACGCCAACGTCTCAACTCTACGTCTTACCATCACACGCTCGTCCTCAAAGCTCGATCCCCGGCAACGGTGCCAAAATTTGGTGTAGCTCAGTGATGAGTAGCACCTCCTTTAATGTCAATCCGGGAAGACGTGAGGATGGTATGAAGACCTCGAGCAAGTGGAGGCACAAGTGCGTGAGTGAGAAGCACACTAACATGCACACACATACACACGCGCGCACACACGGCAAGACAAAGAGTGAGAAGCAATGGAGTTCTTAGATTACTTTCAAAAAGCTCTTACAAGTTCAAAACTATTACAATCTAACCCCAAAAATGAGCTCTCTAGCTCTATTTATAGTTTTTGACTAGGTTTTGGCCCTGTCCAGACCTAGTGTCCGGCCTAGTTAAAAATTAGGTTCCAGGGCCAATTTGAGGGCTTAAACGGAGTCTAAAAAATACGAAAATTGATATGTAGGTACTTCTAAGGCTCTTCAAGCTCAAGGACTCCTTGGCTTGCACAAAATGGAGCTACAAAAATATGAAATGGTATTTACAATGATTGTTAGTGATAAGAATCACTGTTATAAAGATGTTGATTTGGAAAAATTTGAAGGGCCTATCTGCCAGATTTGCGTCGACTGCTTTGTCTACTTAATCCTTCACCTCGCTCTGACTCTCTCCGCTGGCTTCCTTGTCTAGTCAGTCCTTGGGTGCCCATACTGCTCTCAACAGTAATGCATTTGACACCATGTTCGTGTGTATGTCACAACTAAGGATAGAATACAATCAGCTATAGGAACATAACCAACGATTACAAGAGCACTTTGAAGCACTACGACATTGTCTCGCTACACTAGAAGAGGATAACACCAGTTTCCAAACACAGTTTTAGACCTTATAGGAGGCTCATAACATGTTGGAAACACAATTACAAAATGTAGATCAAGAAGCAATCTAAGGGGTGGAAAGCCATTTACGAACGCAAATGGAATGCAACTCAAAACTCTAATGCAATATGACACTACTAAAATGACACCTTGCAGCATCTCAAGAGGAAAATTGACATCTGCAACTCCAAAACCAAGAGAACTTAGAGGCAGCCATCAAGAACACACCCGAGGCACCCATCAGTCCATCAAAATTTCAAGCCGTTACCTTGAAAAACATCAAAATTATACTTGAATACTATGCTACTCTACTCGAGGCACATGACCAGTTATCAGAGGAATTGGATCAACTGAAACAACAATGACAGAAGCACATGATAGCTGTTCCCCAAACCATAGCCTCAACCTCATCGCTTATCACTGAATCAGAAGCCCCACAGGATCTCCAAAAATAAGGCATAGAATTGCAAGAGTGACTACTACAGTATGAAAGGCCTCCATCCCCACCTGAGTTGTGTGGGCATTTCATAAATAGAAGTAAAACATAAAAAAGTGGATCAAGTAAAAAGATAGTAACATAACTTATAGGAACAATTATGAGGAGATGTCTTATAAGGCACTCCATCATGGCTTGGATGAAAAATCAAATGTGTCTACTAGGGTTTAAGAGTGAACCCCATCCGAAGAACTTGATCGGAGGAATGGAAATCATATTGAGAACAACCCAAGGTCAAGGTAAGAATTTTCCTTTCACTTGAAATTCAATAAGAATAACGAGTTGTAGTGGTCTTGGATGAGATGGGAATTCAAATTCTAGAGCCTCTACATCTTTTCATCAAAGCGAAATAATTGGTGCTTCTCTAGGAGATCTTCCATCATTATATTTGTATGCTCTAAGGTCCATAAGCTAAAATTTCACACCCCCCCCCCCCAATTTTGTGAAATATGTCCAACAATAGAGGCAATAACCCTAACCTCTTGTCCTTCTAGCCTTGTAGTGCTCATATTTTGTGAGGACATAGACCACAATTAGTAAACTATTTTCGGACAAGGTTTTACCTTTCAAGGTTACGGTATATTCTCCTCTACTCTTGAATGGTATCAAATGAAAATTCCTATGGAGACTTTGGAGTACTGGATTCAATCAACTTCGGGAGTTATCCCAAATACCGCCCCTTAAAACTTATATCAATTGGGGAAAATAAAATCAGATCTATTGTTCCACAATAAACCTTGTAATTCATAGTGGAAGCATGGATGGGAAGAGATTCATAGAAATGATCTAAAACTTCTTGTAATTTTCCTTTGTACATTTCATTTTACATCTCAAAAATAAAAAACATTCTTAGCCTATTTACAAGTAAATTGGAATTTTGTTTATTTATTTATTTACAAGTAAATTGGAATTCTATTTACAAGTAGATGGTTTCTAAGATTTATTTTCTAAGATTTATTTATTTCAATCTTTGTGTGAATAAAATGTGATGAAAAAACTAACTAAAATACCTTGCACTACGACGGGCAATGAATAATTCTCATACATGGTAATGAAGGAGATTATTTTTAAAAGACATGATTAGACCAATTTACTTACATAGGTAATGAAGGAGACCATACAACTTAAACAATACACATTAGAATTTGAAACTTTTAACGATCTGAGAATAAGATTAATAAATGATCACTTTCTATCCTCTCTCTCTCTCTATCTATCTAAGTACTATATATAAACTTCACAGCTATAAACGTATGAATGTAGGGCTACCTTGAACCGTTTTCTACATGTAAGTTTGATTCTGCATTAAATAAGCGAATAAAGAATTCGATAATGGGTGAATTATTGATGGTTTGGAGAAACACGTGTAAGACCAGCTTAAGTTCCACCATGACTTGGTAGAAGTCAAAGATGAGCATGGTTTCTGTTGGTTAAACTTCCAATCAAAGATTTATTTGCAAAAATCTATACTTGATAGAAGCTATATTACATAGATTATCATTCACAAAATTGGTACCCCATCCTCCTTGTTGCTCTAAGGGTTGCCCATAATTTTTCCTCATGCTATGGCATCCTTGAGCCCTCATGAAAATACCATCTTTTTGTAAATTAGGAGAGGTCCATATGAACACTCTCCTAAAACCACTTTTTGATAAATCCCTAAGTCTATGGTATTGAAGCCTTTCCTTTTTGAACAAACTCCTTTTTGAACAAACCAAAAATCCCACGTAGGAATTCTGCACGCGCCCACTCTCTCTCTAGGTAGTTAGCTTTTTGAAATTCCCATATCACATGAGATTCTCTTTTTGATTTAGCACATGTGGTCTTTTGACCACATGTTTTATTCACATATGCCTCTCTTCTTCTCTATATAAAGAAGAGCCTCATTTGTAAAAGGGAGGTCCCTTGGCCATGGCCTTGGCCTCCATGTTGGTAATGGAAGAAGGTGTCATTTGTTACTCTCCTGCCTCCTTGTGTGCAATGGCGTTGGTCTTGGTGTATGGATTTGCATGTGAGTGTGCATGGTTGGGAGGATGTTCCCCTTTGCTCCTTGTGATGTTGGCCATTGTTGCCATTGCTCCATGAGCATGGGTGAACCTCTCCTCTCATTCTTTGCCCCAACTTGGAGAAACCTCTCACTTCCATGTGAGGCGGTTAGGGTTGTTGCTCCCCTTTTCTCAACAAATTTGGCGCCGTTGCCGGGGACGTCGGCCTTTAGCCGTTGGTTTTTCCAAGTTTGCGTGTCCATACTTCGTGAGATGCACCTTGACACTTGGAGGAGGATGAATACGTGTGGCCTTCCGTTGGCCTAGGGTACCTCTTTCTTTTAATTTTTGAGTAGTTGTAGTTCATTTTTTTTTGTTTGTTGCACAAAAACCACCCCTAACCCCCTACTCTCTCTCTCTCACTCTCACACACACACTTCCACACATTCATTAACTGGCATCACTCTCCATCTCTGTCACCTCTGATTTTGTGCATGCCTTGGATAGAGGGTGGGTTCTACTCTCTCTAATCCCTCCCTCTCTTCATCTTTTCGAAAAGAAAAAAAAAATACGTGCCAAAGAAGAGGCAAGATTCGAAGTTCCCATGAATATATGCGTAAAATTTTCTGTTAAGATCTTTTGTGATCTATCTGAACGGACCACGCAATTCTTGGTTGGTCCTTACCACCTACCACTTGAAGGCGTAGTTAAGATGGGCAGTCCTCTCCAAGTTATGTGATTAAGGGGGGCTGCATTCGCGTGTGTGGGGGAGCGTTAATGCTCTCCATCCCCTCCTGTCATTTCAAGTTGAGCGGTGTCACATTGGTCAGGTGGGCGTGATCGTGGCTGCTCCCTCTCCGTGTCCATTCTATTGGGGGTTGAGACACTGTGTCTCCCCCTCTGCGCCACAATCACCACAGGGTGCACTCGAGGCATGCCCTCTGTGTAACTTCACGCTCAGTGGGGGGGCGTAGCTATGGCTTCCCTGCCATTCTTCATCCACCCATCTGTTCGCGATTCGCATCTCGCCCTTCGGATTCTCCTTTCCAGAACTTGCAGCCCCCCTCCTTGGAGTCGAGCTCGGCTCCTGCCCTCCATACATTCTATGGACAACTGTCAAAAGTGGGATGGCCGATCGTGCACCCATCTACAGAAGCTTCGCTATGGTACGATGGTTGGAACCTCAAGCTTTCTCATGCATGGGGGCAGGCTTGGTTCTTTGCTATTCTATGCAGTATTGCCTTGTTCGATTCTCACTTCCGATGGTGTGTCACCTTCTATCCTGTTGCATGACATCAAAACCCCTTTTGCACCTCATTCTTTCCTTCAATGGCAAGCTCAGATTCGTGGGAAAGCCATGTGGAGCCCCCCTTCATCCTCTTCTGAGAGGCTACCCTCGTTTATGTGTTTCTCAGAAAAATATTAGTTTTGCTTCCCCTCCATCTCTGCTACATATCTAATGTCTCTGTTTGCAAGTTGCAGGTCAAGTTATGCACATATTTACAATCTCTTCATGAAGAATTTTTGGATGAGCCTTGAGCTTCCGCAGGCTCAACAATATACTCGACTGCCTTGACCTCTACTTAACACTACCGCTCGGGTCATGCCGCCCCTCTTGTGCTTCTGCCTTTGTGCAAACCTGAGGCATTGGCCCCTTGACGCACGTGACTATAGCATCACCCAATGCTTCTTTTGTTGGTACAAATGCATGCTATAATGATATCATTCATGACTAGTTGTTCTTTGCCCGAATTTTTCTATGTGTTGTAATGTCTGACTCATGCTTATTCATGCAAAGTGATCTTGATTTCGGAGGTGTGGGTATTAATCTTGGTTATTTATTTCTCTTCATGAAAAGATTTTGACAAGACCTATATTTTACCCATGACTGTTCGCAGAAATTAGCACAAAGGTCAACGTGGTATAATGTTGAAAATGAGATGTGATTGGTTACTCTTCCAGTTGGCACTTAGTTTTAATAATCAAATTCAATTTTTTCACTGTGTGATGTGCATCTCAACATGCAGGATGACAAAGTGATGGGGAGCAGATCTTCATGTTAGTAGTTTAGATTCTTTAGATTCCTCGATGGCAAGGCTCTATGATGATTGTCCCGTTCAATGGACTCTCTTCTTAGTTGCACCAAGAGGATAATGCGGGTCACTTACAAGACCAATGGATTCTTAAAAATATGCCTTGATATGTCATGAGTGTTTTATGCTACTCAGCCTATTGATCAAAGATGATTAGCCTCTTGTTCACTGCTTGGTACAAATGTTAGGTTCAACACCAATGTTAAACATATATTGCAAGTGATGTTGTTTTGATGGTATCTGTTAGGGAAAGAAAACAATGCTCTGTGCTAACTATCTCTCCAGGAGTCACCACTGTCGCAATTCTTGAAGGGCCTCAGAGTGTGGAAAGCTACTGTGACATCTTTGAACTCGGGATAACTCTTGGATTTTGTGTTGGGTCTCGTGACTTATTTTGGAAAAACTATTAGGAAGAAACGCGATGATCTTACTATGTGGCAATGGTGTCCTTACAATTCATTGATGTTTTGACAATCGATTGAATCATTATCTTGATAACCTCTTGCAGGCTATCTTCTGGCTGTCTTGTTATTGTTGATAATGTTCAATAGTCTCACCTTTTCAATAGTTGTTGATATTCAGTGAAAGAAATCATAGTAAATGAGGAAGTCATTACACCATTCATCACCATTGGGGGGATCCAAGCAAGCACTCAGGCTCTAGCACAAGCACACTCGGTTGATTACGAGTGTTACAGAAAGATAAAGTAACGACGATCGGATTCCTAGGCATATGTGTAATCATGGCGCAACACAAATCAAAGCTTTGATCTGATTTTTGGCTTGGAAACCTCTGGGGCTAAAATTTCTGGGGGACTTTTGATTCTGTATAGATATTATTATTTTCTGTTATGCGTGCTCCAATGGTCCAGATTATTCTCTCTTGATGATGACCAGCTTGTGATGTATGTCTTTATTCTAAGTGCTCACCATGACTCTACCTGAAATGTGCAAAACAAAACAAAGTTTGTGGGTTTCTACAAAGCTTTTATTAATTATACTTTTTGTGACTACTCATTTTCTCTCTGGAGGAGTCGAGGCTCCCTTCACCTTTTTCTGCAAACACATGACAAAGGTAAAATTGAGAAGTATGGTATGTTTTGGGTCTGTGTGAAATGTCTGTGATATCATTGAGACATAGGATTCCACCAAACGAACTAACACAAGGTGCAAGTGTTCTCACATCAGATTCTCTCTAAGTTATAGGACGATTTACCACATTGGAGGGTGCTGGAATGATCATGAATGTTTGCTATCATAACATTGAAACAACTCTTGGGGTTGTCGGGTTATTTTTTATGATCTGGGGATTTTTTTAATCACAACTAAAATGGACAGATACTATGTTTAAAATCCTTGGTACATTTGCTTTTTGTTGGGTAATGTTCTTTGAAATGCAATCATATCCTATGTTTCCAGAGCGTGTCGTGGTCTACTTGCCTCACATTTCAGTTGGGAAGAGTTGGAGTGAATCTAATGATTTGTTTTCTTTGTTTGATTACCCAATCATCTATTGACTCCTGATTTGTCCCACATTTCTACTTTGAAGATCATGTTATGAGGGTTCCACATCCTATGTCAATGATGACAGGCACATAAGTTAAACTTGCAACTACATATTCATCTCGTACTATACAATGCAATATGTCACACTCACTTGGAAATAACAAATTATGGCATCATTTTTTGGAGCACTTAGATGAGAAGATTTTCAGGAGCTCTTCTCATTAGAAGAGAGTCCTATGTGAAAGATGCTCCCTGAAATGGAAACTAAAAATTGGAATTAATATTTTATGGCTGCTTCTTTTCAAATTCAGTCTACTTGTTGTGTATGTTTAAATTTCAGGTATTGGAGCTTTCAGAGAAGGCACATTGAATGGAGGCTGGGCCGACTGCCCCCCAAGGGGATTGTGTCGCTCAGCATTGCAGGCCTGAAAGACTTGAAGACTTACAAATTTGGATACATGCTGGGCTGACTGCCCCCCCAGGGGATTGTGTCGCTCAGCTCTAAAGACTGAAGAATTGCAGATTTTGAAGACTTGAAGATTTTCAGACTTGAAAGACTCTACCTTGGGTCAGTGCAGCTATGTATGCTCTTCTCTTAGCTTTGTCGAGGACGACAAAGTCTAGGAGGGGGAGAAGTGTTGCTCTAAGGGTTGCCCATAATTTTTCCTCATGCTATGGCATCCTTGAGCCCTCATGAAAATACCATCTTTTTGTAAATTAGGAGAGGTCCATATGAACACTCTCCTAAAACCACTTTTTGATAAATCCCTAAGTCTATGGTATTGAAGCCTTTCCTTTTTGAACAAACTCCTTTTTGAACAAACCAAAAATCCCACGTAGGAATTCTGCACGCGCCCACTCTCTCTCTAGGTAGTTAGCTTTTTGAAATTCCCATATCACATGAGATTCTCTTTTTGATTTAGCACATGTGGTCTTTTGACCACATGTTTTATTCACATATGCCTCTCTTCTTCTCTATATAAAGAAGAGCCTCATTTGTAAAAGGGAGGTCCCTTGGCCATGGCCTTGGCCTCCATGTTGGTAATGGAAGAAGGTGTCATTTGTTACTCTCCTGCCTCCTTGTGTGCAATGGCGTTGGTCTTGGTGTATGGATTTGCATGTGAGTGTGCATGGTTGGGAGGATGTTCCCCTTTGCTCCTTGTGACGTTGGCCATTGTTGCCATTGCTCCATGAGCGTGGGTGAACCTCTCCTCTCATTCTTTGCCCCAACTTGGAGAAACCTCTCACTTCCATGTGAGGCGGTTAGGGTTGTTGCTCCCCTTTTCTCAACACTCCTCTTAATGTGTGAACTTAGTTTGCCCGATCACTATCTTTTATCCTCACTTTCAAGTTGTGAATACGACATATAAAAGCTCCTTGGTTTCTTGGTGATCCTTCAACCCTCTCCCTTCCTTCAGTTTAATAGATGATCACCGTGACCTCAATCAAGGCACTCAACATCCACACTTCTTTGGCCAAGTGTTGAAGTGAACGTTCAAGTGGACTCAATATCTCCTTAACAAGACTCAAAAAGATATTCAAATAATTCAATGTATGAGAAAGGAAAATCTTTATCATCGGCTCCGACCTCTTGAGGCATAAGTCAATAAAGGATATTCCCACCTCCAACTTGGGCTCCATAAAATTAGAAACAAGCTTAGACATAAAGATGAAATTCAAAGAAAGAATTGTGTAAACACTTGAAGAAGAAGAAACATAAGGAAGAAATCTCCTATATGATTGATAGTCATGGAGTGGAATGGAATGCATGATAGATGAAGAAAATATTCAACTAATTGCCAACCACTTCACTCAACTTGTGGGGGGTGTCTACTCCACTCTCTTCTCAAAGGCATGATTACATGGTTTCCTTCTCTTGAGTAAGGACCAAATTTTTTTTTTTGCAAAGTATGGTGCATCTTCTTGATGCCCATCAAGGACACGGAGATTGTTGAAACTAATGATTCTCTGTTGTTGGAGGATTCTTTTGCAAAAAGGGACTTGAGTGTTTATAGGAGAAGGAAGAAGAAGAAGAAGTGAAACACAAACATCGAAAGCTTCTGTATATTGATTACTAGTAGGAAAATACAATGATAATGTATAAAACAAGACCAAATATTCTTTCTTTGGAGTTCTTAATCCCAAAGAATACACACACAAGGTTAGAATTTACCCAAAGCTCCTTATGCCGCCAACCTTCTCTGCACCAGACCTCCACCTTCTCCAGGAGCTTGCTCTTGTGCACACCTTGCACTCAAGCTTCCAATAGGGTAGGAGGGAGTGACACCTTCTATCGACACGCACACCTCTTCAATAGTACTGCGACCTTGGTTGCCTTGCTTACTAGTTCTCTGCACTCCTTCTCTGCACACTAGATCACACTTCTTGCATACTTTACTCTTACACTTGCTTCTATGCATTGCACTCTAATTCAATGTCTCTTGCTCTTCTCACCTAGTGTAGACTATGCTCTCTCTTGCTTAGTCTAACTCCAAGAATCGTGGTCATGCCTTATGTGTCGATTCACTTATGTGCACCGCACCTAACTGATAGCATATCTTGGTGTTCACTTTGATGTCCCAACAATGTCTTAAAATGTGTACAACCAACAAATCCCTATTTTGTTCTATAGTGACTTTAGGAGAAAAAAACAAATTCGAAATGGGGGGGCCATACATACACTTTTGCATACCGCTTCTTCTTCATATGCCTTTACTTTTCTCCTTCAATTCTCCAAAATGTGTACATAAGGGAGGGACCTTCCAAACATTTTAAAACCCTTGAAAACCTTACAGAAAGACAATCTACAACCTACATTCCAGTTTTTGCAAACCATAACCATTGTGAACAAATTGATTGCACTACATGTGCACCTTGACCACTCGACTTTGACCAAATTGACTTTGACCAACTTGACTTTGACTAGCTTGAGTTTGACATGTTTGACCTTTAGCAACTTTACTTTCACCACTTTGACTTTGATTAGCTCAACAATTGCCCACCACCTAATGAGCTCTCTGTGTCGGAGAGCTAACAACCAACCCATGAGCAGAGAGGTTCACCTCGATACCTGTTGTGCACAACCTTCAAATTGACATATGAGCAGCTACCAAGTCCACCATGAGCAGGAAAGAACAATTACAAGGGACTAAGCAAAACTCGATATGAGTTCATTGAAGAAGCATAAGCTGGAGAATGGAGGGTAGAAATGTTAGGGAGGGCTGAAGGGTTAAGAAGGATAGGGTAGGGAGGGGTAAGGGTGGGGCTGGGTAGAAGGATAAAGGGAGGGGTAGGATTAGGGGCTCTCAAGAGGGTCGAAATGCTAATAATGAAAGCTACAAAAGGTTCATATGGAAAAATGTGAAACATGTGGGAAAATAAGGATAAAATGGACCATGTGGACCACGTGCAAAATAATAAACACATGTTAAATGTGCACAAAACATGTGGGTTTGGACCAAAAGGAGGAGATAAGTCTAGATTTTGGCAAAATTCATGCAAAAATTGAGTCCACCAGTGTCAAGAAACATAAAATTGACCCCAAATTTGAAAAAACTAGCAATCCGAGGTGCAATCTAAAGCCAGAAACATTTTTCCAATAAAAATTAAAAAAATTGAACCACACCATTGGATAAATTTATCCTATGGTGGGTTGGGGGGAGGGGGTGCCGAGGGAGAGAGAGAGAGAGAGAGAGAGAGAGAGAGAGAGAGAGGAAGAGAGTGGAGAGAGAGGAGAGAGAGGCTAGAGAGAGAAGTAGCTGACTCCCATGCATTGAAGTAGCAATTATGAGAAGCAAAGTGATGAATAAGGTTTTTTTAACTTTATCCAAGATGACAGGGATCTTAAGGAGAGAGACATCTATGAAAAGCCAACTAGCCCTCTTGATGGGGCAATCTTTGGACAAGACAACCTTAATGGGAAGATGGTCCGATAAATTTAAAGAGGAGTCAATCGAACACTTGATTTCCCAAAACATGTTAAGGTAGTTAGCATCACAATAGCAACGATCAAGTTTAGCAACTAGAGGATCATCACAACTTTGGTAGTTATGCCAAGTTAAACCCATATTAACAGATAGATCTATCAATTTTTTGGAGAAAATAAGGTTGTACTAGGAATAGCTTTTAGAACTAGAAATGGACCAGCCTTTATTGTCCTTTCAGTCAATGACATTGGAACCATGTTAAAATCCATCAAAAAAAGAATAGGACCATTCAGACTAGCTATTCATTCCAGCATTGATATCTCAAACAACTGTTATTGCTGGCATAAACACTTACAACGGTAATACTGAAGGGATGATTAATGGTGACAGCAGACCATTGATGAGTGGGACTAGTAGATGACCAATGTTGGCAGAAACCCCAATGGTAGTCCCACCCTTGCCAAAATTGTGGCTAGAAGAGTGGCAAACATAGTGATTAGTTATAATATTTAGATTAGACCGAAGTTTGAAAGCACCAACCTTTAACTTATGCATTCAAACAATTTCCGGAATGTAAGGGCAATCTTTAATCCATAAATTGATAGATTTGCACCGAATTGGGTCACTAATGCCCTTTACATTGAACGAAATAAAATTAAAACTTTTCATAATTGACAAAAACAGGAAGGCAAGAACCTTTCTACAACCCTGCATAAAACAAGCTCATACGAAAGAGAGCACTTAGACTATTGTTTTTCCTGCAACAAGTTTCACTAATCAGATTGTTAAAATACATGGTAGGAACAATTATCATTTTCTATAGTTTTTGGTCGGTTTAGACATGGAAACTGAAGTCCTAACATTTTCTTTCCTTTTGGAGGTACCTAACATTTGATTGCTCTGAGAAACGCCTTTTGCAGGAGTCATTGGGACATCCTCTTCTTGAGGCAAATCCTAAGAATAGGAATGATATTGGCCATTATGAATCCTAAGAATAGGAATGATATTGGTCATTATCATGTTGTTCCAGATGGATGAAAACTCCTTTTCTCTCTCATGCTCTCTACATGAAGGATTACCACTGGCATACATTTTTTCATTTTCTAAAACCTTTTTTTTTATAGCGACGCTGGGTCCATCCTTCGCCTTCCTCAGTGAGTTCTTCAGAATTACTTTTTTTTCTTCAAAGCTCTTATGGTCTAGGCTATGAGACTCCCTATTAGGGTTGAGGTTTTCTTTGTTGCATTGAGAGCATCCAACCTGAGGTCAGGTTTTCTTTGTTGCATTGAGAGCATCCAACCTGAGGTCTATCAGCAGTGCCATCTAAGGGGTTAGACACCTCTTCAAGGAGAACATCAAACATATTAGCATTTTTGGAAAACCTTTTCTTAGGTTTAGTTTGGTTAAGTTTCTTTCCTATATTGGGATTGGGGTTAGCAACACTAGCGGCAAATTTAGCCTGTGAACTTTCAGCAAAGCCTTTATCTTCTTCCCTTCTACTCGAGTTTTTTAGGGGGCAACCCCTTGCCCAATGCCCTTGTTGATAGCAAATGAAGAAGGCATTAGGGAGATTCCTATAGAAGACTTTTTGTTCATACAGTTGCTTGCCATCAGAATCCTTGATATACATAGAACTTTTAGTTTCGTTAGAGATACCTATTTCAATGAGTACCTAAGGGTCCCATTTGGGGTTAATACTTCCCCGAGCCTTCTAACCTAAAATTTTTCCTAAGATGGAGCCAAGAGCATTGATCCATGGGAAAAACTCTAGAAGGAGATCCAAAAACTCGACCCATACTAAGACTTCCGATGATTTGGGGCCTTTCGGATTGAATCCTTCAAACCACTTAAAGAGCATCATAGGAGTGTTCTTGATAAGCCACTGGCCCTCAATTATAACCTGAAGCACACAGATGGAGTCATCGAAGAGGAAAAGAGAATAATTGTTGGGCAGATATTGTATTTGTTTAACAAATAGTCCCCTTTCCTCCCACACAGTACGAATCCAGCTTTCTAAAACCTCTTTAGGTGGTCTATGGCCATGCAAAAGGCCTATGACCACCTTATCATAGAGGTGATTATGCCATTCATCTTAAGCATTACGGTCAATTATCAACATGATTTCGTCCTTATCATTGCGGTCAAAATCATTGCAAGCTTCTTCTTCTGTAACTTTCTCTTTACCTTTCAAGTTCTCAGGAGGCACAAGGTTAGCAGACTTGTTGAAGCTTTGAAACCGAAATAGTAGTCTTTGGTAGCCTCTACAAAACTTCCTTACAATAGAAGTTTATGGCTTATGCTCTTCCAATCAAAGAGCGGACCTCCAAAGCAGCTTGTACTTCCAATAAAAAATATGGGTTTTCTATTGTTTATTAGAAGTACAAGCTGTTTTGGAGGTCCGCTCTTTGATTGGAAGAGCATAAGCCATTAGGCTTGGTTTCCTCATGAACGACAAGACTTGGTTGTTAAAAAAATCAAGTAACACTACAGAGCTAAAATGGCGCTACCTGCATTGCTGTAGTATGTAAGAAAGGGCAGCCAAATCTGTCCCACATACCAAATTCGAACAAGAAAAGTGGAGAGTTATAGAGAGAAGAGAGGTTGGGTCGGGTCTCTCCAAAATTAGTGTCACCTCCGTTGGTGACAACATACGCGGACTTTCTAGGCATTTAAAATTTTTTTGAACTTCACTATCATACTTAGCTGGATCAGTTTCGTGTCGAGCACACGTTTCTTATCGGATCCTTTTTATTCAGATAACAAATAAGTGCCATGTCTCTTCTTTGAAATGATCAATATATCAACAAAAAAACATGTGAATTGCTATTCAAGTAACAAATAAGTGCCATGTCTCTTCTTTGAAATGATCAATATATCAACAAAAAGAACATGTGAATTGCTACAACATGTGAGGGTTTCTTCTTTATTCATGTTAGTCTTTACTTGCAACACTCTTCATTCCAAAAAAATTCTTTCGTTCTTCTTGTGTGATCTCTAGCTGGCCATAAAGCCTACGACTAGTTGTTGATATATTTAGGTAGTGATGTGTGTGAACACTAGGACCACCGAGGCACTTTTTCCCTCTTAAGGAGGTTTTTCCCCCGGTTTGTATATACGCGTATAACCCTAAAGGGTCACTGATCTTTGTACATTCTCTTGGTAATACATTCAATATTGTGTGTTGTGCTCCAAGCTTCTTCTTCTTCCTTGTGTTGTTTGCATGCTTTTGCAGACAAACCTCAAACTCCAACAATTGGTATCAAAGCAGGTTGTTGCTTCATCTAAGGTGTCATCAACACCCCTCCGATCATAGTCTTAGAATCACATGAAAATTGATGAGCATACTCAAGGCGATTAGGAATTCAAAACCACTTCTTTTTGTGGTGTCGAAATAGTGATCTGAGCTTGTTTCAACCTTGGAATGCACTATCATAGTGCCTGTGTAGGAAATTTTGTCTTTTTGTGCCAAAGATATATATAGGTTTTGGTTTTCTAGTATAAGCACATCAAAGCCTACTACAAGTTTTAGCAGAACTCAACATAGTAGTTATGTTCAACTTTTTAGAGATACAGTCATTTTTTTTGCATCGAGGTATTTTAGTTAGTGGCCATGGCTGAAAGCAGTGATGTATTCTATATGTTGGCTATTGAGGATAAATTGGATGGTACCAATTAGCCATTATGGGCTTATATGATAGGTCATGTAATGGTTGCAAAGGGACTGTTGAATATTGTGCAAGGTGCTGAAAAACATCCTATTACACCTACAAATACAGTTAGTGAAGCTGATGCAAATGGCATTGAAGATGTTGATATTCTTCAGATTCCTGTTCATGCTACGGTTTCTACTGCACCTATTATAGAGCAAATTTATTGGGATGATAGAGATGCTCAAGCACATGCATTGATAGCCTTGTCTATCAAACGTGCCATTATTCCTCACATTCACTCCCACAAAATAGCAAAGGATGCTTATCACTTTATACCAGGCAAGGAATGAGGCTCGTGTTGCTTACCTCTGAAAATTGCTGGAGAGTGAGCACATGAATGAAGGAGATTCCATAGACAATTTTTTGAAAAAGATCAAAGATTTGAAGGAGCAATTGATTTCTACTGATGAAGTCTTGCCTGACAGTTCACTTGTGCAGACTGTTCTGAATGGTGTTCTAGATTCATATTAGAGTTTTGCTTCTACTCTTTGATTGATGATGAAAGGAAATCTGAATGCCTTAACATTTGAGGAGTTAATCTTTGTTTTGTTGCAAGAAGGTCAGTCTAGATAGAAAAGGTCCATTATGCATGTTGTGGATCAAGCTTTCCTGGCTAGTCAAAATGGCAAAGGTAAATGGAGCTCTTCTACTAGTAAGCATACATCTGCTAATTCTGCACAATCAAAGAAGGATGAGAGAGATGAGAAGAAAACAGAAAGGCAGAAATTGTTTTGCAAATACTATAAAGGAAATGATTATGTCATAGAGAGTTGTCCAAAACTGGCTGCAAAAGAGGCAAAGAAGAAAGAGGCTAGAATGGTTATTGTAGAGGCCTCTACAGCCAAAACAGAGTATGCTAATCTTGTGTAGAATGAAGAATGTGCATTTACTATTGTTTGCAGTTATGAACCATCTTCTCATGAAATTGTATGTCTACAATAGACTCAGATGTTTTGTACTTTGATAATGGGGCAACCAAACATATTACCTCGCAGTGTAGTTTCTTCACTTCGCATAAGCCTATCCCTATAGGGAATACTATCACATACAACAACTCCTCTTATCCTATCATGGGAGTTGGTAAGACCATTCTGACTACTATTAATGGCAGTTCTTTTACATTGTCAAATGCTTTATTTGTGCCAAAGATAAAGAAAAATCTGTTATAAGTTTCAACATTAGCCAAGATCGGCTTGGTTGTGAAATTTGGTAATGATAGATGTACAACTCATGATCTATTGAATGGCAACATCATTATTACTTTTGGACTTTTGTTTTGTGGGTTGTATACTCATAGATTATGCAAAATTTATGAATGAGTCAGCATATGTAGTTCAAGATTCTCAGGCTATATTAGATGCAAAGCTTTGGCATGCACACTTTGGTCATCTGAATTTTGTTAATTTGATATGCCTACTGAAATATGAAATGGTATCCTCTCTACCCAAACTTGAGGCACCTAGAAAACATGTTCATGAAGGCTATATTTTGGGCAAAATGCAGCATTCCTCCTTCCCAAAAGATGGTTCAGTATGAGCCACTCAGAAATTGCAGATTATTCACAATGATGTTTATGCTCCTATGCAAACACCTTCTTTTGGGAACTATCTTTACTTCGCGAATTTCATTGATGATTTTTCTAGCCATGCATGGATATATCCATTGAAAGCAAAGTTTGAAGTGTTTATGTGCTTCAAACAGTTGTTGGTTTTGGCTAAAAATCTATTAGCATGTAAAATGGGCACCCTCCATTCTGATCGAGAGGAGGACTATATGTCTTCTAATTTTAAAGCATTTCTAGTTGAACATGGGATAAAAATTAGTGTAGAGTGCCGTATACAACTCAACAAAATGGAGCCATCGAAAGAAAGAAGAGGTCACTCATGGAGATGGTGAGCTTTATGGTCAAGAGTGAGGCTTAACCACATAGTTTCTGGCTTGAGGTTGTTATGTATGTAACATATGTACTTAACAGTTGTCCCACTAAAGCATTGTACTCTATCTCCATATGAGGCTTTGCATGGTCACAAGCCATCTGTTTCTCACCTACGTGTGTTTGGTTGTTTGTCAAATGCATTAGTTCTTGAACTACAATGCAAGAAATTGGATGATAAAGTAGTGAAATGTATTTTTGTTGGGTACAATTTTAAAAGCAAAGGCTATCACCTATAGCATCACATACTAAATGCATTTTGGTTAGCCATGCTGTAATTTTTGTGGAAGATGCTATTCAACCATTACTTTCATGTACTAAGGAGACATCAGTTAGCTCCAAAGATGTGTACCACACTTTGCTACCTCTTTTTGAAGGACAGTCTAGTGCTGGTCCAAACGAGGAAACTTCTCAGCCTTTATAAGTTTCACATGATGACGTGGATCATTCCATTTTTTATGCAGATTTACATGATGCACTTATTAATGAGAGAACTCATATAGAGGAGGAAGAACTATGCCTAAATGGATGTAGCAGACTTTGCGAGATAGCAAATAAGATGCACCTCACCTCTGTCATATCATACTTGTTCAAGCTCCCATAGTACTTCTTTTTCATCGAATTGCTATCCTATGGATGCCTCTAGTCTTTGTGATGAGAATGAGCCTGTTTTGTTTGATGAAGCACAAAATTCAAAAAGTTGGATGGTTGCTATGCAATCAAAATATGAAAAATGCTACAAGATTACTCTAATACATCCTTTATGCTTGTGTTATAGCTTTGGATCATTGCTTATCTCCATTTACTTGGACTTGGTCACAAGTTATTCATGAAAAATTAGACCATCTTGCAGGATTAATTCTTGAGTGGAAGGTGTATCACCATTGTATTGGCATGTATTGCCATTAGTTTTTGGCATGTGTATTTGCCATTATCTTTGATTGGATCAGTGATAGGTGGTGATAGGTTACTCATTGTTCATTTTATAGGGGATACTCTGTCGACCTTTTTTTGGGATTCTTTCACATCTACTTGGTCAATTTGGAGACTTCATGAGCAAGCTTATGCTCATGGTTTTATGTGCATGCTAGATGCATGGTTATGTGACAAGTGGTTCACAAGGTTTCTTCTCCAATGAGACAGTTATGATGTGAGTTATACATATGGATATGCAGGTGTGATCCTATTGGTGATAGAGTATTGTTTAGTCTCTTGTTACATTTCTAGTCTCTTCTCAGTTTGATGGCATTGACTTTTGGATATGGAAAGATCAAATGTGGCATACATTTGTTCGTGCATGGTTATGCATGTATGTGCATAGAGATGCATAGACGCCTCGTGACATGCTTGACCACATATGGATTGTTGGAGCAAGACAATCATCAATGGATGATTACATGAAGACTAGGAATGGATAAGTGAATGAAAGACTCAAGCTCAAAGCATGAAGTCAATTGAAGAATCAAGAACAAATGTTTTGTACATTTATGTATAATAGTTTTGGAAAAGCGCTTCATAAAATACTTGATGTAGTGACGAGTTTATACTCACATGTATATATAAACTCATGTATAGTCGTGATATAGAAGAGAGATGAAGAATAGATGAAAAAGTAGTCAATAGATTTCAACTTGTTCAAGAGATAGATGTGTAGAGATTTTTCTCGTGAGTTAGTGACTAGTTTTTCCTAGAATTCTCTCAGCCTAATTATGTGGATCGGGAAAATATTTTGTACACATCTAATTCAAAAGTTAATCAAGCTATGACAAAAGTTTGATAATCTAATTCTCATCAGGTTGTATTTATGACAACTAGGAACATTCATATGTAGAAGTTTGCAAGTGAAGTTCTCAGAATTGCGCATTCTCCTGTTCAAAGATTTTCTTAGATCTTAGTGCTTAGTGTAAAGTTTTTTATGTTTGAGCATTTAAAATCTAAGTTAGGAGGTAAGGAAGCTTTGTCTAAAAGAATTTCGCAAAATGGGTTAGATTCTGAGAGAAATCAACTTAAGAATTTGACTATGTCAAAGTTGCCATTTTTGGAAGATAGTTTCTAACAGAGGTTTGATCTAAGTGACCAAATTAGGAATCTAATAGTTCTTTTGAAGAACTAATGGTCATTGTGAGTGCGCAAAGGTAATATGAATATGTGAGTATCATTTGAATGATTAAAATAAAAGTCATATGCAGAGATTGAAGTCCATTTTTGAAGCAGACTCTTGAAGATGAAGAAAACTTCAATACAGAGAAGTATTTCTTAACATATATAAAAGATAATATAAAGTTTGTGTAAATTTTGGTTTATTCTTGATATAGAGGAGTTCTTAAGTTAAGATAGATCATACATTTGGAGAATCAAAGGTCTCCAACAATGGTATCAGAGCAGAAAGATCAAATTAAGGTGAAGAAGAAGCAAGGAGAACCTCAATTGCTGGAAATATCAAAGATCTTGTGAATTGAAGGAGGAAAAAATAAAGTTTGGAAGAAAAACTGAAGAGGAACAAAGCACGAGTTCAAAGGATCAAGAAGGATTAAAGCTTCATATCAAAGGTACATTATATCACCATAAATCTTAGAAATTGTAGACACAGAAGTCAAGAGATGGGAGAAAGCTTGCAGATTGACAAGCTCGATAGAGAGAACTATCCAGCATGGTCCATGAGGATGGAAGCACACCTCATGAGCAAAGATTTGATATCATTTATTACACGAGAAGAAGAAAAGCCTGAGTTTAAGGATCCAAGTGTTCCAACAAGAGAAGAACTTGCAAAATTGAAGAATTGGATGAAGAGAGATGCTCAAGCTAGGAGCATCATTTACATGGCTGTAAATGATTATCTTCTACCACACATTAGAGGATTAGAAAGTGCAGCAAATGTATGGAATGCTTTGGAAGAACATTTCCAAAATACGACCAAATCAAGGAAGGCTTAACTATGGGCTGAATTTACAACATTCAAGAAGAAAGGTTCTCAGTGAATTTCTGATTACGTTACAAGGATGAAGAACATTGCAGATAGCTTGGGAGCAGTAGATGAAGACATTGAAGAAGACAAGTTGATAAGGCAAATACTTACAGGTCTAAGAGGAGATGAACAGTGGAAACCTTTCATATTGTCTACGGAATTATCATTAGATCATTTTACTCCTGATCTTAATCAATTGTTGGGACATATGCTAACATTTGAGTTGGACATTAAAGGAGAGAATGAAAGAGGTTCAAGTCAAGCAATGTATTCAAAGGATAAGAAGAAGAATGCTAAAGGTAAGCAGACAAATGATGAAGAAGGATCTTCAAATCAAGTAAACTTCATGAAAGGGAAGATGAATTTCAGAGGTAAAGGAAGAGGAGATAATAACAAAGATAATGCTAAAGCTTGTTAGATTTGTGGCAGAACAAATCATTTGGCAAATGATTGTTGGTATAACAATCAGAATGGTGGAAGTCATAATTAAAATTTTAATCCTAGAGGAAGAGGAGGCAGAAATCAAAGAGGCAACTTCAGAGGAAGAGGTGGTAGATCCTCATATGTTAGAGGAGGTGGAAGAAGCTTTCAACCTCAATCCTATAACAACACATATCACAATTATGCTTCAGATCAGAAGGAAGACTTGACTCTTATCTTGAATGCAACTCATGAAGTAATCAATGAAGATCAAATGGTGTTTTATATTGACTCAGGATGTAGTAATCATTTGAGTGGTAATATTTCTTTAATGACTGATATGGAAGCTAAAGTGAATGGATATACAGTTCAAACAAGAGATAACACCAGACACAAAGTTGAGAGCATTGGATCCATGAAGACAAGAAGTGGAAGTACACTCCTAAGCAAGGTACTTTATGTTCCAACAATCCCTAAAAATTTAATAAGTGTAGGGCAAATTGTTGAGAAGGGATATGAAGTCAGATTTACAAGTGATGGTGTTTATGTTGAAGATCCAAGTCAAGGATATAGAAGTATTGTTACAAGGAAAAAGGAAGGAAGATTATTCACCCTGAAAGTCCAAGGTAATGTGGGACATGCATTGTTTACTTATGGAAGTCAAAAGATGTCTGAATTGGATCTATGGCACAAGAGATTAGGACATTTTAATGAAAGGGGAATAAAAGAAATGACAAAGAATGGTTCTCTGCTTGATCTACCAAACATTGAAGGTCAACATATGATATACAAATGTGAGGCTTGTCAGTTAGGTAAAGCTCACAAGAAATCATACAATAAGAAAGGATACAAGTATTCAAATATGCTTGAATTGGTTCATACAGATGTGTGGGGTTCTTCAAGGGACTATAGCATAAATGGATCAAGGTATTATGTGATATTTGTTGATGATGCAATCAGATGGATTACTCTATATGTGATCAAGGATAAATCTGAAGTGTTTGAGACATTTAAACACTATCATGCCTATGCAGAAAGAATTACAGGACAAAAGCTCAAGAGGTTGAGATCAGATGGAGGGGGAGAATATTTTTCTAAAGAATTTGATGATTATATGTGGAATGTAGCTATCAAAAGAGAAGTGACTTGCAGGTACTCCCCACAACAAAATGGGGTTGCAGAAAGAAGAAATAGAACTCTTGTAGAGTTTGCACGATCAATGATGAAGGAAAAAAAGTGTCCTAATTATATGTGGGCAGAAGCAATTAATACTGCAACTTATCTTGTGAATAGATTGCCTTGCAAAGCTTTGGAGGGGAGGACTCCTTATGAAGCATGGTGGGGTAAGAAACCTACTCTTGATCACTGCAAAATATTTGGATGTTTGGCATATGCTTATGTTCCATCTCAATTGAGACATAAGCTAGACCCTAAAGCAGAAAAATATATGTTCATTGCATATGATGATAAACAAATGGGATACAGGTTGTGGAGTCCATCCACAAAAAAAATTCTTGTTTCAAGAGATGTTACATTTGATGAGCAAAGCACATTGTTTACAGGATCAGATAATGTGTGTATAGATCTTGAAGAAATAAAAAAGAAAGGGAAGTCAAAGATGGTATATGAAGAAGATATTGATGATGATGTTTGTAGAAATGAAATGCAGGACAATTATGAGGATAGACCAAGGTTTGATCCAGAACAAAATGAAGGAGAAACTTCAAGAAGTGTAGAAATTAGAAGATCATCAAGAGATAGAAAACAACCTATCAGGTATAGTTATGATACCTCTTTCTTGACAACTAAGGATTATGCTTACATTGTGAAGACAGATGAAGATCCATCCACATATGATGAAGCTATAGGAAAGGAAAATTGGGAAAAAGCAATGCAAGAAGAGTATGATGCTCTACTTGAGAATGAGACATGGGAATTGGTACCAAGGCCAAAGAATCAGAAGGTGATTGGATGTAAGTGGGTGGACAAGACAAAAAGGTTTGCATATGGAAAAGTGTCTAGATACAAGGCTAGACTTGTGGTCAAAGGATATGCCCAAACACATGGAGTGGACTATGATGAAACCTTTAGTCCAATGCTTAGGATTTCTACAATCAGAACTATAATTGCAATTGCTACATGTAAAGGTTGGAAACTTTATCAATTAGATGTAAAGAATGCATTTCTAAATGGATATATTGCAAATGAAGTATACATGGAGCAACCAGAGGGTTCCAAAGAGTCAAATGAATCAGATTATGTGAAGCAAGCTTAGGAGAGCTCTGTATGGTCTAAAACAAGCTCCAAGATCATGCAATTACAGATTGGTCAAGTTCTTGAATTAACTTGGATATCAAGCTTCAAAGGCAGATATTAGTTTGCTAGTGAAAGCAAATGAAAATAGATACATTTATTTGTGTATTAATGTTGATGAAATTATTGTCATAGGTATAGATGCTCAAGGAATCAAGGAGCTAAAGAAGCAAATGGAAAATGAGTTTAAGATAAGTGATTTGGGAAATTTGTCTTATTTTCTAGGGATGGAGATTATATACACTCAACATGGAGTGTATGTTACACAAGAAACGTATGTGAAGAATCTTTTGATGAAGTTTAAATGGAGAATTGTAAGTCCTCAACTACACCATTGGAGGTTAATCATAAACTAAGCAGTTATGGAGGAGAAGAGTTCAAAGACATGAAGACATATCAGTGTTTGGTAGGTAGCTTAATCTACACTACCTTGACAAGACCAGATCTTTCATATGCAGTTGGTGTCTTATCTCAATCTATGCATTGCCCAAAGTAGACTCATTGGGTTGCAGCACAAAGAGTGCTAAGATACATCAAAGGAACTATGAATGAAGGTAATTCAGATGATAGAAGATCCACTCATGGTTATCTATGCTATGTTGGAGATAAGCTAATTTCTTTGTGCTCAAAGGAGCAACATACAGTTGCATTGTCATCTACAAAAGCTGAATAAAAAGGAATGGTGGAAGCTGCAAAGGAAGTAATTTGGTTGAAGACTTTATTAAAAAGTCTAGGGATTGATTAGAGTGTTCCAATCATATTTGGAGACAACATGAGTTCATTATATTTGGCAACTAATCCTGTTTTTCATGCCAGGACTAAACATATAGAGATTTAGTATCATTTCTTGAGAGAAAAGGTACTTTTCAAAGAAATTGCAATCATGCATACACCAACAAAAGAGCAAGTGGAAGATATGCTGACAAAAAGTCTGGATGGACCAAAGTTACAAAGGTTTAAAGAAATGGCAGGCATAAAGACGGTGCAAGTAATCACAATTGATGATTGAGGGGGAGCTACCGGAGCAAGACAATCATCAATGGATGATTACATTAAGACTAGGAATGAAGAAGTGAATGAAAGACTCAAGCTCAAAGCATGAAGTCAATTGAAGAATCAAGAACAAATGTTTTGTACATTTATGTATAATAGTTTTGGAAAAGCACTTCAAAAAATACTTGATGTAGTGATGAGTTTATACTCGCATGTATATATAAACCCATGTATAGTTGTGATATAGAAGAGAGATGAAGAATAGATGAAAAAGTAGTCAATAGATTTCAAGTTGTTCAAGAGATAGATGTGTAGAGAGTTTTCTCGTGAGTTAGCGACTAGTTTTTCCTAGAATTCTCTCAGCGTGATTATGTGGATCAAGAAATATTTTGTACACATCTAATTCAGAAATTAATCAAGCTATGAAAAAATTTTGATAATCTAATTCTCATCAGGTTGTATGTATGACAACTAGGAACATTCATATGTAGAAATCTACAAGTGAAGTTCTCATAATTGCACATTTTCATGTTCAAAGATTTGCTTAGATCTCAGTGCTCAGTGTAAAGTTTTTTATGTTTGAGCATTAAAAATCTAAGTTACGAGGTAAGGAAGCATTTTCTAAAAGCATTTAGCAAAATGGGTTAGATTCTCAGAGAAATCAACTTAAGAAGTTGACTATGTCAAAGTCACCATTTTTGGAAGACAGTTTCCAACATAGGTTTGATCTAAGTGATCAAATTAGGAATCTAATAGTTCTTTTGAAGAACTAATGGTCGTTGTGGGTGTGCAAAGGTAATATGAATATGTGAGTATCATTTGAATGATTAAAATCAAAGTCATATGTAGAGATTGAAGTCCATTTCTGAAGCAGACTTTTGAAGATGAAGAAAACTTCATATAGAGAAGTAGTTCTTAACATATATAAAAGATAATATAAAGTTTGGGTAAAGTTTGGTTTATTCTTGATATAGAGGAGTTCTTAAGTCAAGATAGATCAGAAATTTGGAGAATCAAAGGTCTCCAGTATGGATGGATGTGGATGCATTGGCCAACTCCACTATTCGATTAGAGCTTGTGAATTCTACATATGAGTCCGTGATGTATGAGGAGACGTGTAGTGCATTATGGTAGAGACTACATGATATGTATGCAAGTTCATTCATTCATGTGAGACATAGATCACATCGATGACTTCAATGTTGGCATTGTGGTCGTGAGGACCATATTTGACAACATTGCATCAGGCAGATGCAATGACGATGTTAGAGATATGCATGTGATGCAAGTCACGTATTGATTTCAGGAGAGTCTATGGCAGTTGATTATGCTAGTGATGGTGAAATCATTTTCTCCTATGGTTCATCTTAGGATTCCTCTTGTTCATTGGATAGCACAAATATGGCTTGGTTGCTTGATGCATTAGCTGGTTTTCATGTTACTCCACATCACGAGTGGTTTTATCGATTCTCAGGTGAGAGTCCAGGATGCATGCACATGTGTGATGGTACGACAAATGACATTGAGGGTGCAAGAGATGTATGCCTTATGCTACCTAGTGGAGCATAACTTGTACTCAGACATGTATCTTATGTGCCTTCCTTCCCTATGAGCTTGATTTCAGTTAGCCAGTTACTGGAGAGCAGATGTTATGCATTCATTTGTGAGAATCATTTTTAGTTGTAGTTGGGACAACTTATGCTTGTCAGAGGTGCTAGGATTGGGCATAGGTATCCATTGTAGGTACGTCATGTGAGAGACAATCTCATCTCAGTGGGAGTTCAGCCTTATGTGCAATGTGAGAGTCTTCATGTCTCATTATTATACCTACACATAGGTCTATTGACATTCATGATGCACATGTATGGAAGGATTCAGATGTTTTGATGGATGCACATGTAGAGCATGCTTTGGATGCTTCTGATTCTTATATAGAGCATGATTTTGTTGATCATATAGATGCTCATGTAGAGCACACTTTGGATGATCAGTTGGATGCTTTAGAGCATGATGTACATGATCATGTAGATCATTGTGATGATACTCAATTAGAGTGTGATCATCAGTTTGACCATGGTATCAATGTTGTGTCATTAGCTCATGTGGAGCATGATGATGTACTTGGTGTGATAGAGCAAGATAGCTCTTATGATACATAGTGTATGATAGAGCATATTAGCTCTCAGGGTGCACAATTGGATACATCCTTGGTTGATAGGATGTCTGATTTAGATGTTGATGAGTCGGTGATCATGCAGTCATTCTTGGATTCGCTCATGCCAGATGTTGACATAGGTATGTCAGGACATGTTGGTCTTGATGATGGTGCTTTGGATGCCTTGGATACAGGCATGGCTGACATGCTTAGGTTAGCTAGTATAGCACATATTTTATTAGTATTCGAAAGTCTAATCGATGATTTATTATGCTTGAGACTAGATATTGCAGTTGCTATTGGAGCATTTGCACTTGGAGTTGTCAGTAGTTCAATGATTGACACATGCATAGAGCGAGTGGGAGCTTTGCAGGAAGTTCATTAGTTCTTGCATCAGTCGGATATGAGCTCCACTCTTATTGATATGAGTCTAGAGTAGTTTGAGGTGCATGGATACACCTTGTTTGAGGCAGTTGGTGTAGGCTGATTTGTATGGGTTGAGATCCGGACTCCTCTTGTACATTAGTGTATAGCCCTACATCATTCTTTGTATATTTTTCCACTTATGGTCACATTGACCCTTAAGTGGGAGATTGTTGGGGATGTAAGGGTCATGTGATCTTACCCCTATGTTCATATATATACATCATTTATAGAGCATTGCCTTACAGAGATCATTGTGTTGGTTTCAAGGCTCCCATGCATGTGTGTGCATATCTTCTCTCCTCTCTCTCCCTCCATCTCCTCCTTGGTCCTCTTGTTCTGCACACCAAAGCTCTTCAGACATTAAACCTATATTTCTGAATGGTGACTTGCATGAAGAAGTGTATGCTTTTTCGCCCCATGGTTTTGTGCAAAAAGGGCATGAAAACAAAGTGTGCAGGTTGAAAAAGGCATTATATTGTTTGAAGCAAGCACCTTGTGCTTGGTATGAAAAGATACAAGCCTACCTGATTGCACATGGTTTTGAGAACAGTTCAACTAAGAGCACCTTATATGTTAAGGGTGCAAATCATGTGCTTCTAATCATTGTTGTCTATGTTGATCTCATTCAACTCATTGGTCCTCATGAGAAGCATATTTCTTATTTTAAGGCTGATTTGCATGCCTCATTTGAGGTGTTAAATTTGGGTCATTTGCATCATTATTTGGGGATTCAGCTTATGCAAGTTGATGGAGGAATAGTTTTCTATCAAACAAAATATATTGACACATTATTGTAGCATTTTGGCCTTGAAGACTAAAAATCTATTGCCACTCTTATGGAAATAGGTTTACGGTTGAGTCTCCATGACGTTGGAGATGCATTTGATGCTATTCTCTATCAACAAGCTATTGGATGCTTGATTTACTTATGCATTACTTAACCAAATACTGCTATCTCACAGATGAGCAAGTTTATGCATTGCCCAAGTGTCAAGCATTGGTAGGTGGTTAAGTGCATCTTTGTACACTGAGCTACTTGGATTGTTTTATCCCAAGGGGGACCACTACCTTCAGATTTACATGCTTTATTTTACTCTGATTGGGTTGGTTTCTATGACACTTGTGTATCCACTAGAGGTTTTTGCTTCATGCTTGGTAGCTCATGCATATTTTGGTTGAGCAAGAAGCAACCTACTCTAGCCACTTCTAGTTTTGAGGCTGAGTATAGGGCAACTTTCATAGACATTGTTGAGTGTGTGTGGCTCAAATGCCCTAAGGTTGATTTGGGTGTTGGTCACTCTTCTTCTGCCACCATCTTCACTGATAGTCAGAGTGCATTTGAAGTTGCAAGAAACCCTATGTCCCATGCTTGCACTAAGCACATTGAGGTGCACTATCATTATGTCAGGGAGAGGTTCTCTGCTAGAGAGATCAGTTTGGCATTTTTTTCCACAGAGGAGAACATTGTAGACCTTTTCACAAAGGCCCTACCCAAGGAGAAGTTTGAAGCTTTTCCCAAAGCTTTAGGCGTACTTACTTTTGTGGATTGATTCCACATGGCTTGGAACTTCATTATACATGAGTGCCAAATCCTCATTCACCGCATCACTCCTAGGAGGGATTTGTTGATATATTTAGGTAGTCATGTATGTGAACACACTAGGATTGTCGAGCACTTTTTTCTCCCTCGACCTTTATATATGTCTATAACCCTAATGGATCACATATCTTTGTACATTCTCTTGGTAATTCATTTATTATTGTGTGTCATGCTCCAAGCTTCTTCTTCTTTTTCTTCCTTGTGGTGTTCACGTGCATATGTAGACCGCAATCTCCAACACTAGCCACATCAAGTGGTGTGAAAGTTAAGAAGGAAAGTGTTAGATGTTTATATAGAGTAGCCTATCATAGCTTCGTACAACCTTTTACCAACAAAGGATTCAACCACACACATAGAGGAGAGAATGACGATTATTAGAGTATCACCTTCCCCAATGTTTTCCTCATGCTAAAGATAAATAATCTACAATGCCACCTCTATTGATGCTTTAATAAGAACAATGACCATCATACTCACTTCGAGATTATTATCATCAATGGTGATGTCCAAGTTTCATATATTATTTATTGGTTGATTTTGGGTCTATAAATGCAAATCAATTGGAAAGAAACTTTACTTGGAGAAGTGATTAGTTTCTCTATTGATTTGTGGAATGTTGTTGGCAATAGTCAAAGGCACAGATGTAGAGGTAACATGTAAATGCAGACTACAAAGAGTCATGGGAGCCATGCAGTCTATTTTTTCCAAAGAAATATGTTTTACATGACTTTTTCAAAACCTCAAACAATGATTTTTATCACCTTTGTAACATATGTACCATAGAAACACCCACTTTTGTATTTATTAGCTCCCTTTTGTGCAAGCCGACGAGTCCTCAAGCTTGAGGAGCTTAGATAGAATAAGCATACCAATTTTGGCTATTTTTAGATCTTGTTTAGACCTCCAAATAGTGCCTAGAACCTATTTTTTAGCTATGTCAGACACTAGATGTGAAACTGATGAAAACTAGTCTAGAATCTATAAAAAGAGCTAGAGAGCTCATTTTTGAGGTTAGCTTGTATGAGCTTAGAGTTATTTTGAGTTTGTAAGAGTGTTATTAAGCAATAGAGTCTACTTTCAACCTTCCATTGTGTCTTGCTTGTCTCTTTCTTGTGTGTGTATGTGTGTGTGCATCTCCATGCTTCTCACCTTCACTCTCACTACATCTTGCATTCACGATCTTCATATCACTCCTATCTCTTCCGCGGATTGAAATTAAGGAGGTGGAGCTTCTTAACGTGGTGCTTACCATTGTGCTAGAGCAACACCACCTTTGGCGCCCTTGTCGGGGATCGAGTTCTATGACGAATGCGTGATGGTAAGAGTATAGCAAGAATTCGCATTCGAAGGTAAAAATTTCAGTTTTTGTTGTTGTTTTTGAGTAGCTTTTTTGTGTTTTTCATCTTTGCTACACTTCTTCTTCACCACCGTATCATTTTCTTCCACTCCAGAAAAATAAATAATTTCGCCATATCCACCTATCCTCCTCATTTCCCTCATTTGCATATGAGAGAGAGAGCTTGTGAGCGTGTATGTGTGTGCGTGTTTTTGAGTTTTCTTGTAGGTACAGTGCTCCAGAACAGCAGGAGTGCTCCAGAAAGGTAGAAACTCAAACTTTCTGCCATATCTGCTATTGGAGTTGGACCATCGTGATGGTCTGACAAACTCGGCCTTTTTGGTAAGTGTCTACACCACGACATAGAGCACACTTGTGCACGTAGGAATCCACAAACGCAACAAGAAAATTTGCATTTTGGTGGACCATCGCAATGGGCTCACGCCATCACAATTGTGTCGCACCATCGCGATTGGCTCACGCCATTGGGATGACTCAGCCAGACCATCACAAAAGTCTCACACCATCATGACAGTTTAGTTCGACCATCTCGATGATCCCGTCGACCCCATGCCATCGCAATTGGCTCATGCCATCACGATGACCCACTTGCCACACGTCCTATAGACCATTGCGAGGATACACATATGCCATCGTGACACTTGAAATTTCAGACCATCGTGATTGGCTCAAGCCATCGTGACACCTCGTGACCATCGCGATGGGATCACGCCATCGCGACGGTTTTGTTGACCATTGAACATCGCGATGGGCTCACACCATCACAATTGCTTGTTAATCAGACCATCATGATGACTCATTTTTGGACCATCGCAATGCCTCATACCCTTCGACCATCGTGACGGTTCAACTGGACCATCGCGATGGTCCCAGACCATCGCGATTATCTCAGACCATCGTGATTGTCTCCATGAAATGCTAAATTAGGGTTTTGATTTTTTGCAAATGTAAGGCCTATTTTGAGTGATCTTGTGAGTGATTAGGCATATTTAAGACCCCTTTAGCTCATATTTGAAGAATAGCCAATCTACCAGTTTAACCCCCAAGAGCCTGAATGTCCATAACTTTTTCATTCAAAGTCTGTTTTTCAAGCTCTAGGGCTCGTTAGAAAAAAGGTTGACCCATCTATGGGACTAGGAAAGCAAGGGGGCATTTGAGAAATTTAGCCAAAGGAAAAGGGACCCTGAAAGGTGTCTATATCAAAGTGTCTCATCATCAATTTAAGAATTATTCTAAACTTTGGATTTTGGCAGGTCTAGCAAGAGCTATCCAAGGGCAATCAAGGCAAGTCAGGTGGTGTACACAAGGCTTGGGAAGCACGACTTCTTGGGCACCAGAGTGATCATCAAAGCTGAATCAAGGTTGGAAGAATACTCAACCCCCTAAGTCAATTATTAGCTTAGCTAAATGTCTAGCATTGTGGATTGAATTATGAGTACGATAAGAACGCATCAAGTCCAAAAGACTTAATTTCTCAAGTTCAAGTGTAAGCTAAAAGTGTGCGATACAAAAACCCTAAAGGAAAGAACATAAGTTTGATGGAGTGAGAACGCAAGTACAACAAAAAGTCGATTCCTGATGTATACATTGAAACAAGACAAGAATCTAAAGGAATTAAAAACGAGGCGAGTGATTGAGAACAAAGGAACATTGACGATTAGCGTGTGTTTTGAGCGATCCAAGGAGTAAATTCATGAACCTCAGATCGGGAAAGCACATAGGTAAGTCAGATTGATGAAGCCTTAGATAATCAGAAGCAAGTGTAGGAACTATTGCACATTCGTGGGCAGAACAATTGAATAGTTACCCTTACAAGTTGGGCTCAGATACCAGTGAGTCAGAAATGGCTTTTAGCATGGAAAGACCAGAAGGAGGGTTGAGCGTAGCATACTTAAAAAGACCTGAAGGACCTTACAAAACCCAATTAGAATATGTTCGAACCAACCAGCTAGGTGCTCACATCGATGAGGATGGTTTGAGAAGATTAGTTGTGAATTGCATAACCCTGACCAACCCATTGGATTGGAATGTCCAATGGTAAAGTTCGAGAGAGATGCTTAAATAACAAAGAAGGAATGATGTACATCATAAGTAATCAGCTTAATCATACCAATGAGTTTGGTCTAGTTCGTCTCGATATGGAAGCAAGAACCCAATGAAAAGAACCATTAAGAGATGAACCTAGGACACCTCGAGGGAAATTTGTACTGACAAGAGTACTAAACCCAGAATGGATCCCCTAGGATAATAGAAGCATTGAATGTTCCTAAACAGGGACACTGATGAAGCATGTTGGAGATAGAGAATGGAACAACCTAGTGAGATAGGTTCCATTACGATGTATGAATTCAAGGACCCAGACACACCTAGAAAGGTCCAAGTATACCTCAGAAGGAGTATTTATGGTACCTAATCATGCGAGGCATGCCTATACATGGAGAGGGGAGTTAGTATTCCCCCCATCAAGAGCAAATGTAAATACTAGTCATCATAGTGTTGGGACATCCTCCATCCATGGTACTCAAAGAGAAAAGAACAAAGAAGGATCGGAAGTAAGTTTTACTCACCCCATAGGGAGGGATAGACCAACCATGGACATTGATAGATTGGAACAACGAAGGGAAACAAGAATACCAGTGGTAGAGATGATTTTCCTCTATCAAGACCACGTGAACATCCAAGGATATTAAGGCCCACTCAATTAGTAAAGTCCATGAAAAATTACTTTGATGGGACAAGAGATCCCTATGACCATGTTGCTGAATTTAAGCAAGTATTATGAGTAGAGTAAGTAGAAGACATGTTTAGACAATACAATGTGTTTGGACTCACACTAAAGAACATGGATTTAACTTGGTTCCAACCATTGCAACAAAGGCAATTTAGGGATATTCATCACCTGTTAGAGTCATTCATCACCGAATTCTCTAAAAGTGGAATCAGACATGATACTTCTTCATCGATTCACAGTTTCAAACAAACCCCTGAAGAAACAATTAGACTTGCAGGATGTAGGTTTAGACAATATGTCGAGAGATGTCCAATGCAAGAATTAACCTCACAGGCCAAGCAAGTGTCTTTGTTTTTAGATGGCCTCTTTCGCTCTAAACTACGCTCCTATGTCTATCTGAAGGAACCTAGAATACTAGAGCAATGTGTAAGGATTTGTATAGATATTGAGGGCAACCTAAGAGATGAATTGGAACTTTCAAAGGTCTATAAAGACTCAGATAGCTCATCTCAATCATCCTCAAAACTCTCAAGCTCGATTGAAGACCTAGCAGAAAAAGTGGCCCAAAAACTAGGAGTCTCTAGCAATCAGATGCCTAGGTTAACAACAAACAAACGTTGTTACACCTATGGTGGTGATCATATGGCAAATATGTGTCCCAATATGGCACAACCTCAAGCCAAACCTAGTGGCCAATACTGTACAATTGAGACACGATACATAAATCACACAACACAAGATTGTCCATATAACAAGCAAGTAGTACGGGAGAACTACCCCCAAGCATACCCACAACTAGGTGGGTATCAAGTTCAATACAATGCTCAGCCTCATTACTATAGGCCTCCATAGAACTATCCTTATCAGGCTCAACAGAGACCACAACCTGTTTTAGCTCAGCAGCCACCACCCCCAGCTAATGTAATCTCACTCAAGTACATTGTTGCAGAAGAGAACCTCAATAGAGTGTTAGTGCCTTCTTCAGCCCTGATCACTAATAGTGATCCTAATTCTAACAATTTTGACTCTACCCATGTAGATAGCCCACCCGCATATTACATGGAATCTCCAAAACATATGGAAACATATCAATACGATAGTCCATCCCTAGAACTCAATTGGGAGCCCAACTGAGACAGCCAAGACCACAAGGCCCTAGAGGACCATGTTTTAGGTGCCAAGGAGACCATTTCATAAAGGATTGGCCACATCCTCCAATAGCAAGACAATCACAATACTATAATATACAAGGTTTTTGTGCCGAATGTGGTAAAGAGAATGTCATCAGAGATTGCCCAAAGAACCCTGCTAATGCCTCAAAAGTGACACCCATTAACTATAGGTATTGTGCATAACTCAAATGGATCCAACCCAACATACGTGCCTATTCAAGCTATAACAAGAGCCCAGACACTCTTGCAAAATCAAAAGCTTAATCCTTAAAAAATAGCGGGAACTAGCGAAGTTGGAGAGACTAGTAGTAGAAAGATGAAATCTTGGAAGGATTCCCTAGAAAGAATTAAGAGAAAATGGAGCAAGAAAATAAGCAAACTAGAAGGAAGTCTAAAGGAATCTAGAGACAAAATCCTCAAATTGACTTCACAAGAATGTAATCGAGAGAACCTAGCTCAGAGATCAGAATTAGTTATGGCTGAACCCATACCTGAAAATCTAGACATGATGTTTTGTGCATATCAGACGAGATTAAAATAAGGACCCCAGGTAGCGGAATTGAGTAAGAACTATCCAAGAGCATACTTAGAAATTGACAGAACTAAACTTTGCATGAAGATGGTAGAATTAGCACAAGCTATGTTTGAAGCCTCTCATTATATTAATTGGAACAACATGGCAAAACTTGAATAACACTTGCAAGGACTATTGGAGAGGTTAGAATACTTGATTACTAGCAACACGAAGAAGAATATGCAAAGCAAACCTATTATCTCAGAGACACAAGAAAGGATTGCACCATCAATATCTCAAGTACCAAACAGTGTGAGTGAAGACAACCTGTCTTCCATACACAAGTATTCACAAGGCTTTCTAAGAGAAATCCAAGAAGAGAAGTGGAGACGAGAGCAAGAAAACTATCCTCCTATTCAAGAAATAGATGACTTCCAAGAAAAATTTCCCCAAGACATACCCTCTATCTATGACAATGTAGAGGAAGAGCAACTGAGTGAATGAATGGATTTTGAATCCAATTCTTTGCAAGAATTACCTCAATTAATAGGACCTTGGGAAGCCAAGTTTATCAGCATGAGAGCACCCACTATAATAGTGAGGAATGAAGAATCAGTAATCCCTAGAAACAAGGAAGCAATAAAGAACACCAAAGTATAGTGTCATATCACTTTAGAAGAATTGTTAAAGATTAAACCAGAATTGTGGAAGCATGTAGCAAACCAATTCCCTGAGATCGCTACTGCTTCCTCCCAGATAGGATCACACAAGAAGGTACTAGAGATACTAGTGGAAAGAATTGGAGATGTGAGTGAGGGAGACGAAGTTAATTCTTATCTTCAAATAACCCACAAAGGCTACACCACCAAAGCCATCCTAGATTCATGGGCCAGAGTAGCCATCGCTACCACTACTTTATGGAAACATTGGGGTAAACTAGCATTAAGACCCACCATGATGAAACTACAAATGGTTAACAGACATATAGAAAAGCCATTAAGCTTAATAGAAGGCATATCTCTCACCACTTCTGGTGTGGAGTTTGAACATACTTTCACCATTTGTGATTTTGGGAAAAATCACGTTTACGAGATGATTTTAGGATGACCATTCCTGCATCAGTTGCAAAGTGTATAAGATTGGGGAAATAATTCTTTGTACTTGCAACATTTAGGAGTAACCACCAAAGTCAATCTCAAATATTATTCCCATCATGATATACCCCTAGTACAATGGAATACCATCCATCAGACAAAAGAAGAAACAGAGTCGGTACACTCATTAGAATCAAACCCGTCATGGTTGCATGAAGATACTCATCTATGGATGTGTAAGGTAGCAAAAAAAGAGGAAGAATAGTTAGAAGCCAGAACTTTAGGTTCAGAACGACATCCACAAACCTTCAAGACCCTGCGTATGCACCTATAGTATTTCCAAATGAGGAATTTGAACCTCACGGTTGGGCAGAGATTTTCGCTAAGATGGATATAGTTGTAAATGAACAACAATTGACTCCTCATTGTGATGAGGATGGATACAACATTTCCATCTTTATGATTGAATCTGTTGAGGATGACTTTGTCCTAGAAGAGTTCATGGAAGTGACCCAAGTACTGAATGAGAGTGGTGATGAGGATTTAGAATCCATTACCATGGAACCCTTCTATTTGACAGAAGAGTAATATCTTCATTTTGTAGAAGCCAAAACCCCTAAAACAGACAAGGAAAGTCAAACTGAACAGCACGAGTCACTCATGAAAGATACAGAAAGTAAGAAAAACAAGAGAAAGAAATTACCCAAAGAAGAAGAAGAGGAGTTAATTGCCTTATTTGCCAGAATATAGAGATGTGTTCGCTTAGAGTTCCAAAGATTTGAAGGGAGTAGACCCAGATATATGCTCCCATAGAATCCCCATGACACCAGAGGCTAAACCGACCAAGCAAAAACCATACACATATAACGATAACTATGCTGCTAAGATCAAAGAAGAAATCGATCGCTTGATAGAAGCGAGATTCATTTATGAAATTGAGCATATTGAATGGGTATCCCCCATTGTGGTTCTACCAAAGAAGAATGGAAAATTGCACGTGTGTATTAACCTTAAAAAAGTTAATGCCACCACGATTAGAGGCAATTATCCTCTTCCTATCCCGAAACACTTATTAGAATGAGTCGCGGGGAAGGAGGTTTACAGCTTCCTTGATGGATTCTCAAGCTATAATCAAGTAGCCATTACTCGTGAAGATCAACATAAGATGGCTTTTACCACAGAATGGGGCATATTTTCATTTCGTGTAATGCCATTTGGGCTAACAAATGCACCCGCCACTTTTCAACGACTCATGTGTCACGTCTTCAAGGAATTCTTATGAAAGAATTTGGAAGTTTATGTGGATGACATATGTGCTCATTCCAACATTATAGCAATACTGTTGCAAAAGCCCTCACTTCCCAAACACCCCAAACTCTTCTTACAAGCATTCCACCTAACCTTCCCCCTATAGCTACCAGCATTCCAACCAATCCATTCTTCACTCCATCCTTTCCTTCATTTCCCATCCCTCCAAGGCCTATGTTCCCATTTCTACCTCCAATGACCTTCTCACTAGTGTCACCTCCCTACCCAATTATATCCCCTTTATCCTCCCCTATCCAACAAACAATCCACGTGACGCCCTCTGTAATTTATTCGTCAACTTTTATAAATCCTCTTTTCACATCCACTCATGCACCCACCATACACCATTGTTCACTATCACTGCACTAGACACCACGTCTAGTGACATGGACATTTCACCACCCATCGCACCACCACTCACCTCATCTATTTCACCACCACATCTAGTCATATTGCACTTCTCCACGGTCACCAATGCATCCACCTTCCCATCCCCCTTTCCCCTTCCCACTACATCAACACCCACACTCACATCATCTTCACTCACTGCACCATTGATATTGTCACCCACGATTGACACTGCATTCCAACAAATGTTTTCTTGTACGACACAAGTGCGAGCTGAATTTGCATCTCTCGGTAGCAAGTACCAAGCATTGCAGTACACCACTACCCAACTACAGGTGCAATTGAATTCTTCAACCATCAAGAATGCTTCCCTCAATGTGCAACATCAGGATTTACGAGGAGCTTATCATTCTTTAGAGCTAGAAAGCGAACAAAAGACTAAGGAAGTAATCACGGATATCAAGAATCTGTTACAGTCTCAAACCATACGAAACACCATGCTCATTAGAAATATGGGACTCTTAAGACACCACCTCGTAGCTGCTAAGAAGGAGAATCAGCGACTACAGGAACACAATTGCAAGAATCTAGAAGTAGCTTGGGATAGACCAGATGAACCCCTCAATCCAAGCCGATTTAAAGCAGCACCCTCAGAATCCATGCAAATATTATTAGAAGTTCATGCACGCCTACTAGAGGACTACAATAAGATCAATGAGGAATATCAAAAGCTTCAGAATAATCATGAAGTCCTACTGTTATGGACACCTGCTCAACAACCACAACTAGTTCTTGAAGTCACCCCTCGGAGCTTCTCAAGGAACTCAATACTCTACACGCGCAGGTATTGATCTTCAAGAACAGATTGCAACTCATTCCGAGCCTCCAGGCCGGATTCCCCACCAAAAATTCCATACCAATGGAGGAAACATATGAAGAGGCCTATGAACCACAACCAATACCAGGTGGACATGTCACAGCAGAAGGCCAAGACGCATTTGAACTTCCTACACCCGCATGTCTTAAGTCAGTGGAAGAACTTGGTAAAACCCACTCCACACATGTTGAAGCACAACTACATGCCATGGCCATGATCGAAGAACGAATATTATAATCACCTTATTTTTCTCACTTGGCCCCTAGAAGGTACATCTCCAGCCATGAGCTTCAATATAAACCATACTTCATGTTGATGGTAGAATATCACTTGGCAACTGAAAAAGAAATGGGAAAGAAACAAACCCATGCAACTCAGTTTGAGCCCAATGACCTGCAATTGGACACACAGAAAGGTAAAAATTTTCAACCGAATTGGTGCTAGACATTGCTACAAGAATATCCGGAGATGATGCACACATGGGTCAAGGCACCATTGCACTTAAAGTACAATCCGTGTTGGGGTCCTATGCCATGACACTACTCTTGGAAGGCATTTGCCATCAAGATTCAAAATAATAAGCAGTGCCAAGACTGGCCCATTTATCTTTACTTCACTCCACCCTGCAGGCCCCTTACAGTTGGATATATGATGGCCACAATTTACCACTGGCATTGTAGCACACATGATTATCAAGATATTTGATATGATGCAAACTGTTTTTAAGATCTTTCGCCATGTCAAAGCACCACATGTCAACACCCTGGGCTTTGAGCATGGCAACCAAGACTTGGCATACGATATGAGCACTATGCCATCGCTTCGGGTGTGTTATGCTTGGCACTACCATATAAAGTACTTACCCATATGTTATAAGATGACCTTCGAAGAGATGTTCATGATAGGCTTTTGGGAGTACCACTCCAAAGTTTTTATCAATAGGCCTACTCATCTACTCCAATTATTTTCTTGCAAACAACTTGTGTACTCCACACACTAATAGCTTCCACCTCTTGATAAACCTCAAGCAATCGATTGGCAAAACCTAGAAAATGATCTCGCACGAGGGATTCACATTGTGGAGCAAACCCTTGCACATGACCTCTTGCAAAACTATATCATGCAGACCCCGCAACAAGGATCTATCGGGGATGACAGACATGAGAGGGAGGGGGTGTTGGTAGTAATCAAAGGCACAAACACAGAGATAGCATGTAAAGTCAACCTACAAAGAGTCATGGGAGCCATGCAATCTATTTTCTCCAAAGAAATATGTTTTACATGACTTTTTCAAAACCTCAAATAATGATTTTTATCACTTTTGTAACATATATATCATAGAAACACCTAGTTTTGTATTTATTACCTCCCTTTTGTGCAAGCCAAGGAGTTCTTAAGCTTGAGGAGCTTAGGTAGAACAAACATACCAATTTTGGATATTTTTAGATCTCATTTAGACCTCCAAATAGTTCCTAGAACCTATTTTTTAACTATGGTGGACACTAGATGTGAAACCAGTCAAAATTAGTCTAGAATCTATAAAAAGAGCTAAAGAGCTCATTTTTGAGGTTAGCTTGTATGAGTTGGGAAGAGCTTAGATCCATTTTGAGTTTGTGAGAGTCTTATTGAGCAATAGAGTCTACTTTCAACCTTCCATTGTGTCTTGCTTGTCTCTTTCTTGTGTGTATGTATGTGTGTGTGCATCTCCATGCTTCTCAACTTCACTCTCATGAAATCTTGCATTCACGATCTTCATATCACTCCTATCTCTTGTGCGGAGTGACATTAAGGAGGTGGAGCTTCTTGACGTGGTGCTTACCATTATGCTAGAGCAAAAAATGCTATCAAGGATGAAGCTCTTTGGAAGATCTCAAAAGAAAGATGCACTGCCAACCACACTCCAAAAGAGTGGTGCTTTGTGTCAAAAAATATATATTGACACATTATTGCAATATTTTTGGCCTTGCAAATTGCAAACCTATTGCCACTCCTATGGGGATAGGTTTACGATTGAGTCTTCATGATGCTCAAGATGCATTTGATGTTGTTCTCTATTAGCAGGCTATTGGATGCTTGATATACTTATGCATTACTTGGCCAGATATTTAGTTTTCTATCTCACAAATGAGCAGGTTTATGCATTGCCTAGGTGTCAAGCATGTCATGAGGAAGGAGATAAGGAAGAGATCTCACACACACTCTCACAATCAAAGAGAAGCACACACACAGATTGAGTCAAGGAAGAATGATCTTCTTCTTCTTCTTCTTCGATTACATAAAAGGAATGTACAAGAATGACATAAAAAACAACAATACAACAACTGCCATATATAAAGAAAAGCACATGGGAAAAATCCTAATGTCCATGAATGAGTGAGCTGGCAAGAAGCAAATGTGCCATCACTCTCGATAGATAAATCTAGTAAGCTCAATGAAGTATCCCTGACATATAGTGGTGTGACCACTATGCATGTCAGAGAAATAAAAAATTGATATGTGTCATCCTAGATCATCACATATTGAGCGTGATATCTCAACACTCCCCCTCAAGCTCAATGTCATATCCTCTAATCCAAGCATCTTTGAAAACTTCTTCAGCTTCTCTATTCCAAGTGCTTTATTGAAAATATTTGCAACCTACTCATCTGTTCTCACATAGAAAAGATCAATATCACCTGCTAATATCCTCTCTCTGATGAAGTGATAATGTACCTCAATATGATTTGTTCTAGCATGGAAAATAGAATTTTGTGCTAACTGTATGCTGCTAAGATTATCACAATAGATGGTGATATGCTTTTGCACTTCCACACCTAAATATGCAAGTAGCATCTCTAGCTATGATGCCTCAGATGCTTCCATTATAGCACCTCTATACTTAGCCTCTATACTAGACAAAGCAATAGTGGGTTGCTTCTTATTGCTCCATGTATTAGCTGCACTCCCAAGTGAGAATAGAGAACCACTAGTAGATCTTCTATTTGGAATGCTACCAGCCCAATCTGCATCGATGTATCCATGAACCTGCAAATCTACACCAGCTTCATAAAACAATGCATAATCCAATGCAGCACTCACATAACATAGAGTGCACCTCAAATTACACAAATTTGGCTTCTTAAGAACCTGCATGAATCGACTTTCAAGTCCAATAGTGTAGCTTAGATCAAACCTTGTAATTGTGAGATATATCAAGCTTCCCACAATTTTCTTGTACATAGTAGCATTTTCCAATGCTTCATCTGATGTAGTATCCAACTTCAAATTGTGATCTAATGGCATATAAAGTGGCTTGCAATCAGCCATACCATACTTTTGCAGCATATTCAAAACATATTGCCTTTGTGGCCTCCATATACCCGTTTTTGTATGTATAAACTCAATGCCCAAGAAGAAGCACAACACACAAAGATCTTTAATGTCAAATTCTTGCATAAGGAGTTGCTTTACCTCTTTAATGCTTGCTTCATTATCACCTCCTACAATCAAGTCATCAATATAAATAGCCACAATTGTGATTCCATCATCACCTTTCCTTGCATATAATGAATGATCTACATCACACATAAAAAACCCAATGGTGGTTAAGTAATCAACAATCCTTGCATGCCATACATGACAAGCTTGCTTCAGACCATACAAAGCCTTTTGCAACCTGCAAACATATTTTGGGTGCTTTGAATCTTCATATCGTTGTGGCTGGTCCATATATACTTCTTCTTATAACTCACCATGTAGGAAAGCATTCTTCACATCCATCTAATATAAAGTACATCCTTTTGCTATAGCTAGTGCAACAAACATTCTAAAAGTAGACATATTAGCTATAGGGTTGAACATTTCCTCATAATCAATGCCATATGTTTGTGCATATCTTTTTTCTACCAATCATGCTTTGTACCTGCTTATGCTACCATCAACATTGTGCTTTACCTTGTAAACCCACTTGCAGCCTATGGGTTTCTTTCCTTGTGGCAATGGAACTAGCTTCCATGTTTCATCCCCATAAAGTGTAGCCATCTCCTCATCCATAGCTTTTTCCCAATCTTCATTTCCAATTGCATCTTCAAAACAAGAAGGTTCAGCATCTTGTATTACCTTGGTCATGTAGGCACAATGATGAGCCATATAATTGTCATACGTCAATCATTGCACTGAATTCCAGATCCTCCCAGACCTTCTTGGTCTTGGATCACTTCTCCTTGTATCATCTGCATGTGCCTTTCTTACCCCTGGAGTCTTCACAGAGGGCAATCCAAGTTCCTCATCAAGACTCTTTTCTGAACCGCTTGAATCTCCATCAAAGTCTTCAAAACCTGCACATGTTTCAGTACTAATAGAAAGATTTTCTTTACCTTTCTTGGATGTATTTGATGAATTTTTTAGACTAAAATTTCCACGTAATCTTCCACTCCATGGATTTGAGTTGGAACTATTGCTTGGTGATGCATCCGGTCGACTCAAAACTTGAGATTGTGCACTTGATTTTTAAGCATTTTCTTTGTCATTTGGTTCAATATTCAATCCTTCTTTGGCATCTGCAGAGAAGCTTGACATTTCATCAAATAGCACATCTTTGCTTACGTTCACCTATCGTGTCAGTGGGTTATAACATTTATACCCCTTTTGCTCAAGGGAGTACGCAATGAAGATACATTTTTCTACTTTTGGATCAAGCTTTATCCTCAACTCATTTGGAACATGTACATATGCAATACAACCAAATACTTTCATATGTGATAAATTTAGTTTTTAACCTATAATCTTGTCTTCCGGTGTAACTTGATGTACAATAGTAGTCAGAGTTCTGTTCATGATGTATAGAGTAGTATGCATAGCTTCTGCCCAATAACAATGAGGCATAATCTTTTGAGCCATCAAAGCTCTTGCTACTTCTACAAAATGTCTATTTTTGCATTCAACAACACCATTCTTTTGTGGTGTGTACCTACATGAAAACTGACATCGAGTTCCATGATTTTTAAGAAAGTTGATGAACTCATTTGACATGTATTCACCTCTCACTCTTCTCTTTCATGAAATATACCCATATTTTTCGTGTATGGTCATCAATGAAAGTAACATAAAATTTGCAACCACCCATAGATGTGGTCTTTGCAAGACCCCAAACATCGGTATGTACTATTTCTAGTACCTTCTCACTAACATGCTTGTCATGCAAAAATAATGCTCTTGACTGTTTACCAAACATGCTGCACATACCTTTTGCATTTGTGCAACTTTAAAATTTGATAGTCCATTGACAATCTCCTTTGACTGCATCAATTTCATCCTTTTCAAGTTTGCATGTCCAATTCATTTGTGCCAGATCTCTATATTAGCAATAACTCTTGCACCTTTTCCAAACATGGCTGCATTCATTTAAGGAATTTTCACATTTAAGTTGAACATCCTACCCACTTTGTTTCCTTTGGCAATCAATCTTCCATCCTATTTTGTCACGAGGAAGGAGATAAGGAAGAGAGCTCACACACACATTCTCACTCTCAAGGAGAAGCACACACACAGATTGATACAAGAAAGAATGATCTTCTTCTTCTTTTTCTATTACATAAAAAGGAATGTACAAGAATGACCTAAAAACAAGAATACAACAAGTGCAATATATAAAGATCCATACATAAGGAAAAACCTAATGTCTGCGAATGAGTGAGCTGGCAAGGAACAAATGTGCCATCACTCTCGGTAGATAAATCTAATAAAGCTCAATGAAGTATCCTTGTCATATACCAGCATGACCATTATACATGTCAGAGAAACGAAAAACTGGTACGTGTCATCCTGGATCATCACATGTTGAGATATCTCAACACTCCCCCTCAAGCTCAATGCCATATCCTATAATCCAAGCATCTTCCAAAACTTCTTCAACTTCTCAGCTCTAAGTGCTTTGCTGAAAATATCAGCAACCTGCTCATCTATTCTCACATAAAGAAGATCAATGTCACCTGCTAATACCTTCTCTCTAATGAAGTGAGGGATTCTGTGGGAGCATATATCTGGGTCTACTCCTTTCAAGTCTTTATAACTCCAAGTGAACACATCTCTATATTCACGCAAAAGGGCAATTAACTCTTCTTCTTCTTCACTAGTCAAATCATGCCCTATGTATGTACATTTTTCTTCTTCTCCTTCTATGGTGACTATGATTTTTTTGGTTTTCTCTAGATTATCATATACTTCTCCAATGTCAGCTTTCGTTTTAGGCATTCGTACCATGATCTTTCTATCTTCGATTTCATACTTCTTGAAGTTCTTGGGTACTTCCATGAGTGGTTCTTCTTCTTCTTATGTCTTAGGTGATTTGTTTCTCTTCTGTTGCTTGCTTTCTGTATCTTGTAGGGATGGCTCAAGTTGTTCCATTTGACTTTCCTTTTCTTCTTCAAGGGTTTTAGCTTCTACAAAATAAAGATATTCCTCTTCTGTGGAACAGAAGGGTTGCATGATGATGGATTCTAGGTCCTCATCACTCGATTCGTCTAGTTCTTGGATCAGTTCCATGTATTCTTCTAGGATAAAGTCTTCCTCAATAGGTTCAATCATAAAAATGGAAATGTCATATCCGTCCTCATCACAATGAGGGGTCCATTGTTCTTCATTCACAACTATGTCCATCGTAACTAAGATTTCTACCCAACCGTGAGGCTCGAATTCCTCGTCTGGAAATACTATAGGTGCATAAGCCGGGTCTTGAAGGGTTCGTGGATGTCGTTCTGAACGTAAGGTCCTAACTTCTAACCCTTCTTCCTCTTATTTTGCTACCTTGCACATCCATAGATGAGTATCCTCGTGCCACTATGAGGGGTCTAATTCCAATGAGTGTACCGATTTTGTTTCTTCTTGTGTCTTATGGATGGTGTTCCATTGTATTGGGGGTACATCTCGATGGGAATAGTCTTTAAGATTGACTTTAGTAGTCACTCCTAGATGTTGCAAGTACAAAGAATTAGTTCCCCAATCTTGTACGATTTGCAACTGACGCATGAATGGTCGTCCTAAAATCATCTCATAAGCATGATTTTTCCCAAAATTGCAAATGGCAAAAGTATGCTCAAATTCCACACCACATGTGGTGAGAGATATGTTGTCTAGCAAGCCCAATGGCTTTTCTATATGCCCATCAGCCATTTGTAGCTTCATCCTAGTGAGTCTTAATGCTGGCTTACCGCAACATTTCCATAAAGCGATCATAGTGATGGCTACTCCGGCTCCTGAATCTAAGGTGGCTTTGGTGGTGTAGCCCTGGTGGGTTATTGGAAGATAAGTGTTACCTTCCTCTCCTTCGCTCACATCTCCAATTCGTTCTACCGGTATCTCTGGTACCTTCTTGTGTGATCCTATATGTGAGGGAGCAATAACAACCTCAAGGAATTGGTTTTCTACATGCTTCCACAATTCTGGTTTAACCTTCAACAATTCCTCTAGAGTGAGATGGCACTGTACTTTAGTGTTCTTGATCACTTCTGTGTTTCTAGGGATTACTGATTCTTCATTTCTCACTAATATCGTAGATGTTCTCATGCTCATAGACTTGGCTTCCCAAGGTCCTATGAACTGAGGTAATTCTTGCAAAGAATTGGATTCAAAATATGTGTGTTCACTCAGTTGTTCTTCCTCTATTTCGTCATAATAGACAGGATGTCTTGGGGAAATTGCTCTTGCAAGTCATCTATCTCTTGAATAGGAGGATGGGTTTCTTTCTCTTTTCTCCACTTCTGCTCTTGGATTTCTCTTAAAAATTCATGTGAATACTTATGTATGGAAGACATGTGGTCTTTACCTTCTGTATTTGGCACTTGAGACAAGTATGGTGCATTCCTTCCTTGTGTCTTCGAAACCATAGGGTTCCTTTGCAGATTCTTTTTCTCATTGCTATTGATCAAATATTCTAGCCTCTCCAGTAGTCCTTGAAAGTGTAACTCAGGTTTTTCCATGGAACGAGAGGCTTTGAACATATTTTGTGCTAATTCTACCATCTTCATGCAAAGTTTAGTTCTCTCAATTTCTAAATCTGCACATGGATAGTTCTTACTCACTTCAGCTACCTGGGGTCCTTCCTTGAATCTAGCCTGATATGCATGAAACATCATGTCTAAGTTTTCTGGTATGGGTTTAGCTAGAATTGATTTTGATCTTTGAGTTAGATTCTCCTAATTAGATTCTTGAGAAGTCAATTCTAGAATTTTGGCTCTGGATTCCTTTAGACTTCCCTTGAATTCAATTATCTTTTTACTCCATTTTATCTTAATTCTTTCTCTGGAATATTTCCAAGATTTCATCTTTTTGTTACTTGACTCTCCAACTTCGCTAGTTTCGGCTATTTTTTCAAGATTAAGCTATTGATTCTGTCAGAGCGCCTAGGCTCTTGTTATCACTTGGATAGGCATGTATGTAGGATTGGATCCATCTGCATTATGTGCAATACCTATCACGTTGATGGGTGTCACATTTGAAGAATTAGCAGGGTTCTTGGGACAATCTTTGATGACATGCTCTTTACCACACTTGACATAAAAACCTTTTATGTTATAGTATTGTGATTGTCCTGCTATCGGAGGATGTGGAAAATGCTTAATGAAATTATCTCCTTGGCACCTAAAGCATGGTTCTCTAGGGTGTTGTGGTCTTTGCTGTCTTAAGGGGTCACGGATTAGGGTTGACATACATCACATTAGCATAATCGGGCTCCCAACTGGGTTCCAATGGTGGACTATCATATTGATATGTTTCCATATGTTCTGGTGACTCCGTATAATATGCGGGTGGACTATCTACATGAGTAGAGTCAAAACTATTAGAATTTGGGTCACCTTCTATGATGAGGGGTGAAGAAGGCACTATTGCCCTATTGAGGTTCTCTTCTACAACAACGTATTTGACTGGGATGACATTCGCTGGTGGGGGTGGCAGTTGAGCTAAAATAGGTTGTGGTCTCTATTGAGCCTAATAGGGATAGTTCTGAGGAGGCCTATAGTAATGAGGCTGAGCATTGTATTGACCTTGATATCTACCTGGTTGTGGGTATGCTTGCGGGTAGTTCTATCACACTACTTGTTTGTTGTATGGGCAATCATGGGCTGTGTGATTTGTGTATCGTCTCTCAATCGTATAGTATTGACCACTAGGATTGGCTTGAGGTTGTGCCACGTTGGGACACACATTTGCCATATGATCACCACCACAGGTGTAACAACACTTGTTTGTTGTTAACCTAGGCATCTGCTTGCTAGAAACTCCTAGTTTTTGGGCCACTTTTTCTGCTAGGTCTTCTATTGAGCTAGAAAGTTTTGAGGATGCTAGAGATGAAAAATCTGAGTCCCTATAGACCTTTGAGAGTTCCAACTCATCTCCTAGGTTGTCTTCAATGTCTATACAAATTTTTACACATTGCTCTAGTATTCTGTGTTCCTTCAAGTATACATAGGAACATAGTTTAGAGCTCAAGAGGCCATCTAAAAACAACAAAACTTGCTTGGCTTGTGAGGGAAATTCTTGCATTGGACATCTCTCAACGTATTGTCCAAACCTACATCCTTCCAATCTAGCTGTTTCCTGAGGGGTCTGTTTAAAGCTATGAATCAAGGAAGAAATATCATGTCTGCTTCCACTTTTAGAGAATTCCATGATGAATGACTCTAATAAGTGATGAATGTCCCTAAATTTCCTTTGTTGCAATGATTGCAACCAAGCTAAAGCCATGTTCGTTAACATTAGTCCAAATGCATTGTATTGCGTGAACATGTCTTCTACTTGCTCTGCTCTTAATACTTTCTTAAACTCTGCAACATGGTCATAGGGATCTCCTATCCCATCAAAATAGTTCTTCATTGACTTTACTAATTGATTGGATCTTAATACCCTTGGTTTTTCATGTGGTCTAGGTAGAGGAAAATCATCTCTACCATCGGGCATTTTGGGTTTTGTTAATCTTTATGGTTAATCCAGATTATTGACCAATCTATACGTGGGTTCTTGGGATGGTTAGGGGTCTGTAATACACAGGCCCTCTATGTATTTTCTCAATCACTCATTAACTTCTGACAATTCCAATAGATTCGCCTACCACTTTCAACGCATAACAACTTCTTAACGATCACCGTAACCATATATGTAGAACTTCTATTGTGCGTTTAAAATATTACTGTATACTTGCACTTCACTCATAACACAGTAAGATGTCAACGTAGTACCTTATTCACTTCATTACTGAACCTTTTAACCATACAGATGAACACTGCAATTGAATAAACTCATGACAGATTCGATCGCCTAGACAAAACAGTCCGGCGACGTGTCTGTCGTCTCTTCCACACACTGCATTATTAATCAGAAAGGCGTTACAACGTTTTGTGCAACATCCTTTCAGTACGTGAATTTTCCTAATTACAATTAATCTACTGGATAATATTCTGGTGGCCTGACACTGACATGCACGGTGGACTCGAACCTAGTAGGGAAAATTACAAGATTTAAGAATCATCAATGATTCCTTGTATATACATGGTTCTAGCTAATTTAAAGGTACGGGGGATTTTTTGTTTTAAGGATTCTAGCATCTCTTGCAAAATCTGAGGTTCAACCAGGTGTGCATCAGTCTGAACAGAGCTGGAAGCGATAATTTGAGATAGTAAAACGTCACCTTGATTCTACAAAATTGCTTCTTGGAGGTAGAAGTCATTTGCTAATGCAACATTGCGGCGTAATTTCATTTCAGCAATCTCTATATCGATGCGAGATAAGCGTTTTTGTTGGATACCGAGTTGTTTCTCTCGTCGTTCAAGCTCTTGTGACTGAAACTGCATTGTTTTAAAGAATCTTGCCTTTCTTTCTGGATAGCTTCGACCTCCTTCTTAAGTTTAATGGTCCGACCTATTTCCTCTTCCAAGGACCGACTTTTTTGGAATAGTTCTTCAGTGACTGTCTTCAACTCTATCTTTGTTTGTAATGCTTTATCGGCCAACACTTGATAAGCCTGCTCGATCGTAAGGAACCGACTACGAGTGGTGTCTTACAAATTTCCTAATGCACGCATAGAATCCTCCTTGTCAATCATTATTTGCTTGAGTTGACTGATCTCCGCATCACAAGCTACGACGATGGCATCCTTCTCTGTCAATTGTCCTTGTAGGATTTGGAGCTGCTCTTGCAAGAGGCTTACATCTGCTTTTGCTGCTAAAACTTCTTCCTAGAGGGGTGCATTGTCTGCTTCAAGTAAATCGACCTTGGATTGATACTCTGTATGCAGGGACTGATGGGCGTCTTGTAGTTGGTGAGGAAGATGCTTGGAGAGGTGAATAAGGTGATTCCTGATTTGGGCTAGTTGAGCCAAGGAGTCAGGGACGCTGGAGGTAGAGATGGTCCGAGAGGGATTAGCCAAAACGGTGGCATAAGAAGAAGGGGGAGAGTAATCGGGAGAGGAAGGGATCGGTTGGGAATGGCAAAGGCCTACCGAATGTCGCAGTGAAGGAGGAGGGCTAGGCAGCAAAGGCACGTTGGACGGAGAAAGAGGAGGAGGTGGATTTTTGGGTAAAGACTACAGGGCAAGGGTTGTTACCGTAATAGGCTGTACATTCATTTGCACAATCACTGCCACGGTTTGGTCTTGCTCTGTAAGTTGCACAACCTCCGTGACAGTGTTGGGTGCTTGCTCGAGAGGCTGTGGCTGAACGACCGTATCACCGAGATGAACATATTCCATTATAGTATCGAGAGCGGCTTGATCCTTAGGGGATGGTGGAGCAAAGAGGATTGGTGTGGAGGAGGCAGTATCCTACAATTGGACGGTTGAAGAAGGCTGCACTTGACTTTGGGAGGGGCTTAGTTTGCGATGCTTCCCCTTAAAAAACTGCAAGAGTTTGTCGTTGTCTTCAACCTCCATCACTTGCGCCGATTCTTCATGAAATAAAAGAGCATCCATTGGAGGAGGCTGCGCATGTTGAATCACTCTGAGAAGGTAAGTCAGCAAATGAGGGAGTCTCGTGTGAGGGATGTCTCCCTTCGCCATCTACTGGGAGACCGCTTGACATTCTCGGTGAATGGGCCAGAAAAAGAACAAAGCCCAATTAACCGCTTCACGTGTAGTGCATCGATCATGGAATAAAATGGTCGGGAGATATCGTAGGTGCGTTTTTGGAGGTTGAGTGCAGCCACGAGGAACTATAGGGCTGAGCACTCCGGTTCAGGGCGACATAAAATAGCAAATTCATTGGAGGACCGATGCGGGAAGAGCTGCTTCATGGTCGTCATTGGCAAGAGGGGTACGTCAACACTACCTTCTTGAGGGAGGTGGAAACCCTCGGCTACTGTGTTTAGGGTTACAACAATGTGTGGGTTGAGACAGGCGAGCGGCCAACAAGTTTCTGTTACAAGAGTATCGGCGATAGCAGAGATGATTAGCGCAAAGAATGGGTGACATTCGATCGAATGCCATGGCAATTCGGCGAATGCTAAAAGCCCGCAGGTGTGCAAAAACTCACTCAATTCAGGAGCGAGGCCAGCATGGAAAGTAGAGATATTTGCTAAATCTTCCATGGCGAGCACAAAACACGAGTGCAAAAGACAAGATAGAACACATAGAACGCATAAACACAATAGCAAAAAAGAGAGAGAAGATCGGGATTAAGTAAAAACACCGAATGGAAGCGTGGGTAGACAACATAATCATCACCATTTGTTGGGAATATGCATGCATAATGATGACATGCACGCATTAACGGAATCCCAGACGTATAGTGCGGTGGCTAATCATGGTTAGGTAATAAAACGGGAATTTATGGTCAGTCGATCAATCGCAACGCGCATAATGGAAAGAAAAAGCAGGCAACAACAGTGACATAAACCAAGCAGAGAATAAAAATACCAATAAATAATCAAGATGAGAAAGGCGTTACATAATACGGACGAAGTTTTGATCCATTTATGGATTTAGGTAGAAGAGTACCAGTTAACGTGGATAACTAGAACGTAGCGGGTCTGACCTGATCTTCAATATGATAAGGACCAAACCACCGAAGTTTGAACTTACCCGCAAAACGATTAGACTTAGCATTATAGAACATAACTAATTGTCCTTTGGTAAAATCAAGAGTGCGGAGAAATTGATCATGTGTCTTAGCTTGTCGTAGTTGCACTTCTTGCAGCATCAGAAGACTTTCTAGGCGTTGTTTGTCCAAGGATCGCAACACATCCAACCGGAAAGGAAAGGACTTTGCCGGTAAGAGCTTATGATCCAGTGCCACCCGTAGGCTAGGTACCACCAACTCCATAGGGGCAATGGGCTCTGGCCCATATGCCAATTTGAAAGGTGTATTCCCTGTAGCCACTTTGTAAGTAGTACTGTAAGCCCATAGGACCGAAAGAAGGAATTGATCCCAATGCTCCGGACATTCTAGAACTAGTTTCTTGAGCATGTTAGGAAGGACAAAACATGGAGTCGTTGGCTGCCACTTGTGAAGGCAATTTTTGGTTTTAGTCTAAAGTCACTACAGGACAAAACATGGAGTCGTTGGCTGCCACTTGTGAAGGCAATCTTGGGACATCAAAGTGAGCACCAAGATACTATTGCAGTTAGGAGCGTACGTGATCGACACACTCAAATCAAGGCAAGGACTATTCTTGGACCATTCTAGAGTAAGCAAGAGAGCATAGTCTAAGTGAAGCAATAGAGAGAAGTGCAAGAGTCACCAGTGTGCGACGCAAAGAAGTGGAGTTGAAGGAGTGCATGGAGAGTGACTAAGGGATTGTGTAGAGAGTGCTAAGCTAGTCCCCCAAGGATCTCAAGGTCTGGAGTGTGTGCGTGCCGACAGAAGGTATTCATTCCTCCCCCTTAGTGGAAGCTTGGTGCAAGGTGTGCACAAGTATAAGCTTGAATCAGGTGGAGGTCTAGTGAAGAGGAGGCCGGTGGCAAGAAGACTTTGGGGTATTTGGTATTTGTAATTGAGCACTCTGTGGGATTGTGCACAGAAGTATTGGCTTGTATTGTGCTCCAAACATTGTAAATGTCTTACTGTAATCAATCGGCAGAGGCTTCCAAGGTGTATTTCATCTTCTGGTCTTTTCCTTTTCTCCTACAGACCCTCAAACTCCTTCTTGTCTAAGAATCCCCCAACAAAATTTGGCACGCACGGTGGGACTTCCAAGGAGATTTGAGCTTAGGAGAAACCTAGTGCAAATTATAGAAGAGATCACGTGTCTACAGTGCTACTTCATCAAGCAAAAGGTAAATATTCTTATCAAGTGTCTCATATTAAGTGGACTATGAGCTGCTCATGACCGCAACCCGGTCCCAAACATTGAGGGTCACCTGCAAGCAAACAAGAAGCAAGGTTGTTTGAAGATCCTCCAGTCCACTATCTTCAACCTCATCAGTAAAGAGCATGGCGGGACAGGTAGACTTGGAAACCTTACTCTCAAGATTAAATATAAAATTTCCTTCTTTCAAAGTCCTAGCTCAGGAGGATCCGGATGAACACATTAGAAGGTTTTTGGCACTATGTAAGACTAGAGGCTTAATGGGTAGGGAGGATGCCTTTTTGATTCTCTTCCCTACCACATTAGAAGGATTAGCAGATAAGTGGTTCAGCCAGTTTGCTGAAAACCATTTTACAACTTGGGATTTGATGAAAGATGCATTTAAAAATCAATTTCAGCATGGCAACACTGCATAGATTATCATAGAAGAACTAGAAAATTTGAGATTGGGTCCAGGTGAAAAGTTCCCAGAGTTTGTGACTAGGGCCAAAGCACTAATGGCTAAATTGCCAGATCCACCACATGATTTTTTTGTTAAGAAATGGTTAGCTAAGCCCCTACCAGTGGCCACCCAATGCAAAATAAAGGAATTAGTGTTACCTACAACCTCCATAGAGGAGTTCATCAACACAGCTACACGCCTGGAGCAGATAAGGCACCAGTATGGAGCAACTTCTTCCCAACCAACATATGGTACAGAAATGGAGGATCCAGTGATCCAGCTAAGGAAGGAGCTTGAGGGCTTAAAAAGAAATAAGCCCTAAAAAGAGGAGGAGAATGCTGTTGCTCAGTTGAGAAGGGAGATTGAAGCACTAAAGCTCCAAAAGGAGGAGGAGGCCCAAGCAGAGGAATTGGCTCAGCTGCGACAGGAGTTGCAGGAACTCAAAGGAGGTGGCATCAAGAGTGGTCTTTGGTGTTCCATGTGCAGCAAGCAAGGGCATATAGTAAGTGAATGTCCTCTGTTAAGTGTGACTTGCCAATTATGCAGGAAAGCTGGTCATGAGGCCCAAGAATGCCAATCAAGGGGATTACCTGCAACAACATATTGGACCCAAGGAGGACCCCTGCCTCCAGCAAATGTAATGGCAACTGCACCCAATCAGGGTAACACTTACAACCCAATGGCGGCTGCACCTAATCAAGGTAACACTTACAACCCTAGAGAGAGGAATAATTTTGCAAATGGGCCTAGAAGGCCAATCATTTGTTTCAGATGTGGAGAATGTGGGCACTATCAAAGTAGGTGCACTCCACCAAAAAATGCCCCTCCTTGCAGAAAGTGCCCAGAGGCCAGAGACCACTATACAATTTGTTGTCCTAAGAATCAAGCCTCTTCATCCGGTTCCCATATTCAAAGGATTTCTGTACGCAAAGAAGAAATGTTAGATCAAGTCAATGAGCCATCACCATCTACCAGGGTGGTGCAGTTAGAAGAAATAGAATCTTTTACAGTGCAAACAAGAAATAAAGGAAAGGCTCAAGTAGATATATCTCAACAACCAAGAATTGATGGATTGAACAAAGACAAAGAGACTTCTGAAGACAAGGCCACTGCATGTGCAGATACAAGGCAAAAAGGAGATCACATATGTACTAGTGATGCCATTGGGCATGCATTCAACAGGTCTCAGGAAGAGTTTGGTAGACCAATTGGAGCCCATGCTCTTAAGGAATCAGAGGCTTCAAAACTTCTCAAGTCCATGAAAAAGGAGGTTAGTATTTTTTATTTAATAAAGATGGATGGGAAATTCAGGTCAGAACTATTGCAGATAATTGATGAGGCTTCCACTACAAGTTTGGTAGCAAAGACTTCTGTTTTACATAAAGGAAAAAGTGTAAGGGAAGCACCCCTTACAGATTATAAAAGTCCTCGGCTGACAATATCTATCAAAGGTCATGAATTTCAAGGAGTTATTGTGGATGGTGGTTTTGGCATTAACTTGATGCCTAAACATACAATGGAAAAGATTGGACTCCACCCTTCAAGGCCTGCAAATTTCATAGTTACTTTGGCAGATCAGAGCAAAGTAAGGCCCTTGGGAGTGATCCCAAAAGTTCCACTTGAAGTACAAGGTAATCTATTCATTCTGGATTTTGTGGTTTTAAGATTGCCCCAGGTTGAAGGAGGATTTCCCCTCTTAACTGGAAGACCATGGCTGAGGCATGCAAGTGTCATTCATGATTGGGGCAAGGACACTATGTGGGTACAAAAGAATTGGCAAGAGTTGACACAGATTCATTTAGAAGAGGGCCCAGATAATCAAGGAAACACCAACATGATGCAAACAGTTGGCATATGCATGGAACTAGAATCGGAGGATCAACCCCAAATAGATTTCGAGGAAGAAGAGGATATTCTAAATTGGCTCCAAGCAGGCAACTCTTCCTCTTGTTTTGGAATTTTTCTTAATAATTATTGCACGACTGAAGGTTATGATGAAGATGAGGAGAAAGTCCAGGTTGATGGATTGGGAGAGCCCATCACAGACCACAGAAGGGGCAGGAAGACACCCCTCAAATACAACTTGGAGGAGGATATGACAACCACAGATAAGGAAGTTACTAAAACTAGAGGCAAGGTAAAAGATTCTAGTGAAGAGTGTTCTTTCTCGATTCAAGAAATCCCTACAGGATGGATGCAGGACAAGGAGGAACACATTGAAATCCAAAATACACCTGCTTATGAAGCAATGCACGAAAAGCTGGTGGAAGAAGACAAGGAAAGAGATGAGCACGAAGATAATATGGTAGAGAGAAATCCTGTCAAAGAAATAGAATTAGGCACTCAAGACAATAATCGGCCAGTTTTGGTGGCCACTTGGTTGTGGAGCCACCCAGGGCTCCTTGAAAAGGTAAGATCATTCTTGACCCATTATACAGATGTTTTTGCCTAGCATTATAAAGACTTATAAGGAGTGCCTGCAACTTATGGAGAGCATAGAATCCCTCTGGTTGATGGAGCCAAACCCATAAGAGGGAAGAGTTATAGACTTAACCCAAAATATGCTGAAGCTATCTATGTGGAAATATAGAAGATGGAGGATGCAGGAATCATCATTCCTGTGGAACACTCAGAGTGGCTCTCACCTATGGTTATAGTTCCAAAGAAGAATTACTAATAAAATCAGAATTTGTGTTGACTTTAGAGCACTCAACAAGGTGACCATTCTAGATGGTTTCCCAATGCCTTTTGTAGAGCAGGTCATTGAAGAAGTGGCTGGGCATGCATTATATAGCTTTATGGATGGATTTAGTGGCTATAATCAAATATCAATACACCGAGAGGATCGTGAAAAGAATGCTTTTATCACACCTTGGGGAACATATGTGTATGTAAAAATGCCATTTGGGCTCAGAAATGCTCCAGGCACCTTTAACAGAACGGTCAATCTCATTTTTGGCCCCCTATTGTTGGAATCACTTAAAATCTTCATGGATGACTTCTCTTCGTTTTCAGGTTCTCACAAGGAAACTCCTCTAGATTGTTTGGACCATCACTTGAGACAGCTGCAGAATGTTTTCAAGAGATGCAGGGAGACTAAGCTAAAGCTCAATCCAAACAAATGTCATTTCCTTGTGACAGAAGGAACTCTCTTAAGACATGTGGTGTCGGCTAAAGGTATGGCCCCAGATCCTGACAAAATCATTTCTATATTAAAGTTGCCTAAACCTAAATCTCCTAAAGAGATTCAGAGTTTCTTGGGGCATACTGGATACCATAGAAGGTTTATAAAAATGTATGCAGAGATAGCCAGACCACTGGCTAGACTTACAGGTAAGGAAGTACCTTTTAAATGGGAAGAAGAGGAGGAAAAAGCATATCAAACATTACGGTCAAGGTTAGTGTCTGCTCCTATTTTGATCACACCTGAGTGGTCATAAATCTTTCATATACATGTAGATGCCAGTGCCTATGTAGTGGGGGCAGTTTTGACCCAACCTAGTGAAGAATTTAAAGTGGACAGACCAATTCAATATGCCAGTAGAATCTTGACCAAGGCTGAAAGGAATTAGAGTACTACAGAAAGGGAAACCCTAGCAATGGTTTTTGCCGTCCAAAAATTTCTTCATTACTTACTGGGAGTAAAATTTATTATTATAATAGATCACCAACCACTAAAATACTTGCTCAACAAACCACAAGCTGGTAGAATATAGAGGTGGTTATTGTTGTTCCAAGAGTTTGATTTTTCTGTAGTCCACAGACTAGGTAAAGAAAATGTTATGGCGGATCACTTATCCAGAATCAATATGATGGATCAAGCTAGTGGAATCAATGATGATTTTCGAGATGCCCATCTGTTCGTTGTACAAGCTCAAGGTTGGTATTATGATATCAAGAATTTCATTAAAACTGGTGTGTATCCAGAAAAGGCTAGTGTTGTGCAAAGGAAGAGACTACTAATAAAAAGTAGACCGTATACCTTCATTGAAGATAAATTATATAGACAGGGAAAGGATGACAGGTTTAGGATGTGCTTGGAAGAAGAAGAAGTGAGAGAAGTACTTCAATCTGCACATGAAGGAACAGGTGGTGGGCACCTTCCAGGACATATTATGAGTCAAAGGATACTGGATGCTGGTCTATGGTGGCCTACATTATTTAAGGATGCAAATGAATGGGGAAAGGCATGTGACGTTTGCCAAAGGTGTGGACCTAAGCCAACAAAGCAGAGGCATAACCCCTTGATTGTTTCCACTTCCTGGCAACCATTTGAGAAGTGGGGGGCTAGATTTTGTAGGGCCCATCTATCCTCTGTTGATTCCAAAAAGAGAGAAATATCTCTTGATAGCTATAGATTATGCAACAAAGTGGGCTGAAGCTATTGCCTCCCCCGACTGCACTGCCCAAACTGTTGCTGATTTCATTTACAGTAGCATCATTTGTAGGTTTGGATGTCCACTGGAAATTTGTACAGATCAGGGTACACATTTTAAGGTCCTGCAGGAAATTTTCAATAGGTATAGAATTCTACATAGGACCTCTTGTACCTACTATCCAAGAGCCAATGGACAGGCTGAATCAACCAATAAGGTTTTAATTTCCATGTTAAGGGAGGAATGTATGTTACAGCTCACTTCCTGGGGCATTGTTTATCAAGGTACCCTATGGGCATACAGGTTAGCTTACAAAGAGGCCACGGGATATTCTCCATTCCAACTGGTTTATGGCATATTGCCCATTGAGCCCTTTGAATTTTTACATGGATCACCTAAAATAGCATTCATGGAGGGCAAGAAAGATTGTGATGTTTCTTAGAGGCTTGGAGCACTACATAAAGTGGAGGAGATTCGTCTACTAGCAACAAAACAATTGATAGAGACTCAGATGAAGAGAAAGGAGGCACATGATTGAGATCTGTGGAACAACAACATAGAACCAGGCATGTTAGTTCTTCTTCATAGACCTCATCTTCATACACAATTGAGAGGTAAATGGCTTCCACACTGGGAAGGACCTTATCGAGTCAAAACAATGCTAAATTGGGGTGCTGTGGAGTTAGAGACGCTGAAAGGAGAGGCCTTGCCACTGGTCAACATATCAAGGCTCAAGGCCTACCATCAACACACTTGAAGAAGTATGGATCACCTGGAACTGCAAAATCTGTCCAGGTTGTACATAGCTTTCTCTTTTCATCTTGCTCAGTTTTAGTAGTTTTCTTTATCAAGTCCATGCTTGTTCCTTGAGTTTTTAGCAAACCTAGAAGGCATTTCATAACCTCTGAAAAAAATACAATTTTCGGGTATTTTTGGATTTTTTTTTCTAGCATTTTTACCATTTTTTTTAGCATTTTTATCCTTTTATGATGTCATTATATTGCCAAATAGAAGGAAGAAATGAAACTCATTGTGGTTTTGAGTACGGAAATTAAGCCTAGCCTTGTAGAAAATTTTTTGAGAAATTTTTCAGAATTTTTTGGCATTTTTTTGGATTTTTTCTCTAATTTCTTCTCTTTTTGAAAAACAAAAGGGCCTCCCTAGAATTTTTGGGGTTAAACCCCCCCCCTCCCCCTTCCCCCCCTCCCCACCCCCCCCCCCACCCCCCACCGACCAACCGCCCCCCCCCCCCACCCCCCACCGACCAACCGTCCCCCCCCCCCCCTGCCCCCCCCCCCACCCCCCATCGACCAACCCCCCCCCCCCCCCCCCCCCCCCATATAAACACTACTTCCCCCTCTTAAGCGGCATCCCCAATGTCGGCATTTCTACAGGTATTTTCTTTTTTTTTTATTTTCTTATTTTATTTTTATTTATTTTTTTTTTAATTTTTATTTTATTTTTTTTTAATTCTATTTTTATATTTCTTATTTATTTATTTTTATTTTTTGTATATATTTTCATTAAGTATTGTATTTTAGTGTTTTATATAATTCTTTTTTTGAGCAATTTTTATTTTTATTTTTATTTTGGTTTCTTTTTCTTTTTTTTTTCCTCTTCCCTTTTTATTCTATCTGTATCCTTTTGTAATTAATCATGTAACCATCCGTTTTTGACGTTTTCAGAGCCGTTTTTAGGGTATTCAATCGTGCCGAATCCAATTTTTTGGGTTCTATGCTACCAGTTCGATGTTTTTTCTATGTTTTGCCCATGTTCCCTTTAGAGCTGACTTCATAGACATTTGCTCTCTGTGGTTGCAGCACTTTTGTGACCCACGTCTTGCTCTGCATCTATGGTGTCTTCCGCTCCCCAGCAAGATTCATCCATGGCTACCGAGGCGTACTCGGAGCTTGCTCCTTCGGCCTTGGCTTTCGGTCCTATCCATTCAGAGGTAGGGCCTCCTATACCTATGGCCTCGTCCCATTCCGCCCCTCTGGCCTCCACCCCCACCGTCCCTGTCGCCACCCTACACCCCGCCCATAGGCCCCCCCGCCCTCTTCCCTCCCATCCGCGGTTCCCTCCGTCCCTCGCGCACCCGTTCCACGTCCTACTCCCTTTTCCACCACTCCCCCTTTCCAGGGTAGTCAACCTTTTGCGGGTTCCCTTCCCTGCTTATCCATCTCTGGTTCCTTGATGTATAGCCCCTGGACCCTTTCCCCTGGTCACCACCTCCCGGTTGCGGCTACCACAGCCGTGCCCATGCACTCAGATGGTTCTAGTGGCCATCTCGCACGTAGCTCCGATAGCCATTCCACCTCTCCTATTCCACGTCCACCGTTGTCATCCTTCGTTGACCATAGAGACTCATCTTCGACCCTATCCCTCTGCCTGCATTTAGCCTTGCCTCCGATCCCGCTCATCGATCTACTTCCCGAGGGTTGCCTCCGTCTTGCTGGTCTTTGGCGACTAGCCTCCCTCCTCTTATCTGAGGCTGAGGGGTCCGATATTCGCACAGCGCTGCTGGACTTCCCTTATTTTCCCTCCGGTTCGCTGACCCCTGCGGTCGTAGCTGCAGGCATAGGTTCGAGCATCTCTTCGTTTCATGCTCCATCAGCACTCTACTCGGGGTTAACTCGGGAAGAGACCATAGCTTTTTGCATATCATTATATGGCGTTGATGCCATGCCCACACAATACTAGCTCACCGTTCTTCATTTGTTCATTTTCTTCTTCTTATTTCGTAGTCCCTCCTCGGACCTTCCGTTGCACGACATCCATATAGCTGACCCTCTTTTCTATTTTTTACATGGCCGCCCTTTTCCCTATGGCACACTCATGTTCCAATCATTCCTACTTCGCTCTCGCCGATTCCATGATGCCCTCCATCGTGGCACTCGTTCATTTTCCGTTTATTCTGCCCCGGTTTTGGCTTGGCTCTTTCATCTCCCTGGTACACAGACCATAGCATCCAGCCATAGTCTTGACCCTTCCCATCCTACACATTCTATTGCCCATTCTCCCCATCCCCCTCCACTGCCACCCATCGTAGAGCCCATAGCCCCTAGCACTCTTCCGCAGGCATCTACTCCCATGGCAGCCTCCACTCCACCACCCGCTCGGAGAGTCCGTACACGGTTGATGGATTCTTTTCCTACCTCTATCCCTGCCTCGCCCATTCAATCAACCCCCCTGGCCGGTGCCTCACAGCCTCCTCCATCTCCAGCAATATCCATTGAGTCTGCCTCCACCTCCCATCCTCATCACTCGCCTCCTACTTCTCCCACTTACCCTAGCCTACCCCGGCCCCACCCCCACCACCACCCGCCTCGCAGCCTTCCATCCCTGATAGCCTCAACAATGATCCACCTTTCTTGGGCCTTCTTCGTGATGCGAGCCTAGTAGCGAGTGATGGAGCCGATGCTGCCCGTCTCTCCCTTGATTCCGTATCCGCGACAGCTGCGCTACATCAGCAGTATGCTCTGACGATCGATCACATTTGTGCTGCTATAGCGGCTCAGTGGCAGACGTTGCGCGATGCATTGCGGGCCATGCAGCAGGACAGAGACCGGTATCGAGATGAGGTTGATGCTGCGACTCGCGCTCTTATGGAGATCCGCCAGCGTGCATCCTTAGGCATTTGTGATAGTCCTGCGTGTCAGTTGGTCTGCCGAGAGCGCGATCACCTACGCAGGTACAGGAGCAGGATTGCTGCATGGACTGATGAGGCAGCCATCATTCCACCAGCCTCACCCGACTTACCTCCACCTAGGGGCGATGTTCCACCTAGGGATAGGCCTCCTTCTCTGCTGATGCCTTAGCCAGACACTCGTACTGTGTCTCTCCCCTAGGCTCTAGGTATTCATACACCCTTGGGTTTCACTAGTTTCACTAGTTTCATTTGGTCTACCCTTGCCTCCTTTTGTTGTTGAGGCTTAGTTCGTAGGATGCATTTATTTATCCTTTTGGTTCCGTTGCTATTCCTTGGCTCATCATGTACTTTCTGCTAGGCAGCTCTTTGCCATTCATTGGCACTTCATGTACTTACCATGGATAGTGGTTTCCTTGTACTTTTCTGCTTTTATATATGCGATTCTGGTTGTGTGTTCATTGTGTGTTCCTTGTGCATTCTCTGGTTGGTTGCTGGTTGTTTTATTACTATGTATGTGTACAGGTTGGTCTCTCTCTGGTTGGGTATTTCTTTATTTGCCACCCCTCCCTATCCTCCTGTCTCCCTCTTTGCGCTTTTTCCCCAAAACCATTCGCCCCCCCCAAAAAAAAAACACACACACACACACACAGCCCCCGCCCCCTTCCCTTCACCAAAACAAGTCCCCCTTTCCCCCACCAACCACGGGTTTCCCCCCTCTATTGCCAACCTCCAACTACATTTCCCATTCTGGTACATATACATTTTCATATTTTCACTTTCTGCCACCTCCATATATCTCTCCAATTCAATCCTTGGTCCCATCTCCTACTTACCTCTCCACTTCAACAATATGTCCCCCTTCCTTCCTCCTAAAATTCCGCCCTACCCACATTGCTGATTACTACCTGGTGCTTTCTCTGCTGCTCCTGATGGGCTGGGTGGCTGCTCTAGTGTCTTTTTGAAGTTTTGCAGCTCCATTATCATGGTGTCCTCTATGCTCAGAGTTTTGGCTATAGCTCTCCGGGACGGAGAGCACATTAGGTGGTGGGCAACTGTTGAGCCCATAAAAGTCATGTTGGTCAAAGTCAACTGCAATCAAAGTCAAAAGGTCAAAGTCAAAAGGTCAAAGTCAACAAGATCAAGGTCAAAGTCAATAGGTGCAAGGTCAAAATGCTAAAGTGCAGGTGTCAAAGTGCACAGCTAGTGCACAATTTATTGTCCACAAAGGGTAAATTGGAGAAAGTGGGTTGCAAGTTGCAGAGGTATTTCTCTAATTTCCCTAAGGTTCAAAGTGTTTTTAAAGTATTTTGGAAGGTTCAGGTGAACCCTCTCTTATGTGCAAAAGTGAAGACTTAAAAGGAAATGTAAAGGTATGTGAAGCGGCAGCGTACGCACAGGGAAAAGTATGGCCCCCCAATTAAAATTTTTGGTTTTAGTCTAAAGTCACTACGGGACAAAACAGGGAGTCGTTGGCTGCCACTTGTGAAGGCAATCTTGGGACATCAAAGTGAGCACCAAGATACTATTGCAGTTAGGAGCGTACATGATCGACACACTCAAATCAAGGCAAGGACTATTCTTGGACCATTCTAGAGTAAGCAAGAGAGCATAGTCTTAGTGAAGCAAGAGAGAGAAGTGCAAGAGTCACCAGTGTGCGACGCAGAGAAGTGGAGTTGAAGGAGTGCATGGAGAGTGACTAAGGGATTGTGCAGAGAGTGCTAAGCTAGTCCCCCAAGGATCTCAAGGTCTCCTTGCAGTGTGCGTGTGCCGACAGAAGGTATTCATTCCTCCCCCTTAGTGGAAGCTTGGTGCAAGGTGTGCACAAGGATAAGCTTGAAGCAGGTGGAGGTGTGGTGCAGAGGAGGCCGGCGGCAAGAAGACTTTGGGGTATTTGGTATTTGTAATTGAGCACTCTGTGGGATTGTGCACAGAAGTATTGGCTTGTACTGTGCTCCAAACATTGTAATTGTCTTACTGTAATCAATCGGTAGAGGCTTCCAAGGTGTATTTCCTCTTCTGGTCTTTTCCTTTTCTCCTACAAACCCTCAAACTCCTTCTTGTCTAAGAATCCCCCAACACGTAGTCTCCTCATAGAAGCTTCTGATAAATGAGGTCTTACTAGCAATTGTGAATGGTGTGGAGGAATATCATCAATGTCATACGTTGGAATCTACACATATGAATAAAAATCATTAGTATTCCATCAATGAATAAAAAGTAGACTTTAAACATAAAATTAAATATATAAGTTATTACATATGGATAGAAAATTTTCATTCTCTCTCTAGCTAAAAGGTGCTCTTGGAGGTCCACGCCATCCATGATTCACTAATAATTCATCACCAGCATGTAATGTAGTAATAGCATTAACAACTATGTATCTTGATACATCTCTACTCATGTATGGTGATTCATGCCTATTTTCACACTCCTCAAATGTGCAATTATTCCTTGAACTATTATGTAACCCTCGACTACTATTTATTAAACTTGCTATATTTCCATGCATGTAAGGTCTTCCATCAATATATAATCATTCAGTTTTTGCATGTGAAATCATTCTACTAGTAAGGGATGCTGCATTCAAACATATTCCATAAGTACTCATGCTTTGAACATAACATGCAAGTCGATGCCAATCTCCCCGTCCATATATAGGACCACAAAATGACATAAGAGTGAATTCAAAGTTCAGAGGCACATACAAATCCTCTACAATAAGAGACCACGACTAGCATTAGTAATAGTGGATGGAGCAATCATATAACGATTACCCCAAAAGTTGAAAACCTCTCCATCTAAAGGAAGTGGTCCTCTATTCCATCCTCCATATCTTCTTCTATCGTATGTTTGTACTAGAGAACGATCATATATATATATATATATATATATATATATATATATATATATATATATATATATATATATATATATATATATATATATATATATATATATATATATATTCATTTCAGTTATGTTTTGAATTGTGTGTATGGTATTAAGTAATGCAAAGTTCTGTTCTATTGATTGTTATTATTGTTTATATTAAGCATGTGTTTTAATACTTTAATTATATAATTCATTCATATGTGCATGTATGTGTGTGTATATGAATGTATGTACATATGTATATGTGTATATGCATGTATGTGCATGTGCATGTGTATGTATGTGTATGTGCATGTGCATGTGTATGTGTGTGTATATGTATGTACGTGCATGTGCATGTGTAAGTGTATATGTGTGTATATCTGTATGTGCATGTGCATGTGTATGTGTGTGTATATGTATGTACATGTATATGTGTAAGTGTATGTGTATATGTGTGTATGTGCATGTATATGTGTATATGTATGTATGTGCATGTGTGTGTATGTGTATATGTGTGTGTACATATGTGCATATATATGTGTATGTGTGTGTATATATACATATGTGCATATGTATGTGTATGTGTATAAACATATACAAGTGTATGTATATGCATGTGTATATGTATGAAACATGCATGTACGTGTGTATGCATTTCCATTTTGCATCCATGTGCATGCATCTGGATGTGCATGCATGTGGATGTGCATGCATGTGGATGTGCATATACATGTATTTAAGTATATGTTAATGTGTGTATGTGTATATATATATATATATGCAATAATGCATGCATGCAAGTCTTTTTATGTGGTTGTAGAAATGTTTCTGCATATGCATGTGTATGTGTGTGTATGTATAAGTGTATGTGCATATCAATAAGTGTGAGTATGCTAACTAATGCAAAACACAATTCAAATGATATAGAAAGAATGGAAATTGCACTTACAATAGTTAGCCATATTTTTTGCTTGGTTAGCTTCTTGAATAACCTGCAATAAAGAGAGAGAGAGAGAGAGAGAGAGAGAAAGAGAGAGAATTCAAAGAGAGAAAGAGGTAGAAAGAGAGAAATAGAGATAGAGAGAGACAATCAGATAGAGATTAGGCAAAACAACAATTCTGCATATACTTGTTTCAGATCGTAAGCACAACACAATTGCGAACGTTGGAGAGCTCTTCGATCAGATGCGTGAACATGCCGATCCAATAGCCTCCAATGTTTTAATTTTTTTTTGTTAACAAGCCATCGTGTAAGTGATGGTAAGGCATCATAAAAAGCACTGCAATTGGCATCCCATAAGCGATGTTATTTACCATCGCTTATGTGATGCAAAAAAGCATCGCTTATGCGACACTTTTTTAAATCGTTGCTTGAGCGAACCTCACTTCGAGCGCCGCACATCCCATCACGCCACACGTCAAAAGAAACATTGTTTTGTTCGTCTTTTAATCGACGGTCCGCGCTCGACACTTCTTGTAATGCTTTTTGCAATTTTATATTGAAAAAATTATGTTGCTTTAACCATCCTATGCACCTCTATTCCTTGTAGTGCATTTTTTATGATAGCATCATATTCATATTGCATTGCAACCATCCAATGTTCAAAATTTTGTGCTTCATCAAATGAAACAAGTTCAATCTCATCACAGACACTAGATGCAGCCATAGCATAGCAATCTCATGCAAAAGAGGCACTATGAGAGCCTAAATGAGTACGATATGATAGAGATGCATCTAATTTGCTATCACGCAAAGTCTGCACTAGTCATTTTGGCATAGTTTTTGCCTCAATATCAGCTCTCTCATGAACAAGTGCATCATGCAAATCTACATCAGAAATGGAATGATCTGCATCATCACATGAAACCTGCAATGGCTGAGAGGTTGCCTCATTAGGACTGGCACTAGACTGTCCACTTGTAAAAAGAGGCAGCAAAGTATCATACATGTCTTTGGAGCTAACAGATGTCTCATTGGTACATGAAAGTAAAGTCTGAATAGCATCCTCCACAAAAACAACATCATGACTAATCAAAATGTGTTTAGTCTGTGGATGATACAGACGATAGCCTTTGTTTTCAGAACTGTACCCAACAAAAATACATTTTACTGCTTTATCATCCAATTTCCTACGATGTTGTTCATACACTAATGCATATGCCAGACAACCAAAAACATGTAGATAAGCAATAGATTGCTTGCAACCATGCCAAGCCTCATATGGAGTGATAGACTATAGTGCTTTAGTGGGACACCTATTAAGTACATATGTTGCACACATGACAGCCTCAAGCCAAAAACTATGTGGTAAAGCCTGACTCTTGACCATACACCTCTCCATCTCCACGAGTGACATGTTCTTCCGTTTAGCAACTCCATTCTATTGAGGTGGGTGTGACAGTGTACATTAATGTTTTATCCCACGTTCAGCCAGAAATGCACTAAAGTCACAGGACATATATTCCCCCCCTCCATTAAAATAAAGGGTGCCCATTTTACATGCTGATAGATTTTCAGCCAAAACCAAAAACTGTTTGAAGCACATGAACACTTCAGACTTTGCTTTCAATGGATATATCCATGCATGCCTAGAAAAATCATCAATGAAAGTCACGAAGTAAAGATAGTTTCCAAAAGAGGGTGTCTGCATAGGACCACAGACATCACTACGTACAAGCTACAACTTTGAGTAGCCGAATTGAACCATCTTTTGGAAAGGAGCAATGTTGCATTTTCCCCAAAATACAACTTTCATAGACATGTTTTTCGGGTGCTTCAAGTTTGGGGAAAGAGGACACCGTTTCATATTTCTACAGGGGTAGCAAACTAGCAAAATTCAGATGACCAAAGTGTGCATGCCAAAGCTTTGCATATGACATAGCCTAAGAATCATGTACTGCACATGCCGAATCATTCACAGAACTTTCATAGTCTATGAGCTTATACAACCTATGACATAAAATGCCAGAAGCAATAATCATGTCGCCATTTGATAGCTCATGAACTGTACATTTGTCATCAACAAATTTCAGAACCAAGCCAATCTTGGCTAATGCTGAAACTGATAACAGATTTTTCTTGATCCCTGGTACAAATAAAGCATATGACAAGGTGAAAGAACTACCATCAGCAGTAGTCAAAATGATTTTACGAACTCCCATGATAGGATAAGAGGAGTTGTTAGCACATGTGATAGTATTCTCTGTAGGCGCAGGCTCAAGTGAAGTGAAGAGACTACGTTGTGAGGTAATATGTTTGGTTGCCCCACAATCAAAATACCAAACATCTGAGTCTACTACAGACATACACTACTCATGAGAAGATGGGTCAAAACTATGAACATTAGTAAACACCCATTCCCTCATTGTGCACAAGATATGCACACTTTGTTTTCGGTGTAGAGGCCTCTGCAACAACCATTTTGGCCTCTTTCTTCTTTGCCTCTTTAGCGGCCAATTTTGGATAGCTCTTAATGACATGATCAGTTGCTTTACAATATTTGCAAAATAATTTTTGCTTTTTTTTATTTCTTCTCATCCTTTTCTTCCTTCTTCGAATGTGCAGCATTTGCAGATTTCTGCTTACTAGTAGAAGAGCTCCATTTTCCTTTGCGCTTCTGACTAGCTAGGAAAGCTTGATCTGCAACACGCATAATGGACCTATTCTACCTAGTCTAATCTTCCTGCAACAGAACAAAATCTAACTCTTCAAATGATAGGACATTTGGATTGCTTTTCATCATCAAACAAAGAGTAGAAGCAAAACTCTGATATGAGTCAGGGAGACCATTCAAAAGGGTTTGCACAAGTGAGCTATTTGGTATAACTTCATCAGTAGAAATCAATTGTTCCTTCAAGACCTTGATTTTTGTCAGAAAATTATCCATAGAATCACCTTCGTTCATATGCTCACTCTCCAACTATTTTCAGAGGTAAGCAATACGAGCCTCATTCCTAGCTTGGTACAATGTGGTAAGTGTATCCCAAGCATCCTTAGCTATTCTACAAGATTAAATGTGAGGAATAATGGCACGTTTGATAGACAAAGCTATTAATGCATGTGCTTGAGAATCTCTACTATCCCAATGAACTTGCTCTATAGTAGGTGCAATAGAAACCACAACACGAATAGGAATCTGTAGAATATCACCATATTCGACACCATCTCCATCAGCTCTAGTACCAGTATTTGCAATACCTATATTCATTAAGCATTCCCCACTGCTCCAATTCTAGTTCATCCTGATTCTAGGAAGCCCTTCTTCCCAGAGACAGATGCATCAAACTTCACCCTAGGGGTCATTCTATCCCAATATGGAGATGATGGACACCTACATCTAGTTGCATATCATTCAAGGAAATTTTCCCCTTTAGAGATTAATTATGAAATCCATGATAAATAACTTTTTGCCATAGTGGATGCATTTGATACCTAGCATCACCATCTAAAAGAAGCAGCTCATAATTTATTGTGTATATAGATCACAAGAACTTAGAGTATTTTATGACCACCCGCATCCTCAATAGAAGGAAATCTTGATGGAGTAACTTTTTATCCAGGTTTGACTTTGTCATCACATATTGTCCAAGATGTCAACAATGTTAGTTAGATGCCTTCTCCAGAAGATCTTACCTTGCAACAAAGAAGGGGGAAGAGGTCTTTGATCAACACAGGAGTGTATTACTCAAGCTTGAGCATCTCTAGTTAGTAGCTATCTCTTCAATCCATCATGAAGATTCAGCCTTGAATCATTTGATCTGTGATAATCTATCACAAGATGAATTGGTTTGTAACGTTAGCCAAAAAACTCAACAAGGAAAAGTCCAAGAAGTTAAGAAATTTTAAGAAAAGGATGGGTTACTATTCTATAAGAACCTATTATATGTCCAGGAAAGCCCAGGATCCAAGTACTTCAACAACGTCATGACAACCTTGCAACAAGAAGTTTTGAAGTGAATAAAACAATAGAACTCATATCAAGGGATTTTTGGTGGCCTCGAATATGGAAGGAAGTCAAAGGATATTTCCAAACCTGTGACACTTGTAATAGATCTAAGGTTTTGGGACATAAACTCATGGCCTCTTGCAACCTTTACCTATTCTAAAAAGGCCATGGGCTTCATTATCTATGGATTTCATCACAGATCTACCAAATTCAGATAAGTATGATGCCATCCTTGTTATAGTGGATAGATTTACAAAGATGGCACACTTCTCTAGCTATTATGGCAACCACAGGTGCAACCACTACTAGAATTTTTATTAGATACATCTTTGGGCTTCATGGATTGCCTGATGACATGGTCAGTGATTGAGGTCTGCAGTTCATATCTAGCTTTTGGAATAGTCTTTGCAAGCTCCTTGGTGTTTAAGTTAGACTATCTACAACCAATAAATCCACAGACTGATGGAAAAACAGAATGGGTAAATCAAGTCCTAGAACAATATCTCCGTTGCACCATCAACTATCATCAAAATGATTGGTGTGGGCTTTTACCCTTTGCAGAGTTTGCCTATAACAATAGTGTTCATACATCGACTAAGCAGACTCCCTTCTTTGCAAATTATGGACAACATCCAAGGATGGATATACAACTCTCAACTCATGTCAAGAACCTGGCTACCAAAGATAAGGCCCAATATCTCATGGATATTCACAAAGGACTCAAGGAAGAGATCCATTGAGCTCAAGAACAATATAAGTATTATGCAGATCAGCATCATGTTCAAAATCTATCCTATCACATTGGGGATAAGGTGTGGTTACTCAGAAATAATTTGCAAACTTTGAGGCCTTGTGCAAAGCTAGACCATCAGAGATTTGGTCCATTCACCATCTCGATCAAGATTCATCCAGTCACTTTCAAGCTCCAATTACCAAGTACCATGAGAATACATCCATTTTTCCATGTATATATGTTGGAACCATATCAAATTTCATAATTGAGGGAGGAAAGACCTAGTCCTTCACCACCTATCAAGATTGATGATCATGAAGAATTTGAAGTCGAGCATGTCCTAGATTTAAGAATATCATGAGGAAGATTGGAGTACCTTGTTCATTGGAAAGGGGGTGACATCAATGATGAAACTTGGAAACCTGTAGAGAACCATCACAGAGCACCAATCAAGGTTTGAGAATTTCATAAGAAAAATCCAATGAAGGTGAGATGAGAGCTCATGAACGCTCCTCATGGAACTTGTTTCTTGAGGGGGAGGTGATGTCATGGACAAAGGAAACCATCTTGAACCCCAGATTCCATGTGACTTCTATATCTCATGATTGGTTCAGAACTGAAGGAAGAGATCCATAGAGCTCAAGAACAATATAAATATTATGCAGATTGGCATCGTGTTCAAAATCCATCCTATCACATTGGGGATAAAGTGTGTTTACTTAGAAATAATTTGTAGACTTTGAGGCCTTATGCAAAGCTAGACCATTCAAGATTTGGTCCATTCACCATCTTGGCCAACATTCATCCAGTCACTGTCAAGCTCCAATTACCAAGTACCATGAGAATACATCTAGTTTTCCATGTATCCATGTTGGAACCATATCAAATTTCACCATTGAGGGAGGAGAGACCTAGTCCTTCAGCACCTATCGAGATTGATGATCATGAAGATTTCAAAGTCGAGCATGTCTTAGATTCAAGAATATTCCGAGGAAGAATGGAGTACCTTGTTCATTGGAAAGGGGATGACATCAATGATCACACTTGGGAACCCGCAAAGAACCATCACAGAGCACCAATCAAGGTTTGAGAGTTTCATAAGAAAAATCCAATGAAGCCAAGACCAAAGATCATGAATGCTCCTCATGGAACTTGTTGCTTGAGGGGGAGGTGATGTCATGGACAAAGGAAACCATCCTGAACCTCAGATTCCATGTGACTTCTATATCTCATTATTGGTTCAGAATTTGGAGAAACCAATGTTTCCATTGCATCCATAATGTGCCAAAACCCTAAGATAAATTGCCTTCTTGCTTGATTCTGACATCCAAAGATCGTGTTTCAAATTGATGAAATCATCGATGACATGATCAATTCGTAACGATGATGTCAGCCCAGGTGTTTATAACACGACCTTGGCTGTCAACCACGGATTGGTTGAAGTTAAAACCATTCAAGTTGAATGCCATAGTGCTGATACCTACTGCCTATGATGAACCACCCTTGAAAACCTATATAAGGAGGGGTTGGCCACATACATACTCAGTCTTGCCAATACCACTCTTGGGAGCTCAAGGAGTCGTGATTTCTAATTAAGTACTCTCCAAGTTCCACTTCCAATTCTTGTCTTGTTCCTTGTTCTTGTCTTGTCTAGTCTATTTCTTGGACATCTAGCCTTGTCCTCTTGTAATCTCATAGTACGAGATCTTGTCTAGTTATTTCTTGTATCTAGATCATCTCCTTGAAGGGAGTTCTTGTAACCAAAGATCTTGATTCATACTTATCAGTCCTAGGTTGTGGGACATCTTCTATCAGTTACATATTCTTGTATCATTTTACCTATGTGGGTGTTCTTGTAATCAGACATGTATTTCCAAAATCTTGTCTACTATGGTGAGAGAGCACAATATAGTGCTCCCCTGACACCTATCACATGTTCCATTAGGCTTATGTTTTAGTATATCCATTTAGTGCCTATGAACTTTCTTCTTGAAGAAAAATCACAAAAAGACCAAGTACCATTCTCCATAATTGCATCATATTTAGATTTCATAGTAACCATCTAATCTTTTAATTCTTTGATTCATCAAAAGAAACAAGCTCATTCTCATTACAAAGACTAGAGAAAACCATTGCATAAAACTCTATTGCAAAAGAAGCATTATAAGATCCTAAAAGATATGGTAAGGGTGTATCAAACTTGCTATCTCTCAAAGTTAGCAATAGCCATTTAGGCATAGTTGTCGCCTCTTCAATGTCAATTCCCTCATTAGTAAGTGCACTATGTAAAATTTCATAAGAACTAGAATGCTTTGCATCATCATTTTAATCCTACAAAGGCTAATAAATTGCCTCACTAGGAGTAGCATTTGATTCTCCATGTGTAAAAAGAGGCAGCAAAGTCTCATGCATACCTTTTGAGCTAAGTAATGTCTCCTTGGTACATGAAAAAAAAGGTCTGAATTGCATCTTCCACAAAAAAAACATTAGGACTAATGAAAATGCATTTCGTCTATGGATGATGTAGATAATGTTTTTTTCCTTTAAAATTGTACCCAAGAAAAATGCATTTCATAACCTTCCATTCACTACATTGTTATTCAGACACTAATGCATATGGGAGATAACCAAAAACACACAAATGAGAAACAGATGGGTAGCAACCATGCCAAGCCTCATATGGAGTGACATGTTTCAATGCTTTGGTGGGACACATCTTAAGTAAATTTTTTGCACACATAACCACCTCAAGCTATAATTTATGTGGTAAAGCTTGACTTTTGACCATAAACCTTGCCATTTCTATGAGACACATGTTCTTGCTCTCCAAAGCTCCAATTGGTTGAGATGTATATTGATGGAGAGTGTTAATCTCCAAAAGAACAAGCTATCCTTGATGTTAGAAAACCTCTACATACAAAATAACTCAAACCTTGATCAATTTTGGAAGTCCAATGCCAAATAATCAAGATTTGCATTAACTATGAAGAGAATCACTACACAAAAAAGTCTATTGCACATAACTCACTCATTGACTGATCAAATGTGTAAAGTTTTTAATGCAACTTTGTAGAAGGTGCCGTCTAAAGGTTGCACACCTTCTCCAAGTTAAAACATCTTAAAAGATTTAGTAGATCTTGAGAAATAATCCAAACAATCTACCTATGTCTGAAACTGTACTCCTGTATAGTCAACTTTGACACCTACAACTTCTTATGCATGGTTCTCCCAAACTAGATCCCGTTTATTCAAATGCTTTTAGACATAGATGGTTTACCTTTCAACTTAGATTTTGACTACTGATTTGTGTAAAACTTTACACTATTCACTGAGCTCTGATCAATTCTTTGACCATCGAGATTGCACCTCTTTTAGAAGACACTCATCACTTCTTCACATAAAAATGTTCCTACACATAATTCTCTCACCCTATTTACAATTTGGCTCTTAAATCTTAACCATAGATGCATTAACTATGAGATTAGACATCTACAAAAGGATTCTTAAAATGATCAAATACAGGAGGAGAACTCAACAAAATATCGGGCGCAACTTTTCTTCTACTCAAAAAATTTTACATCAGTTGATGAGAGATATCTACTTCAGTTCTAAAGTGTCTAATGACTCTTAAAACTTCTAATTCATCATATCTCATACATGCCTGACTTTTCTACTTGTTTATATAGGTGTTATGTACAAACTTGTGACCATTGCAAAAGTATAAGCATGTTTAATGTACATGTATATACAAGCCTTCATTCTCTGATTATGCTCGAACTCCAATCTTCATGTATTGAACTTCACTTCATCTTTTGATTTCAAACCTTTGTCAAAAACATCAATTGATCGTCTTCATGCACCAAAAACTCCCCCTCAATCATCAATTGAGGGCTTTTCCATCTTCTTTATACCTACCATGTTTTTGAATCTCTGTAGCTTTGGTCCATCCAAACTTTTGGTTACCATATCTGCAATCTGATCTTTTGTTGAAGTATGTATGACTACAATCTCCTTATCAATCACCTTCTCTCTCACAAAGTGATATTGAATCTCAATATGTTTGGTCTTGGCATGAAAATCAGGGTTAGCAGCTAGATACAATGAACTCATATTGTCTCCATGAATAGTGGGTGTACTTTGAATGATGTCAAAACTCTTCATGAGAGTCTTTAGCCATATTACCTCCTTTGCAACTTCAACCATACCTTTATACTCTTTGCAGCTTCAACCATACCTTTATACTCTGCCTCTGTAGATGACAAAGCAATTGTATGTTGCTTCTTAGAACACCAAGAGATTAGCTTATCTCCCACATAACACAAGTACCCATAGGTTGACCTCCTAGTATCAGGATTACATGCCCAATCTATATCACTATATATCTTGATGTTTGTATCTGATGTAAATCCATAATACAAACCTTCCTTGAGTGTACCCTTAATGTACCTGCAACCCAATGTTCTTTCCTAGGACAATGCATGAATTGAGACAACACTCCAACTGCATATGACAAACCAGGCCTAGTTAAAGTAGCATAGACCAAGCTACCCACCAAAATCTGATAAAGCCTCATGTCCTTGAATTCTTCTCCTCCATGTGTGCTCAATTTGTGATTCACCTCCATTGGAGTAGGTGCTACCTTGCAATCTTCCATTTTAAACTTGATTAATAGGTTCTTCAAATACCTTTCTTGAGTTACATATACTCCACGTTGAGTATATGAGACCTCCATGCCCAATAAATATGACAAATCTCCCAAGTCACTAATCTTGAACTCTCTCTCTCTCTCTCCATTTGCTTCTTGAGGCTTTGTATGCCCTTCTCATCTGTACCTATAAGAATTATATCATCAACATATATGCACATATAAATGAGCCCAGCATCACTTGCTTTGACAAGCAAGCTACTATGTGCTTTAGATACTTGGAAACCAAGTTCCTTTAGGAACTTGACAAGTCTATAATTCCATGCCCTTGGGGCCTGCTTCAAACCATACAAAGCTCTCTTGAGCTTACATACATATTTTGGATATCTTTTATCTTTGAATCCTTATGGTTGCTCCATGAAAACATCATCTCAAATGTACCCATTTAGAAAAGCATTTTTTACATCTAACTGACATAGCTTCCAACCTTTACATGCTGCAATGGCTATTAGTGTCCTTATGGTTCTCATCTTTGCCACAAGACTATAGGTCTCATCATAATCTATACCATATGTCTGAGCATACCCTTCCACAACAAGTCTAGCTTTATACCTAGACACACTTCCATTTGCATACCTTTTTGTTTTGTAGACCCATTTGCATCCAATGATCTTCTGGCTATTTGGTTTAGGAACCAAGTCCCATGTCTCATTGTCCATTAATGCATCATACTCTTCCTGCATAGCTTTCTCCCAATTTTCCTTACCTTTTGCCTCTTCATATGTAGAAGGGTCTTCCTCTACTTTCATCATGTAAGCATAATCTTTAGTAGTAAAAAAAGAAGTGTCATAGCTATACCTTTCAGGTTGCCATTTATGCCTTGATGACCTTTTGAGTTCTCCACTTCTTGAAGTTTTTGGTTCATCACATTCTGGATCAAACCTTGGCCTTTCTTCAACTTCAATTTGTGCTTCATTGTTCTCTTCTTCATCATATAATTGAATCTTTAATTTACCCTTTTTCGGATCCAAGGTTTCTTCATCACCTGCATGAATATTAAGTGTACTTGCATACCAAGTACCTTGCTCATCAAATGTAACATCCTTAGACACAAGGAATTGCTTTGTGGATGGAATCCACAACCTATAACCCATCTGCTTATCATCATAACCAATGAACACATACTTTTTAGCTTTAGGTTCCAATTTATGCCTCAACTGACATGGCACATATGCATAAGCCAAACATCCAAATACTTTGCAATGATCTAAGGTAGGCCTCTTACCCCACCAAGCTTCATATGGTGTCATACCGTGCAAAGCTTTACATGGTAACCTATTAACCAAGTATGTAGCTGTATTTACAACCTCAACCCACAAATAATTGGGATAATTTTTCTCCTTCATCATTGATCTTGCAAACTCAACAAGAGTTCTATTTCTCCTCTCTGCTACACCATTTTGTTGAGGAGAGCACCTACAAGTGTAATCACATAAATCATTAAAAAAATACTCTCCCCCTCCATCTGACGTTAGTCTCTTCAACTTTTGACCTGTGATTCTTTCTGCATACACATGATAATGTTTGAATGTATTGAATACCTCTGATTTATCTTTGATCACATATATGGTGATCCACCTGGTAGCATCATCAAAAATCACATTATATCTTGAACCATTAATGCTAAAGTCTTTTGATGGTCCCCACACATCTGTGTGTACCAACTCAAGCTTCTCTGAATACATAAATCCATGCTTATTGTATAATTGCTTATGAGCCTTACCTAATTGACATGCCTCACATCTATATGTCATATGTTGACCTACAACATTAGGTAATCCAAGCACTGAACCATTGTTAACCATATCCTTAATACCTCTTTCATTGAAATGTCCAAGTCTTTTATGACAAAGATCTAACTCAAAGATCTTATGTCCTCCATAAGTGAACAAGGCATGACCAACATTGCCTTGAATCTTCAATGTGAAGAGCCTTCCTTCTTTTTTCCCTGAAATAATTTGTTTATACCCATTGCTAGGGTCTTCCACAAAAACTCTAGCATTAGTGAACCTTACTTCATAACCTTTCTCAACAATTTTCCCTACACTTATCAGATTCTTTGGAATTGTAGGAACATACAAAACCTTACTCAGAAGAGTGCTCCCATCCTTAGCTTTCACTGATCCAATTGACTTCACATTGTGATTTGTATTATCACCTATTTGAACCACATGACTACTTACTTTATTCTCCAAATCAGTCATCAAAGCTATGTTTTCACTCAGGTGATTGCTACACCCTGAGTCAATGTAGAAGACTCTTTGATCTTCACTTTGTCTTTCACAAGTTGCATTCATGATTAAGGTTGAATCTTCCTTCTGATCTGAAGCATAGTTGTAGTAGGTATTGTTGTAGGATTGACTTTGAAAGCCTCTACCTACATTTCTTCCAAAGAAACCTCTACGACCTCTACCTCTGAAATTACCTCTCTCATTTCTATTACCTCTTCCTCTTGAATTAAAGTTCTGATTATATCCACCATTATTCTGATTATTATACCAACAATCCTGAGGTAGATGATTTGTCTTACCACAAATCCAGCAAGCTTTAACTCCATCTTTATTGCTTCTGCCTCTACCTCTTCGTTTTCCACCACCTCTTCCTCTTAGGAAGTTAGCTTGGCTAGTTGTGCTTTCATCTTCATTCAATTGTTGCTTGCCTTTGTTAAACTTCTTCTTGTCCTTTGAATACATTGCTTGACCTGTACTTTTATCAACATCACCTTTGACATCCTATTCAAAGGTTAGCATATGTCCTAACAATTGATTCAAGTTAGGAGTAAAATGATCTAATGACAATTCAGTAGATAAAATGAATGGATTTCATTTCTCATCTCCTCTCAAGCCTGTGAGGATTTGCCTTACAAACTTGTCCTCTTCAATATCTTCATCAACTACTCCTAATGCATCTCCAATGTCCTTCATCCTTGCTACATAATAAAAAATGGATTGAGAAGCCTTCTTCTTGAATGTGATAAACTCTGCCCACAAAGATGCCTTCCTTGACTTTGTAGTGTTTTGGAAATGCTCCTCCAAAATCTCACTTGCACTGTCAAGTCCTCTAATATGAGGTAGCAAGTAATCATTTACTCCTATGTATATAATGCTCCTTGCTTGAGCATCCTTCTTCATCCATGTCTTCAAATTTGTGAGCTCCTCCCTAGTTGAAACACTAGGATCTTTAAATTCTGGTTCTTCTTCTTCACTTGTAAAGTATCCATCAAGTCTTTGCTCATAAGATAAGCTTCCATCCTCATTGACTAGGATGGATAGTTTTCTCTATCCAATTTCTCTATCTGAAGAGAATCTCCCATCCTTTCTTCACTTGTTTATTAAATTCTTGAAGCTTTATGAGAAATAAGTGTAGCTTTACTTTGAATGCAGCTTCTTTTTGTCCTCTTGATAACTTCAAGCCTCCTTCTCTAGCTTTCACTTCAAACTTTCACCTTTTGAATCTTCAAAGGTTGATTTTTGTATAGCTGCAGCAATCGAGGTCCTCCTTTCTTCAATTTTGATGATTCCTACTCTAATACCACTAATGGAGAGTGTTAATCTCCAAAAGAACAAGCTATCCTTGATGTTAGATCACCTCTATATCAAGAATAACTAAAAACCTTGATCAAGTTTGGAAGACCAATGCCAAATCATCAAGATTTGCATTAACTCTGAAGAGAGTCACTACACAAAAAAGTCTACTACACATAACTCACTCATTGATTGACCAAATGTGTAAAGTTTCTGATGAAACTTTGTAGAAGCTGTTGTCTAAAGATTGCACACCTTCTCCAAGTTAAAAAATCTCAAAAGATTTAGTAGATCTTGAGAAATGATCCAAACAATCTACCTATGTCTGAAACTGTACTCCTGTATAGTCGACTTTGACACCTGCAACTTCTAATGCATGGTTCTACCAAACTAGATCCCATTTATTCAAATGCTTTTAGCCATCAATGGCTTACCTTTCAACTTAGATTTTGACTCCTCATTTGTCTAAAAATTCACACTATGCACTAAGATCTGATCAGTTCTTTGACCATCGAGATTGAGCCTATTTTAGAAGACACTCATCACTTCTTCACATACAAATGTTCCTACACATAATTCTCTCAGCCTATTTACAATTAGGCTCTCAAATCGTAACCATAGATGCATTAACTATGGAGTTAGACATCTACAAAAGGATTTTTGAAATGATCAAACACAAGGAGAATTCAGCAAAATACCGGGCACAACTTTTCTTCTATTCAAAAACTTTTACATCAGTTGATGAGAGATGTCTACTTCACTTATAATGTTTCTAATGACTCTTACAACTTCTAATTCATCATCTCTCAAACATGCCCCGACATTTCTACTTGTATATATAGAGGCTATGTACAAACTTGTGACCATTACAAAAGTATAAGCATGTTTAATGTACATGTATATACAAGCCTTCATTCTCTGATTATGCTCTAACTATAATCTTCATGTATTGATCTTTGCTTCATCTTTTGACCTCAAAACTTTTTCCAAAACATCAATCGATGGTTGTCATGCAGCAACATATATGGCACTGTATAGTGATGATGTATCCCATGCTCAGCTAGAAATGCATATAATCCCCTCCTTGATGAGAACACATAGTGCTTACTATACATGTTGATAGATTTTTAGCCATATTCAAGAACTTTTTAAAGCACATAAAGACTTTAGATTTGCTTTAAATTGATAAAACCATGTATACCTATAAAATCATCAATGAATGTGAAGTATAGGTAATTCAAAAACGAAGGTATCTCCATAGTGCGATAAGCATCGTTGTGAACAACCTACAATTTACGTGCAGCTTTAAACAAACCATCTTTGAAGAAGGAAGAACGCTCCATTTGAACTAAAATATAGCCCTTATAACCATGCTTAGAAGGCACCTCAATTTTGGGCAAAGAGGAAGCCATTTTAGATGTTTAAAAGTGATGCAAACTAACATAATTCAGATGACCAAAGAATGCATGTGAACATTTTGCATCTAAAATAACCTATGAATCATGAATTACACATGATAAATCGTTCTCAAACTTTGCATAATCTATGAGCTTATACAACCCATGACATAAAATTCCAGAAGAAATGATATCATCATTGTTTTAGAGGTTATGAAATGTACAAATTGTGTCAACAAATTTAACAACCAAGCCAATTTTGGAGAGTGCTAAAATTTATAATAGATGTTTCTTGATCCCTGACATATATAAGGCATCTCATAGTCTGAAAGTGAAAGTACTACCATCAGCAGCAGTCAAAATGATCTTTCCAACTCTCATGGAATTACAAGAGGAATTCTTAGCACATATGATAGTATTCCCTATAGGAGTAGGCTCAAGTGAACTGAAGAAATTATGATGCAATGTAATTTTCTTGGTTGCACCACTATCTAAATACCAAACATCGAAGTCTACTATAAACATAGACGTCCCATGAGAAGACAGGTAAGAGTTGCAATGAGTAGGAAATGCCCATTCTTCATTTAAACAAGGTTAGGAGACTCTACTTTAGGTGTATAGGCCTCTCTAGCAAGCATTGGAGCCTCTTTCTTCTTTTCCTCTTTTGTTGTCAGTTTAAGACAACTCTTAATGGCACGATCATTTGCCTTAGAATACTTCCAAAATTGTTTCTAATTTTTTTGTTTTCTTCTCTTATATTTCTTCCTTCTCCAACTCTTCAGCATTAACAAATTTCTACTTACTAGGACACAACCTTAATTTTCCTTTTCCCTTTTGATTAGTGAAGTGATTCGATGGCGATGCACCACAGTGTGCTTTCCTTCTCGAGAGCTACACGACAATATCCTCAGAGTAGAAAACTGAGCTCGTGGGGTCTCATACAGTACTCCTAACAGAGGCTGTAGTAAAACATAGCACATAGGGAGCATGAAGATAGACTTCTTAGGTCTTACAAATGTGGTCGAACTTATAGTTTGTGGCTGACCAAACCACTGTATGTTTTATTAAAGAACATATACAAAGAAGCGTCTAGTGGTCATTTGGGCTTTCACATGAACACTAACGGTAACAATCTCCCACTAAAGGCCAATATGGCCAAAGTAACTATGGGAGAAAAATAAAGAATGATAAAGAATACCTGAGTGTAAGTATACAAAGTATACCTCCCACCTGATAGGCATGTTACACTGTATACAAGTGACTGTGTAAGTTCATGAATCAAGTAACCCCCATCAAGTGATAGCAGTGTCGAAAGCTATCTTGTGGTAGAGCTTTAGTCAAGCCATCTGCATCATTATCTCGACTGTGAACCTTCTAAAGAATAATGTGCTTAGTGGCTAAGCAATCTCTCATTAAGTGAAACCTCACCTCAATGTGCTTGATCTTTGCATGATAGACCGGATTCTTAGCCAAAGCAATGCCATCTGACTGTCACTGAGCAAATGAGGTACATGCTAAGGTAAACCCATATTACAAGCAAGACGATAAAGCCACAATGCTTCCTTGCATGCCTCACTTGCTGCAACGTACTATGCTTCAGTGGTGGAAACAACTGTATATTCTTGAAGATGAGAGCTCCAAGAGATAGCACCTCCAGCAACATGAAAAATGTAACCTGACGTAGACTTATGATTGTCTACACAACCAGCATAGTCAAAATCTGTGTAATCAATAATGGATGCTTTCCCTCAGCCTAAGCATAGACACTTGTCCTTAGTGCCACTCAGATATCTCAAAATCATCTTGACCACTTCCCAATGTTTCTTGCCAAGATTAGACATATATTTGCTCACAACTCCCACTACAAATGCAATGTCTGGTCTCGTAGCTACCCTAGCATACATGAGACTACCAACAGTAGATTGATAAAGAATTTTGGTCATGAATTCCTTTTCCTCATATGATTTGGCGCAATCATCCTTGCTCAATTTCACATATGTGGGTAAAGGTGTACTCAATGCTGTTCCACCCTATATATTGAACCTGTGAAGTACTTTGGATATATACTCACTTTGAGACAACTATATGCATCTTTTACTCCTGTCACGAGTAATATGCATGCGAAGAATATGTTTGGCATCCCCCAAATCCTCCATATCAAATGAATGACTCAACTTCTTTTTGAGAATTGATAAGTCATAAGAGGACTTCCCATCAACATAAAGTATCAAGCATATCCAGCTGCCATCTGAGCATCTCTTTGTGTAGAGACAATGATCCTCATTCCTTCAAGAATAGCCTTGGGACTTCATAAAAGCATCAAACTTTTGGTACCATTGTCTAGGGGACTGTTTAAGTCCATACAAGCTCTTCTTGATTTTACAAACTAGACTTTCCTTGCCAGGAACTACATAACCCTCTGGTTGTTCCATATAGATCTCATCCGTAAGATCTCCATGCAAGAAAGCAGTTTTCACATCCATTTGGACTAGCTCTAAGTCCTCCATTGCAACAAATCCAAGCAACATGCGCCAGGTAGTCACCTTGACCACTGGAGACAAGATTTCCTCAAAATCAACACCATGTTGTTGCTTAAAACCCTTTGCAACAAGTCGTGCTTTATACTTTGGAGAAGCACTATCTAATGTGAATTTCAGCTTATATACCCATTTACATGGTAAAGCTTTCCTACCCTTTGGCAAAGGTACTAAATGCCAAGTACCATTTTTGTGAATAAAATCCAACTCACTCTTCATGGCATGCTCCCACTTGACATGATCCTCTATCTGCATAGCCTCGTTGTAGCAAGAAGGCTCACTAGCATCTATTAGCATAAAAAAATCTAAACCTGGAGCATATCTATCAGGTGGATGTGAGACACATGTAGAACGTCTCAATGGTTGTTGAACAAGAACATGTGTAGACTGATTTGAATGGACATTCTCTTGAACATCCCTGTGTGCAACATTTTTATGCATGCTAACTAGAGGACTAGTATCCTCAAACACCACTTTTCTCATTTCAACCTCCTTAATGGGTTGTTTATGCATCTTAGAATCATTGAAAATGACATCACTACTTCTGATCGCTAATCGTGTTTCAAGATCCCATAAGCGATATCCAAATTATCCTTCTCGACCATATCCAAGAAAAATGCATTTCTTTGACTTGTGGTCCAACTTTTGTGTAAGACTCTTGAGTATATGAACATATGCTTCACACCCAAAAACTCCAAGATGATCATAATATGGTGGCTTCTCTGTCCATAAGTCTTGTGCCACTTTCACACGTTTGGTAGTACTAGGTGAAAGGTTAATCACATGAACTCGAGTCAATGCTGCTTTTGCCCAAAAGCCTTGTGAGAGGTTTGCATGATGCAACATAGAAACTACTCTATCTTGAATAGTTATATTCATCCTTTCAGCTACACGATTATGTACTAGGGTATAAGGAGCTGTAAACTCTCTATGAATCCCTCTAGACTGACAGAAAAGGCTGAATTCATGTGAGGTATACTCAACCCCATTATCTGAACGTAAAGCCTTAAGCTTAGTTCCTTTTTCAGTCTCAACTAAAGCAAGCCATTTTTTGAAAGTAGGGAATACCTCATCCTTCGATTTGATAGGATATACCCAGACTTTTCTAGTAGCATCATCTATGAAAGTGACAAAGTAAAGAGAACCACCTAAGGACCTAGTGGGCATGGAACCACACACATCTGTATGAACGAGATCTAAAGGCTGAATTGAAGAGTCAAGTGCGTTCTATGCACATTTTTGGTTTGCTTTCCATATTGACAATGCTCACAAAATGAAAAATCAGAGAAAGATAACATAGGTAAGTAGCGAGAACGAGAAAGATTTTCCATTCCACTACGAGATATATGGCCCAAACAACCATGCCAAATACAAGCCATAGGCTGTTCAATAACAACTAACAAGTGTTCTTTCTGTGATATAAATAAAGGATAAAGTGAGCCATCTTTGCTTCCTTTTGCAATAACCATATTGCCCTTTGATATACGAAAGGACTGAGCATAGAAGACCACCTTGTAACCAAAGGTCATCAAGTTGACCAACTAAGATCCAATCGAATGATAACTGAGGTACATGGCGTACAGTATGCATAGTAAATTTTGAACCATCAATGAACTGCACAACCACATCTCCAATCCCCACAACATCACACTAGTAAGAGTCACCAAGTCTCACGGTACCAAGAGACTTTGCTGCATAATTAGAGAACCATTCTATATGTGGTGTCACATGGAAAGAAGCACCAGAATATAGCAGCCACGTATGGGAAAGAGAATTAGCCATAAGAGTCTCAGTTGGCACAATACTATCAAGTGTCAACACATCAGCATCATCAAAAATAGCATTAATTTCTTCAATCTTCATAGTCAAAGTAAAAAACACTAGCACTAGACCTTGATCCACCAGATGTGCCTGAGACCTCTGATGTTATGATGGTGGAGAATCGACTAGAATGATAATGGAACTAGAAGAGTCAAGACACCAACAAATAAGTGTATCAAGAAGCAAATTGACCACTGTATAGTTGACTAAACAAAAAATGTAGAAAAATTTTGCGAGAGTATCCTCTGCAAAATGAGCATATGACCAGTGTCAAAATATCATAAAACTGCAAGTACTGACATGGTTACCTGTATAGTGAATCATTGACTCCACTGCATATAATCAGTTACCCAATAGAACCAACTAGGCTTACCGAGCACCTATGAACAACTATCATACATCTCGTATGGCAAGGCTGGGTAAGTCTTCAACTTGCATCACCGAAGAGACCCCGACATCTGGGTGTCTCCCAGTGACAAAAACCTCACCATGACCCTCTTTATCAAATGTAAAAGGCTTTATGAAAAAAACGTAACTGCTATATCAATGACCACATGGACGTACATAAGCGATATCCACAGAAGCATAAATCGTGTGTACGTGCTCAATATATGTAGTAAAATGACACTAAAAGCTGAATGCACAGCCCAAAAAATAGCCAACAACATCTGCAAGTGTTTGTCAACTCTGATGTTTTATGCTCAAAAACCTGCATAAATTTGTAGCGGCTGCTCCCACCAAAACTGAAAACCTTTTGAGAAACCTATAGTTTTATGAGAGTGGCTGAAAACAAAGCCCCAAAGGTTGATATTTATTGTTGAAGAAGTACAAAGAATACTCTTTTCGATTTTCTTGAACCTACGTGAAGAGGACTATGTGCGAAGGTACTCCAAAATGGCTCCAAAAGACACCCCAAAAATGCTTCAAAAACAGGCTTTGAAAGCAAAGAATGAAGCTTTGAGGGACTAAAAAATATTCAAGATAATTTCAACCTTAGTCTTTCCCCTTCTTTAGACACCACAAGAATGTAGCTTAGTGGCAAGAGATTGCCACAATTAAGCGAGTTCTGGGGGGAACAGTACTGGGATGGGTGGCCTCCCAGGAAGTACTAGGAACCTCTATCTTCCTTGATCGTTGAGGTCCTCCCTCGCACGGAGCCAATGGCACCAATGGTGACTTCGGTGAATCAGATGAAAAGGTATGTCAAGGTCTATGCCTTGGTCACTGCCTTAGTCATAAGCCTTGGAGAAATTCGAGGGGGATGCTCGCTTTGCTCACACAAAAGGAACAAAGATTTTGCGTCGAACTGCTCTGATACGAGTGAAGTGATTGGATGGCGAAGCACCACAATGTGCTCTCCTCCTTGAGCACTACACGACAATATCCTTGGAGTAGAAAACTGAGCTCCTAGGATCTCACACAGTATGTTTGTGGTTGACTAGACCACTATATGTTTTATTAAAGAACATATACAAAGAAGTGTCTGGTGGCCATTTGGCCTTTCACATGGTGTCACTCTAGCACAATGGCAAGTACCAACGTGAGGAGGTTCACCTAATAAATTTCAATCCACGGAGATGTGAGAACCGGTATGAAGACCGAGAGCAAGTGAAGTGCACAAGTGCATGAGTGAAAGCACACAAGCATGCACACACATCCACACAGACATGCACACAAGGTAAGAACAAACAGTGGAACAATGGAAGGACTTTGATTACAAAAGAACTCTCTTACAAAGCTCAAATCTACAACAAACTAACCTCAAAAATGATCTCTCCAGCCCTTTTTATAGTTTTTTGAGTGGTTTTGGCCCTATCTAGACCTAGTGTCCAACCTAGTTAAAAATTAGGTTCTAGGGATTATTTGGGGGCTCAAATGGAGTCTAAAAATTATGAAAATTGGTAGGATGGTAGTTCTAATACTCCTCAACCTGGAGGACTCCTAGGCTTGACCAAAATGGAGTTGCAAAAATGGAAAATGGCATTTGCAATGGTTTTTAGTGATAAAAATCACTATTTTTATAGGGATTTCTTTTGAAAATTTGACATTTGCTTCTTGGAGCTCCCTACATGCTCCTTCTTCTTGTGTGTCCACTTCCTTGATGTGCTTTCATGCTTGTGCTTGTCCTTGAGTGTCAAAACTCCCCTACCTCTTGAGTCTATCGTCCGTGATAGAACCTTGTTGGAGTGGTTGTTCCATGTAGTACTTTGAGAGGTAGTGTCCTTCATATATCAACAAGAGCGGTCCATCTTCCAAATGTAGCTCGATCTAGTTCTTCAATTTTCCACTGCTAGCCAATGCGAGAGTTGGTCCCCTTATAGGTAATTCTTCCTTGGAATTTAGCTAGATGGTGTATTTTTGTGCTTTCAAAGATTGTTAGTTGCTCCAAAGAGGTTGTCAAGATTGATCGTGAGCAGTTGTCAATTGCGAATGACTTCATAGATACTGACGTTGTACCCATGATGTCCTTGGATCTTTGAAAAAGATTTGCATAGTAGGATGCCAAGTACTTTTGACTAGTTTCGAAAGAACCAAGAGAATGTGTGACCTCTGGATTTGTGAGCATGCAATTTTCTAATGCTAGTAATACCTTGTTCATGTACCCAAACTTCAAGAAGTTGGCTTTTAAGGTTTAAGTTGACTGCCTGGTCATAGATCTAGTCTTGACCCAAGACAAGTGGTTCTGTAAGGTCCTCATCTTCACACAATAGCATTTTGACTCTTATTGGAATGTCTTGAAGATAGATGGGAAGCTCTACCTTGCCCAAACACGGGGTTTCCACACCTCTTAATCCTATGAGATAGGCTTCAATGTAATTGATGTTCAATTGTAGATCTTGGTAGTATGAAACTCTAACCGCACTAGTTGTTGCACTGGAGTCAATCAATGCTCTCACAGTTCATACACTCTTCCCTTGTCCTATTGCTATGGTCACAAAGGGATGTCGGTGAATTATTCGAGAAGTAATTGCAATTGATGTTTGCCACATGGCCATGTGGTATCTTGGGGCCTCAGGATTGACATCTATGCCTAAGCGCCTTAACTTATTTTGCCTGATGCGCTCTCTGGCCTCTACCTGTGCCTCTTCTCTGACCGTTAACTCTTCTTCTTTTCGCTTCTTAGTAGTGTTGAGTCTCATTAGCATATCCTCTGTAAGAGGTTCTTGATACAACTTGACTCGACATCCACTGATATAGTTTGGCAGGATATCACCTTCTAGTGTGGCCAATTGAACTGCACCACTAGTGGAAATTCTATTAATGATCATGGGTCCATATCCTCTTTTTTCCAATTTATGGGCTTGTTGCTTTAGTGTATAAACCAACACTAGGTCTCCCTCTTTCAGTCCTTTATCCTTAATGTGTGCATCAAAGTATGTATTTTGCCTTTTCTTTGCAGCATAGATGCCTGCAGCCGCTCATAGCCTTGTCTCACCTAAGCGTCCTAGATCAAAGATCCTAGAGGATAACTCATGTCCATTCCACTCATGCTCTTGTGCTACTTTTAAAGTTGGTATTACGAAGTCCAATGGTAGCACAACATTTTGTCCGAAGACCATCTGAAATGGGGTGGCATTGAGTACCATTTTATAGGAAACTCAGTAAGCCCAAAGAGCATGATGAAGTTGTTTGTCCCAATCAGAGCATTTGTTATTTACCAGTTTTGTCAATACATTACATAGGATCTTATTTGTGCTCTCGGCTTGTCCGTTAGCTTGTGGATAATAGGGGACAAACTTCTTATGTATCACCAAGAATTCTTGGAGAATATTCTCAATGACTTCATTCAAGAAGTGTGTGCCTCTATCGCTCACTAACTCTATTGGTAATCCGTATCTGGTGAACATGTTCTCAAATAAGAACTTAGCCATTGTTTGAGCATCATTCTTTGTTGTGGCTTTGTCGTCCACCCACTTCGTAAGGTAATCTGTGGCTACAATAATGTACTTTGCATGGGAGTTTCTAGCTGGGGGGTTGATAGGACCTACAAAGTCTATACCCCATTTCAAAAATGCACGTCCTCCCATCATTGGCCTCAAAGGCATCTCATCTTTTCTAATTGGGTACTGGGCATGTTGGCATGTGTCACATGTCTTCACATAGGTATGTGCATTGATATGAAGAGTGGGCCACCAAAGTCCTGAGAATAGAATGGTCTTGATTACTCAATCAGGTCTGAAGTGTCTACCGGCAACACCATTGTGTGCAGTTTTTAAGATTTTCAAATAGTCAGATTCATGAACGCATAATCTTAAGTAACCATCTTTGCCTGTTCGGTATAGGTTTTCTCCTATTAAGGCATAGTTGAGAGCCTCTTGTTCCATGCTTCGTTTTCTTGCTAGACTTGCCTCACTGGGTAACATTCCTATTCTCATAAATTCTACCAATGGACTGCTCCAATCTGGAATTAATGACACATGATAAAGCATGCTCCACTGGGTGTCTCTCTTGGCACATTGGACAATTCTTAATCCATTCATGTATTTCTTTGTCCATGCTAGGCCAATACACTCCTAAACGTTTTAGATTTTGCAAAGTTTGTTGTTTAGAATAGTGATTCCCTAGCAATCCTTCATGGGCTTGTTGCAACCAACTACTATGTTCATCATCCTCGACACAACAAGCTAGTGCACCCTCTGTATCTTGTTTATACATGCTGCCTGGCCAATATTTGATAGTTTTGTGATCTTACAATTTCATCCTTGTTCATCTGCACATTCCTATTCGCGTGACAGGTACCAACTTATTTGCCCATTTAGGAACAACTTCTAGATCGAACAGATAAGCGTTGGGCAATTCATCAGACACTGTCTGTGGTGGCTCTCTTGAAGTGATGCAAGAAAGGTGATCCACTCTGAGGTGGGTTCTACCTTTCCGGACAACAACTTTGAAATCGTATTCCATTAGTAAGAGAAACCATCTTACTAAGCATCCTATGTTGCAAGGTTTATTGACCAAATATCATAATGCTTGATGATCAGTGAAGAAGTTCAACTTGTTGGCCAATAGATAGTGTCTAAACTTATTCACATCATATACCATGCCTAAACCTTCTCTCTCGATTGTTGTATAATTTCGTTCTGCTACATTGAGTTGTCTACTTGCATATGCTATAGGCAAATCTAGATTGCCTTCACCTGTGGGTTGTGCTAGCACACATCCTATTGCATGATTGGATGCATCTACATGGGCATGAAATGGTTTAGTCCCATCAGGAGTGGTCAGTATTGGTGCTGTGCACAAACGTCTTTTTAGCTCATTGAAGGATTTTTCACATTCATCATTCCACTCAAAATTTGTTAGCAAGGCATAAAGAGGTTTAGCTATGATTGCATACATGTGGATAGACCTATGGTAATATCCACAATGACCCATAAAGGCTTGTACCTCTTTAACATTCCTTGGCCTCGGTAGCTCTGCTATGGCTCTTACTTTATCCTCATCTGTAGATATTCCATTCTTAGAAACAATATGACCTAAGATTTTACCTTGGCGTACCATAAACACACACTTCTTTGGGTTCAGACAAACTCGATATTCTCTACACTTGTTGAAGATCTGTCTGAGCTCAGGGATGTGGAGTCTTCTTTCTTGGGAATGAGCGCATAAATCATCCACATATACTTCTAAGTTCTTTCGCAAGAACTCTTTGAAGACATGACACATGAGCCTTTGGAATGTTGCAGCTGCATTGGTGAGCACAAATGTCATCACAAGAAATGCAAAGATTCCCCACTCTGTGGCAAAGACCATTTTCTGTTGATCTTCTGGGGCAATGGCTACTTGGTTGTATCCTAAAAATCCATCCAGGAAGCTATACACTTCCTTGCGTGCAACATGCTCCAATAAATGTTCAGTGATTGGAAGCGGATAACTATCTCTTATCATGGCGATATTAACTTTTTTAAGGTTAATACACACTTGCAACTTTCCATTCATTTTTGGCACCACTACAATGGAGGACACCAAATTACTATGCTCAATCTCATAGATAAATCCAGCTTCAATCAATTTGTCGATTTCTTCTTTTATTTTAGCTGCATAGGTGTCATTATATGTGTAGGGCTTCTATTTGGTGGGCTTGGCATCTTCTATCATGGGGATCATATGAGAACAAATTTTTGGATGTACTCCCTTCAAGTCTCTATAGTGCCACACAAACATGTCCCTATATTCCCTTAATAAGGCTACCAACTCTACTTCCTCTTCTTTACTTAGGTCATCTCCTATGTACGTACATCTCTCTTTGTTCTCTTCAATGATTACTACGATTTTTTTTGGTCTTTTCTTTGTTATCATATGCTTCTCCTGTGGTGGCCTCCCTCTTAGGCATTTGTACTAAAAATTTTCAGTCCTCAACTTCATATTTCTTGAAATTCTCTAGTACTTCGAACAATGGTTCCTCCTCTTCTTCTTTCATTACTTTTCTTTTCTTTTTCTTTTGATCACCTTCACTTCCATCCTTTGAGTTTAAAGCTTTGATGCTTGTGAGAGGTTCTTCATTTTTTTTGTGTAAATACTCCTATGTCTTCTAGATAGTACTCCTTTGAAATAAAGCAAATATCCATCACAATGGACTCTAGATTGTCATCATTCTCTCCTTCTTCTATGATGTAACTAGCATCGCATTCTTCTAGCAAGGGCTAAAACATGAACACTGAAATATCATAACCCTCTTCATCACAATGAGGTGTCCACTATTCTTCATTGACAGCAATGTCCATGGTGGCTAAGATTTCTGCCCAGCCATGAGGCTCAAATTCCTCATTTGGAAAGATCATTGGTGTATAGATTGGGTCTTTAATTGGTCTCCCTCCTTGAGAAATTCCTGTTTCTCTCGCTTTTTGGCATTTTTTCTCTTTCTTTGCAACCTTGCACATCCACAAATGAGTATCTTCATGCATCCAAGATGGATCAGATGACCTTTTAGAATGCACCAAGATTGAATCTTCATGCGCCTTGTGGATAGGATTCCATTGTAGGGGTGGTACATCTCTGAAGGTGTAATCCTTCAAATTGACCTTGGTTGTGATCCCTAAGTGCTGCAAGTGCAAGCAATTGGTTCCCCAATCTTGTACAACTTGCAGTTTTCATAGAAAGGGTCTTCGTAGGATCATTTCATAGGTATTGGTTTTACCAAAGTCACATATAACAAAGGTGTGTTCAAACTCTACACCACAAGTTGTTAGAGTTATCCCTTCTAACAATCCTAGAGGTCTTTCCACATGGCCATCAGCCATCTGAAGCTTCATTCTAGTTGGTGTTAATGCAGGTTTACCCCATTGCTTCCACAAGGAGGTGGTCGCAATAGCAACACCAACACCTAAATCTATGATCGCTTTGATTGTGTAAACTTGGTAGGTGATCAGAGGATAAGTATTAACTTCTTCACCTTCACTCATGTCCCCTATTTTTTCTAGAGGTATCTCTAGAACTTTTTGCTTAGAGCCTGCTTTTGAGATCTTCGAATCAAGTTCTGGAACTTGATTTGCCACATGATTCCATAACTTGGGTTTTACTTTGAGTAGCTCTTCTAAAGTGAGATGACATTGAAACTTAGTGTTCTTCATGACTTCAGTGTGTCTTAGAACCACCGAGTCTTAGTTTCTGATAAATATTGTGGGAGCTCTGATCTAGAGAGATTTAGATTCCCATGGGCCTATGAACTGTGGCAACAATTGTAAAGCATTGATTCAGTTGTTGACCTTTCTTCTCCTCGTTGCTCTACTTGGTCTCCATAAATAGATGGAATGTCTTGTGGAAATTGATCGTGAAGGTCATCAATCTCAAGAATAGGAGGGGAAACATCCTTCTCCTTGGCCCATTTCCCTTCTTGTATTTCCCGCAAGAACTTTTGAGTGTGCTCTTGAATTGAAAGAGGTTCTCCATCATCTATGGAGTCCGGAACATAGACTTTCTTTGGTGGTGAGAGTTCTCTTTCAACAGTTGGTTGAGCCTGTGGAGGTAAAGAAACTTGCCTTTTATTTACCAACTACTCTAATCTATATAGTAAGCCCTGGAAGTGCAAACCTGGTGTAAGATCATTTGTCTGATTGAACAATTGATTGGACTCGAACATAGCTTGAACTAGTTACACCATTTTTATGCACATTTTTTTCGTTCAATCTCTAAATCTGCTCTAGGGTAGCTCTTGTCGAGGTTTTTAGGTGTTGGCCCTTCTTGAAGTCAAGCCTGCTGTGCCTTGAAGTTCATGTCCAAGTCTTCTAGGGTTGGATCGGCAAGAACATACCTTGATTGTGGTCTATTTACAATGGTTGGTGGGTGTGGGTGAGGTTGGGGATGAGGTGGTGTGGATGGAGTTTTAACATGCGAGGGATTTTGAGAGGCAATATCTTCTATTTCTGTTTTTGCGTCTTTCTGGCTTTCTTCTGGTTTGGATAACTTTTTGGTCCACTTACGATTGGCCCTCTCTCTAGTATCCTTCCATGTTCTTGTTTTTCTCTTACTAGGCTCTCTTGACTCACTTGGCTCAGAGCTTGAATCCCCTACTAAGCCCACTACATTAACGCGTGTAACCTTTGGTGCACTAAAGGGATGTCCGGGACAATCTCTTAGGAGTTGTTCTTTGCCACACTTAGGACAAAAGACTTGTATTGTGATGTTCTGCCCTTGTATCGGAGCTGGAGGATAGGGGCATTCGTGAATGACATGGTTTCCCTGATATCTGGAACATGGTCCTCTAGGGACTTATGGTCCTGTTTGTTTCACTTGGGGCCTAGGGTTAGGACTCGTATACATGAGATTCACATGTTTTGGTCCATACGGGTTTGCGTATCCCACATAATCATAGTATTGCTTCATATAGATCTAGTCATATTCCATCGGGCTTGCGTCATAACAATGAGAATCTCCTTGGGTCTGATCAAAACCTTGATTTGATGTTTCAAAACTGATCAAAGGTGTCACTGCTATTAGGGCTTTTTCTAGGCCCCCTTCCAATTGGGTTTACCTTACGGGAACTACATTCTATGGGTGGGGTGGTTGTGCTCCTAGTACAAGTTGAGGTTGGCCATATCCTCCATGTTCATACGGTCTAACTACTCCTTGTGGTCCTGGACATGGGTTATACCTAGGAACTTCTTTGTCTTGTTCTCTAAGAGAGTACCAGTATGGTCTACATTGAGGTGGTACAAATGGTCATGGCTGTCTATTCATTGGATAGTTTTCGGTGTTGTAGTTGATGTACTTCTACTCACTATAAGAGTACATGTTAGGCTCCTGAGTTGGTTGTCTATCATAAGGGTAAGGTTGTGATAACCCTAATCCTTCTCCTGTGCAAACATGAGATGGATGATCTCCACTGCAAAGTGTGCAACTTCCTAACATTGGCACTCTCAAGGAGGAGTTCTGGTAGTTCCTTTGTCCTTGTCCACCTAATTTCTTGGACACTAACTCTGCCAATTCCTCCACATAAATCAAACTGGAAGTCTCAGTGCTCCTTGTATCTTCTAATTTGGTAGGATCTTGTGTGGTTTTGAGATCCTTAGCTAAGTTGTCTTCCAAATCTATGCACTCTTGAAGACACTCACTTAGAGTTTGCAATTGTTTTTATGTATACTAATATTCTCAACGTTCCGTTGGTCATTCTAAAAATAGGGATATCATTTTCTGTGGAGAAGGTCTCTCTGTCACAGGGCATTGGTCTACATATTGATTAAATCTTCGTGCTGCATTTTTTACTGTCTCATTAGGAGCTTGTTTGAAACTATGTATTAAGGATGATGAATTGTGCTTGATCCCTCGCATAGTGAATTCCCCGACAAATTCTTGGAAGAATTGTTCGATATTGCCAAAGGAATTTTGATCTAAGGATTGAAAACAAGTTAAGGCTATTCCCATGAGAATTACCCCAAAGGATTCATATTGCATGAAAAATTCATCCACTTGCTCTGCTCACAGCACCTGCTTGAATTTTGCAATATGGTCATAGGGCTCTCTTGTGCCATTGTAACAATTTCACATACATTTGGCCAATTGGATTGGTCTCAGCCTTCTGTCGGGCTCTAGGAATCAAATTATGATGTGAAAAGCGGGTTTTACTAGGTGCATTCCAAATTCTACACCTTGGGGTGGTTCTTCCCTAAAGGTGTTTCTATTCATATTTCCCATTTCTTGGCTAGTTTGGCTATGGGGGTTAATTCCTCACATGGTGAATTGTTCCTGTGGTATGTTGGGTATACTACATTGACCCGTTTGTCCTAATATTGCAATTTCCATTCCTTGCTGGGTCTGGAATGGGTTTTGTGAGGTAGTTGCTTGATCTTGGGGAAGGAATATAGGCATATCCATGTACTTTAATCTAGACCTATCCATTTTATCTATAGGCCAATATCTTCTTTGATTTTGGTCTAGGTATGTAACTCTAGATGGATTTTTCGGATCCCTTAACTTGTATATATTTATTGGGCTGATGCCTTCTCCTTGTGTCAGTGAATCAGTTTGTAGGAGTAAGTCTAATCCAGGCACCAAGTATACATCCATCAGATAGTCATCTTGGAGTAACCTGTTCGCTTGCAATACTTGAGTCATTACTAACTTTCCCCTAGGGGTAGTCACCGTATGTCCATTGTTGGTTCTCCTAGAAGTTCCTTGTCCCTCTAACTCTCCTCTTTTTATTAATGTGATCAGGGTTTTCGGTTACTACATATATCTGACCCATCTTGTTCATGTAAACTCCACCTTCGTACTTGATAGCTGGTCTTGGAAATATTTCTAATTTTGTAGTTTTTATCATTTGCTACTGACCTATGTAGACCATTGAGGTAGATGGGTATTCCTTGCAAGTTAGTGGATACATATTGAAGAGACATCCGATATTCCCCTTCCACTATAGACAATAACCTTCCCTAGGTATTGAACTATTCATGTCTTCTGAAACCATGAGTCTCTCCATGTTAGAAGACATTTCTAACTCACCCTTCTATGAACTCAGTAGGTAGTGATAACCACTGAGTTGTGAGCCCACGACTTGGTTGTATGGTTGACACTAGCCTTAGATGATTTGATACTTTATCTATCTCTTCCTGGGTGTTTACTTGATCTCAGATTCATAAACCTTGTCTACAAGTCCAAAATTGTCCTTTGTATTGCTCAAATCTTGTGGAACCCCTTGCTTCCTAGACCAACCTTAGGGTCAAATTCAAAATACTAGATTTGATAATCCACGTAGTACTCCCCACGAGCTTTCCAACGAAGCCAAAATCGCAACAAACGGATTTTGTATGAGAAAGTTATGCCAGTTCAGGGTTCTGGGGGTTAAAACAGGGAAACAGGATCTCTCTAGGAGTACCTTAGAACAAGCGATACGATACCAGATTTTCCACGATACTCGATACTACTATGGATGATACCACATCAAACGATACGATACCATCAAGGTGATACCAACTTCCATGATACGATACTGCTATATCAGACGATACAATACTAGGGGATCTAAGGCACGATACGATACCAAGTCACCTCACGATATGATACCACTCGCTAGACGATACCTCACTTCTCACGATACGATACCACAAGGTGCACGATACGATACCTCTGATTGGCACGATACGATACCACCTTATACACGATACGATACCAAGACATGACACGATACGATACTGAGTTAGTGATACGATACCAACTTTGCATGCAATACGATACCACTCGATAGACGATACGATACCGTGATCAACACAATACGATATCAGCTGGGCTGCGATACGATACCACTAAAGGACCGTGATCACGCTACCAACACTTGATGATACACGATACTCGACAAGTATCATGATACATGGGAATTCTGGTATCTTGATACCAAAACTCAACTGAACATGATACTTGGAGTTTTTGAAGTCCAAATTCAAAAGTTTTTGTAGAGATTTGTACCTTATGTTCTGCTTTTCACTCCTATTTGCTTGTAGATGCAAAGTCACTCACCAAATCCAAGATATTGCACTCACGATACCAGACGTAGGTTCTCTCACACCGCATGACGGTGAATCAAATTTTTGATGTTTTGAGAGTGTTTCAAGGGGATTTCTTCAGTGTTTCAGCTTTGAACTCCCTTTAAGCTTCTTTCTCGTAGCCACAAGTGAAAACGAAGTGAATGTATAGTCGAAAATGGAGAAAATATGAGAAGATGAAGGTGGGAGGAAATGGTGGTGATGATGAAGATGAGGAAAACTCAGAAACTGAATTGAAAATGGTGATTTTTTTAACTTCCAACATCTCTACTCTACATCTTACCATCACATGCTCGTCCTCCAAGCTCTCTCCTCGGCAACGATGCCAAATTTGGTGTCACTCTAGCACAATGGCGAGTACCAACGTGAGGAGATTCACCTCATAAATGTCAATCCGCGGAGATATGAGGACCGATATGAAGACCAAGAGCAAGTGAAGTGCACAAGTGTGTGAGTGAAAGCACACAAGCATGCACACACATAAACACACACGCGCACAAGGTAAGAACAAAGAGTGGAACAATGGAAGGACTTTGATTAGAAAAGAACTCTCTTACAAAGCTCAAATCTACAACAAGCTAACCTCAAAAATGAGCTCTCCATCCCTTTTTTATAGTTTTTTGAGTGGTTTTGGCCCTGTCCAGACCTAGTGTCCGGCCTAGTTAAAACTTAGGTTCTATGGCTTATTTGGGGGCTCAAACGGAGTCTAAAAATTATGAAAATTGATAGGATGTAGTTATAATACTCCTCAAGCTCGAGGACTCCTCAGCTTGAACAAAATGGAGCTGCAAAAATGGAAAAGGGTATTTACAATGGTTTTTAGTGATAAAAATCACTATTTTTATAGGGATTTCTTCTGAAAATTTGACATGTGCTTCTTGGAGCTCCCTACATGCTCCTTTTCTTGTGTGTCCACTTCCTTGATGCACTTCCATGCTTGTCCTTGTCCTTGAGTGTCAACACATGGACACTAACAGTAACAATTAGCTAGGAAATCTTGATCTACAACACACATAATTGACCCTTTCTATGTAGGTTGATCTTCCTACAACAAAATAGAGAACAAATCTCAAAGGTTAAGGCATTTAGATTGGCTTTCATCATAGAAAAAGAAACTAGAAGTCGAACTCTAATAAGAATCTAGAATACCATTGAGAACAATTTTCACAAGTGAACTATCTAGCAAGATTTCATTAGTAGAAATCAACTGCTCTTTCATATCCTTGATCTTTTTAAGAAGAAATTCCATTGAATCTACTTCAACCCTTGAACTATTTGAAGATAAGCAACACAAGACTCATTTCTTGACTAGTATAGTGTGGTAAGAGTATCCCAACCAACATTCACTATTTTACATGAGTGAATGTGAGGGATAATGACACAAATTTGATAGATATATATATCAATACATGTTCTTGTGCATCTCTACCATCCCAACAAAGTTTCTCTGTAGTAGATGCAATAAAAACTATGGAAGTACTAGGAAATTAAAGATCATAATCTTTGACACCACATGCATGACTTGTTATCACATTACATGCAAGTGTAGGAGGATTTATCTTAACACCCTACACAATACTCCATAAGCCTTTTGATACCAATACATGATACATCATGTATGCCTGCCATGGGTAGTTGGATCCATCCAACTTATCCCACCATGGCTATATTCTGTTGCAAAAAAGTTGTTTTTTTCTCAAGAAAGTTGAACACAAAATGCCTAATCAAGCTTTGCTAGACCTTTAGGAGGCTTCACAACACTTGTATTGGTGAAGCAAAAACTATATTTATGTTTTGAGAAAGGATAGAGGCCACATTTAATCCCAAAATCTATATAATGGTAGGTTGGAGAGTCGTAGGTCATTCTCTCTAGCATGGAGACTAGGTTCTTAATATTGGTATTAGAACACACAGCTTTCATGGTGACCTTGGTGCCCTCATCAATTGTCTTCACAAGCTTCCATGGTGACGTTTTTGACTCATCATATTCTTCAAGCTTCATGGAGATTTTTAATTCATCATCTCCTTCCTCAAATCTCTTATGGAGAGCTTGATGCTTGTGTGAGATCATGAGCTATGGAGAAGATAGCCTCTAATTCTAGTACAACATTGAAATTTTTCTCTTCAACCATTCATGCAACATCAAATTTTTTCTGTGTAGCTCATGTGTGGTACCTATGTTTATCCATCTTCCATCATTATCTACAAAAGGGAGTTTAGAGTACCTCTATCAAGGTAGGAACACCTCTTATCAAGCCCCATCATAATGCATATGCAACCCATCCCATTCCTCCACACCTAGTGCACCATACTACATGACCAAGATGGCACCCTTGAGGGACAACAATAGCTCATGAGCATTTATATTATAGATGTCTATTCCTTCCTGAGTGATAGAAGATATAAATGGATGCGCTATTTAGACCCTCTCTTGCTCACTTTTGCTCCCTATATGGGAAAATTGTGAAGAAAATCGGGCTCTTTGGCCCTCCACAAGGCATTGTTGTGCCATTCTCCATTTCTTCTCATTGTGCCCATATTTTCAGTGAGATCTCGATTGGGGATATTTTTCCTTTTAGTTTTTCCTTCTGATAGCCATGCATGTACAAAAAAATCTACATCCCCTCTTTGCTCATCTTTTCTTTTCTTTCCACATTCTTTTAGTAGTTTAACGTCTTTTTTCTTTCCACTTTAATGAAGGGAGATAAGAATTTCAAACCACCACACCCACATCCATATGATAAAATAGAAGAGAAAGAGGGAATACAATGCTTATCCACTCCTTACACACATACACCACAACTATTGAAGAAAGAGATCAATCATGATGCACATGAAGAAGGAAGCAGAAAGAATAGAAGAACTACATAAGATAAGCAAGGGATCAATGAACCATGGTAGTGGAGATCAAATCACGTGGTGGGATATTTTCTTGGAGCATCAAGAAAGGGATATGCAAAGGAACAAGAAGAAGTGTTGGAGATTAGTAGTCATCTAAAACCAAAACAACCATTTCAACCCAACTTCATGAAGAAAAACCATGGGGAAATTCGAATAATGGAAAGCTAAGTCCCTTGAGTTCTTGTTTCCCCTCATAGGCATAGTGGCTTGAATAGAATGTATGGATTTCATAAATATAAATAGCATATGTATCACTTGGTTTAGTAATGGAGGTATGAATGCCATATTTAGAGACGTGCATCTGTTTGCACATGCTTATATCCGATTGTATGTGTTCAACCTCTCTAATTTTTCTTATATATCATAAAAGATGCATTATGTGCATGCATGGAAAGTAAAGAGGAATCGCAAATCTATGATTGACGAAATCATGTTAGCTCCTGCAGAATGAAAGCAATGGAGCAAAAATGTGAGCTAGAAGAGATGAAGACATTACCAAAGATTCGATCATTTCAAGAGAAAGTTCAAAATCTTGTAATAAGGCATTTTTTTTCCTCATCTTAAAGTATCATCTGCTATCCAAATTTATTATTTTTGGTTCATGTGCTCTTTGGATTTTATACAGTAGGTACAATTTTGAAGAAAATATCTCCTAAAGTCAATTGAGAACTCTGCAAATTAGTAGGTTTAGTCATTTTTTGTAGCCAATGATTACCTAGTAGCCATTCAATTTTGTATGGTTGTTGCTCTTTGATTTAGCATCCAGTTTCAATGATTTTTAGCTTTCTCAAAAGTTCATCTTTCAATATTTCCAAGGACATAATTCTCACTAGAATTTGGGTTTATTTGAATATATTCTATGCAGCAAAATAGTGTTCAGCTATCAAGTTTTGGTAGTTTTTGCAATGGACTTGGCAGCTATGTCAAGTATCGCCTTGTATGATAATGCCTCCAAAGCTTGAATTATAAGCGCATCGTATTTTTGTATTAGCTTCAACCATATCCAAACCACAATATTTATTTGTATACGAGGAGAAAAGAAATGCCTATCTCAAAGATTCTATTATATTTTTGGATGAGGAGGCACATAGTTCCTACCTCAAATATGGTATTTTAGGCGAGGGAATGCGTGTGTCAGAGGGGATGGATAGGGTGCATGTGCACATGCATATTCACATGCACACAATTTCACGATTGTTTTCATTTTCATCCAAGGATTAGAGTTAATCTTAAAGTAAACTTCTAAGAATTTTGAGTAAACCACAAGTAAAAGTTGGTAGTGGTAAGCAATTATCCTAGTTAGTCAGATTTTGCCTAGGGGTTTAGATATTTTAAGGCTAAGAACATCCCACCAAGTTTGATAGGAGTAAACTATGAAATATGAGCTATGTGGTTCCTAAGTAAGCTCTAAACCAAAGATAGTGGTACTTAAGTCTTACAGTTGATATATCTAAAGGTGTATCAACCTTCAAGAGTATCTATAGATTTAGAACACGAAAAGCATTAGGAGACGCTCACACTTGAGGTGAGGGGAGATCTCCAGATAATCCATGGGTTAAGCCATTGAGCTTTGTATATTGAGAGAGAGATCTTGCGACAAAGACTAAGTCTTTATCGCATGATAGGTAATTATCAAACTTGGATTAGGATTTGTGATTGGAACTACTATAAACTTGCTAGGATATTAAGATTTGGAGAGATGAGAACAAAGTTTTTCCACTTAATTAAAAAGTCCTAAGTAGGATTGAATTTAATCTTGGGAAGATTTTTCCAAGATGAAGTATAAAGAGAGGAAAGGATCTAGAAATACCATAGAGTTTGAAAGGGGTAACGTGATTCCCAAGAAATTGAAAGTTTACGTTAGGAACAATATTCTAGGCTTACGCCAAAGGATCTTAGGTTTGAAGATCACAAAAGCATAAAAAGAAAAGTTCAACTCATGGAGAAAGTTGTTGCTTAGCACGCAGCTCAAGAAATTAGAGATTAACACGGTGTTCAATTACTAGATCAAGGTGTCGAACTTAAGTACATCGAGTTAAAGTAGAAGTCATTGCACGATGGTATGGATTGTTGATATATTTAGGTACTGATGTGTTGGTAATACATTTAGTATTGTGTGTTTTGCTTCAAGCTTCTTCTTCTTCTTTGTGCTGTTTGCGTGCTTCTATAGATGTCTACCTCCAACATTTGGTATCAAAGCAGGTCACCGCTTTATCTAGGGCATCATCATCACCCCTCCGTTCACAATCTTAGAATCACATGAAATTTGGTGAGCATACTCAGGGTGATTAGGAGATCAAAACTACTTTGGTTTTTGTTGCCGAATCACGGTTTGAGCTCATTTTGGCCTCCGAATGCACTATCCTAGTGCTTCAACAGGATATTTGGTCTTTTTGTGCCAACGATATATACAAGTTTTGGTTCACCAGTATAAGTTTCTCAAACTCTGCTACAGATTTAGCAGAACGCATTAGGGTAGTTTTGTTCAACATTTTTAGATATAGTCATTTTTTTGCATCAAGGTATTTTGGTCAGTGGCCACGGTTGAAAGTAGTGTTGTATTTCATATGTTGGCTGTTGAGGATAAGTTTGATGGTGCAAATTACCCATTGTGAGTGTTGGAGGATAAACACTCCTATGTGCACAACAAAAGCAAATGAACCCTCCTAGGATGGTGAAATTTTTCAGACATAGGTTCTGTATTTTCTGAGTTTCTTTGAGTATATGCAGAGACTGAAAATGAAATTTTGCAGGCATAAACTAGACTTTAAGAGCTTTCCAATGAGAGTAAAATCACTCCATTTGGATATTGGATGATGCCTCAACCAGCTGCAACAAAACAGATAACTTGATCTCTTCACAGAGTATGAGCTAACTAGAAAGACAATGTTCTGGACATTTCTCTGCACATGTGCAGGCACTGAACCTGAGACTTATACCAGAGAAAGTAGAACTTATAAGCTTTCCAACAAGACAAAAATCATTGCAAATGGATTCCGGATGAAGGAGAAACAACAATTACAAGACCGAGGGGTCTGCCAAAAACATCTAGATAGATAGAGTGTGTAAAAGTGAAATTTCTGCAAAATATGCAGAGAACAGGTAGTAGGGGGTGTGCTTAAGCAAGGGGGCAGCTTGGGCACGTATTTCCACGACTCTAAGCCATAATACAACTCATTAGAGGTTTTAAAGACCACATACTAACCTCTTTAACCAATCAAAAGCATATACATGTCAAAAGTGAGGTCCAATCACATCAAGAGGTGAGCTAAATCTTCTCTAATCAACTTCTTTCCATTATGGGCATAATTGGATGCCTCCAACTCGTGGAAATCAGCCTCCTTTGATTGTGGATGATGTGGAAGGTTCAATTTGGGGCATGTTCCCACACTCTTGAGCTTGAAAAACTTTCAACACTCCCCCTCAAGCTCAAGTCTTTTCCTTTCGTTGCTTTAGCCTATGTCTCTTATGTTGATAGCTTCCTTGAATCCTCCAAACTTTGTACCTTCAAGAAACTTTGTCATCATGTCTGCAACCTGCATTTTAGTGTTCACATACCTTACATCTAGCTCTTTTGCCATCACCTTTTCTCTAACGAAGTGGTAATGAACCTCTATGTGCTTGCTCCTTGCATGAAACATGGGATTGTTAGCTAGATAGATGCTTGAAATGTTGTCTCCATAAAGAGGAAACTCCTCCACTTCTACTTCCAAGTCCTTAAGTAGATTCTTAAGCCATAATAGCTCACATGTAGCCAATGCTAAACCTCTATACTCAGCCTCTGTGGATGAACGAGCAACCGTGGGTTGCTTCTTAGAGCTCCAAGAGATCACTTTTGTACCTATCATGAAAACATAACCCGATGTACTCCTTCGATCATCCTTGCTGTTGGCCGCATACGAGAAGAAGCAAGTACGAGCATACAAGCAGATCTAGCACTAAGGCAACCTTTTATTTTTTTCAAAACCACTACACCATTTAAAAGTGATTCTCATCACTAAAAACCCCTGTAAATACCATTTTCACCTTTTTGTAGCTCCATTTTGTACAAGCCGAGGAGTCCTCGAGCTTGAGGAGCCTTAGAAGTAGTTGCCTGCCAATTTTTCATAATTTTTAGATCTCGTTTGAGCCCTCAAATAAGCCCTGGAACCTAATTTTTAACTAGGCCGGACACTAGGTCTGGACAGGGCCAAAGCTAGTCAAAAACTATAAATAGAGCTAGAGAGCTCATTTTTGGGGTAGCTTCTTGTAGTTTGAGCTTGTATGAGAACTTGGTTGCAATAGAAGTGATTCCATTGTCTTACTCTCTTTGTTCTTGCCGTGTGTGCGCGTGTGCGTGTATGTGTGTGCATGCTTGTGTGCTTCTCACTCACGCACTTGTGCTTCCACTTACTCGTGGTCTTCATACCATCCTCACGTCTTCCCGGATTGACATTAAAGGAGGTGCTACTCATCATTGAGCTACACCAAATTTTGGCGCCGTTGCCGGGGATCGAGCTTTGAGGACGAGCGTGTGATGGTAAGACGTAGAGAGGATGCGTTGGAATGGTAAGTAGTTGGTAAATTTCTGATTTTTCTCCATCTCCATCTCCATCTTCACCTCCTTCTCCATCTCCACCTCCTTCTCCTTCTCCACTACATATTCCCTCTTCCTTGTCATTTCCCTCATTTGTTGTGTGTGAGTTTGAGAGAGAGCGAGCGTGTGTGTTCTTGTTTTGTGTGTTTTTTGCATGTTTCTTGCAGGTGGCAGTTCCATCATCATCTCCAGCAAGCTCAGCAGGTACAGAATCTGTTTGCACAGTCCCCGAGGCGTTGAGCTCGAGCTATCGCGACACTCCGAAAATTTCACCCAATCACAATTCTGAGTGCACCACGACACTGCGCAGGCCTAGAGCTCCCAGGATCACTAGACAGAACAGAAAAATTCACCATATCCCGAGCTATCGCGACACCTCGAGGTATCGCGACACTCACGAGCTATCGCGACACCTCACGAGCTATCGCGACACCTCGACCTATCGCGACACCTCACGAGCTATCGCGACACCTCACGAGCTATCGCGACACTTCACGAGCTATCGCGACACTTCGACCTATCGCGACACCTCACGAGCTATTGCGACACTTCACCACCTATCGCGACACTTCGACCTATCGCGACACCTCACGACCTATCGCGACACTTCACGAGCTATCACGACACTTCGACCTATCGCGACACCTCACGACCTATCGCGACACTTCACGAGCTATCGCGACACCTCGACCTATCGCGACACTTCACGACCTATCGCGACACCTCGACCTATCGCGACACCTCACGAGCTATCGCGACACTTCGACCTATCGCGACACACGGCCTTTAACGCATGAAAATTTAGGGTTATTTTTTGAGTGATTGGAAGGGTAGTTGAGCTTAATTTTAGGCACCTTGGTATAACTTTAGAACCTTGGAAGTGGGCAAAAGGCCTAGAAACCAGAGAGGGATCTCTTGAACCCTGAGAGCCTGTTTTGACCCTTTAGTGCCTGAATGGTCATAACTTGACCATACGAACTCCGATTGATGAGATTTTGGTCTCGTTGGAAAGCTCGTTGAGAATCCTACGTGGACCTTGACTGGTTTTTGTAAGAATCATACGCGGAGTTTTAGAACATGCATTTTTAAGTTGACCTTTAGGTGGAACTAAGTGGTCCTCAGATTCAGGGGGTACAGTGAGTTACTCCAGGGGGACTGAAAATATTGATGTGTGTCTTCCAATTACTTGTGGTAATAGAGCTATACTAACTGGTGAGCTTTTGCAGGAACTTTGTGTGCACTCAAGGCAATCCAAAGCAAGCTAGCAAGGGTGAGTACCAAGCTTGGGAGAAGGCTTCCTGGGCTTGTGTAGCAGTCTAGTCAACCAGCTAATTGAGGTTGGAAGATCTCTCAACCCTCCTTTGTCAATTCCTAGCCTAGGCTAAGTACGACTTAGGTGTGGTAATTAATTAGGGCAACGTTAGGCACGAATCAAGTCCAAGAGTATTAATCAACCAAGTGCAAGAAGTAAATAGGTCTTAAGTGCGAAAACCCTAAGGGACAAAAGGTAAACGGGAATCGATCACTTATCAAGTGCGGAAATTCACTTAAGTACTCCTGACGACGCGAATTCAGACAAGACCATAAACATAATATTCAACTCAAAAGAACAAAGTGATTGGTGCAAATTAACTTGCAACGAGAGTGTGGTTGGGTCCAAGGGGGTAGATAAATCAGGCATATGAACCTTAGATCAGGCAGACACTTAGGCCGAGACAGACAAAGCCTCAGATCTTCTGAAGCTAGTGTCAATCACACTGCCAGGTCTTGGGCCCAGCAGTTGAGTGAATACCCATACACTCCCAGATCAGAAACAAGTGATTCTGAGATGTCCTATCACATGGAAAGATCAGTAGGTAGCTCAGGGGTGGCTTATCTAGAAAAGCCAGAGGGACCTTACAAGACTCAATTGGAATACATCAGGACAAATCGTCTAGGTGCTCGCATCTACGAAGACGGACTGAGAAGATCTGTGGTCCAGATGAAGAACCCCGATCAACCCCATGGACTAGAACACCCGGTAGTGAAGTTTGAGAATGGAGCATACCTAGATAAAGAAGGGACTATATATGTAGTCACCACTCTTCCTGATAGAATTGATGAGTTTGGAAATGTGATTACAGAAACCGACATGGGTGATTTAGAGCAAGGGAACTTAGAGAAAGAGCCAAGAACCCCCCGTGGTAAATCTGTCTTGACCAGAATCATGACTCTAGAGTGGATTCCACAGGATAATAAAAGCATAGATCTGCTTTTAAATCGAGAAACCGATGAGGCTTTTTGGAGATACAAATCTGCTCAACCTCAGGAAGTGAGTGCCCTCACAATCTATGAGTTTAAAGACCCTGATAGCCCAGGCCAAGTAACCTACCTAGACAATGCATCAGAGAGAATCTTCGTGGTCACTGAGCGTGGCAGGCATGCCTACACATGGAAGGGAGAATTTGTTTTTCCCCAACCAAGGTCTAATGTGTCCTTTGGTCACCAAGGAGCTGGGACCTCCCAAGCTCATGGAGCTCAAAGAGATAGAAGTAGAGACAAACCTGAGGTAAGTTTTGCCAACTCCCTGGGAAGAGAAAGAACGGGAACAGAAAGGAATAGAGTGGAACCTGAGAGACATAGAACCCCATGGAATCAAAGGAATACTGACGATTTTCCTTTGCCGAGGCCGAGAGAACACACTAGGGCCCTGCGACCAACTCAACTGGTGAAGTCCATGAAGAATTATTTCGATGGCACGGGAGACCCTTATGACCATGTGGCAGAATTTCGGCAGGTATTGAAAGCTGAACAGGTAGAGGACCTATTCACACAATATAATGCTTTTGGTCTAACCCTTAGGAACACTGCCCTTACGTGGTTTCAACCACTAAACGAGAGGCATTTAAGAAACATAGATCAGCTCTTAGAGGCATTTATCGTTGAGTTTTCTAAGAGTGGAATCAGGCATAACACTTCCTCACTAATTCATAGCTTCAAACAAACACCTCAAGAGACGGTCAGACTAGCTGGAAGAAGATTTAGGAAGTACCTGGAGAGATGCCCGATGCCGGAGTTACCCACACCAGCCAAACAAGTGGCCTTGTTCCTAGATGGATTGTTGAGCACTAAGCTCAGGTCATATGTGTACCTGAAGGACCCCAGAACGATAGAAGAGTGCGTGCGCATGTGCATAGACATTGAGGACAATCTAGGTGAGGAATTAGAACTATCAAAAATCTATAAGGATTCTGATAGCTCTAGTAACCTGACATCTGGTAAATCCACATCCATTGAGGAACTTGCAGAGAAGGTAGCCCGAAAACTAGGTGTCTCTAGCAAACAAATTCCGAGATTTGCCCCAGTTAAGCGGTGTTACAATTGTGGCGGTGACCATATGGCAAGTGTATGTCCCATTATGGCCCAACCCCAGGCGAATCCTAATAGCCAGTACTGCACCATAGAGCGCAGGTACACCAACCACATTGCACAAGACTGCCCATATAACAAACAAACTGTTAGGCAAAATTACCCTCAGCCATATCCACAACAGGGTAGATACCAGAATCAGTACCCACCACAACAATACAACAGACCACAGCAAACTTATCAGCCACCGTATCAAGGGCAGCAGAGACCTCAACCAGTCCTAGTACAGCAACCCCCTGCTCCCACCAATGCAATCCCAGTGAAATATGCGTCTGCTGAAGAAAATCCGAATAGAGCCATAGTCCCAGTCACCCCATTGCTATCAGACAGTGATCCAAGTGACCATAGTTTTGACTCCACACATATTGATAGCCCACAGGCTTACTACATGCAGTCACCCGAGCATAACGAGTCATACTATTATGAGGACCCAAGTGAAAATAGTGGGGAACCTAAGTATGCTAATGTCATGTACACAAACCCCAACTCTAGACCTCAACCTAGGCAGGTACGACCCCCATTTCCTAGAGGACCATGCTTCAGATGTCAGGGAGATCACCTTATACGTGATTGTCCACTGCCTGTCCCTACACAACCTCAACCAGTAACCATTCAGGGTTTCTGTCAAGACTGCGGGAAAGAACATCTCCTACGAGATTGCCCAAAGAACCCTAATAACATGCCTAAAATCACTCCTATCAATGTTGTTGGGTTAGTTGTAGACTCCACAGGGAGCGTGACTTCCACTGCACCTGTGCAAGTGATCACAAGAGCCCAGGCACTACAACAAAACCAAGGTGTTGGTCAGGAAAAGAGCCCCGAGGTGAGTGAAACAGAGAGCATAACCAAAAAGAGGACTAGAGCCTGGAAGGATAGTCGTGAAAGAATGAAAAGGCAATGGGCAAAAAAGATAAACGAACTTGAAGAAAGCTTGAGAGAAACCAAGGCAAAAATCATAGAGATCACATCTCAACCGCACTCCCACACACTTCCACCACTACCATCCCCATCACCCTCCATTCCTCCACCCTCTAATACACCCCACGTAACCCACCCACCACCCCGAGTAGGATCAGTATTAGCTGACCCCACTCCTGAAGGCTTGGACATGATGTTCAAGGCCTACCAAGCTCGACTTCAAGAAGGGCCAACAGCTGCAAACCTAGACAAGAGTTACCCTAGAGCAGATTTAGAGATTGAACGGATGAAAATGTGCATGAAAATGGTAGAACAAGCTCAAGCTATACTTGAGACTAGTCAAAAGTTCAATCAGACAAACTCTGTCAAGCCGGATTTGCATTTCCAAGGCTTACTAGAAAGATTAGAGCAGTTGGTAAACAAATCACAAGTTTCTTTACCTCCACAGGCTCAACCAGTTGTTGAAAGAGGAAGCTCACCACCAATGGGAGCTTATGTTCCTAATTCCACGGATGCTGGAATACCTCCTTCAATTCAACAGTACTCTCAAGAGTTCTTGCAGGAAATACAAGAAGAGAAATGGGCCAAGGAGAAGGGTGATTCCCCTCCTATTCCTGAGATTGATGATCTTCATGATCAATTTCCCCAAGACATTCCGTCTATCTATGGAGATCAAACAGAGCAACCAGAGGATGAGAGATTAGATTTTGAATCTAATTCGTTACAAGAGTTGCCTCATTTCACAGGCACATGGGAATCTGAATCTCTCCAGATCATAGCTCCCACAATATTGGTGAGAAATGAAGACTCAGTGATTCCAAGAAACACTGATGTTGTGAAGAACACTAAGGTTCAATGTCATCTCACTGTAGAGGAGCTCCTCAAGGCAAAACCGGAGCTCTGGAATCATGTGAAGGATCAGGTTCCAGAACTTGCATCCAATATACCAAAAGTAGGCTCTAAGCAAAAAGTTCCAGAGATACCTCTCGACAAGATAGGAGACATGAGCGAAGGTGAAGAAGGTAAAACTTATCTTTCGATTACCTATCAAGGTTACACAACCAAAGCAATTGTGGATTTGGGTGCTGGTGTTGCTATTGCGACCACCTCCTTGTGGAAGCGATGGGGCAAACCCACCTTAAGACCAACGAGAATGAAACTTCAAATGGCAGATGGTCATTTTGAAAGGCCTCTCGGGTTGCTTGAAGGGATAACTCTAACCACTTGTGGTGTAGAGTTTGAACATACATTTGCTATATGTGACTTTGAGAAAAATAATGTCTACGAGATGATCCTAGGAAGACCCTTCCTACGACAATTGCAAATAGTACAGGATTGGGGAACCAACTCCTTGTACTTACAGCACTTAGGGGTCACCACCAAGGTCAATTTGAAGGATTACACCTTCAGAGATGTACCACCCCTACAGTGGAATCCTATCCAAAGCGAAAGAAGATTCTATCTCCGTGCATTCTGGAAGTTCACCTGATCCATCATGGCTGCATGAAGATACTCACTTGTGGATGTGCAAGGTCGCAGAGGAAGAGGAGAAGCGCCTAAAAGCGAGAGAAGAAGGAACTTCCCCAGGAGATAGACCAATAAAAGACCCAGCCTATACACCGATGATATTTCCAGATGAGGAATTTGAGCCTCATGGTTGGGCAGAAATCTTAGCTACCATGGACATTGCAGTCAATGAAGAACAATGGACACCTCATTGTGATGAGGAGGGTTATGATATTTCAGTGTTCATGTGTCAGCCCTTGTTGGAAGAGTGTGATCCTAGTGAGTTCATAGAAGAAGAAGAGAATGACGATGATCTAGAATCCATTGTGATGGATACTTACTTTGACTCAGAGGAACACTATTTAGAAGATATAGGAGTGTTAACCCAAAAAGAAGAAGAACCCCTCACAAGTATTAAAACGATAAATTCAAAGGAAGGAAGTGAAGGGGGTCAAGAGAAAAAGAAAAGAAAAGCAGTGAAACAAGAAGAGGAAGAATCATTGTTTGAAGTACCAGAAAATTTCAAGAAATATGAAGTGGAAGACCGAAAAATTTTGGTGCGGATGCCTAAGAGAGAGGCCATTGTGGGAGAAGCATATGACAATAAAGAAAAGACCAAAAAAATTATAGTGACCATTGAAGGGAACGAAGAACGATGTACGTACATAGGAGATGACCTAAGTGCAAAAGAAGAAGTAGAGCTTGTAGCTCTATTAAGGGAATATAGGGATGTGTTCGCATGGCACTATAAAGACTTGAAAGGAGTAGATCCAGAGATTTGCTCTCATACGATTCCGATGACCACTGATGCCAAGCCCACCAAACAAAAGCCCTACACATATAATGACAATTATGCAGCCAAAATAAAAGAGGAAATTGACAGGCTGATTGAAGCTGGATTCATCTATGAGATTGAGCACACTGAATGGGTGTCCCCCATTGTAGTGGTGCCTAAGAAGAATGGGAAATTGCGAGTGTGCATTAACCTTAAAAAAGTTAATGCCACTACGATCAGAGATAGTTATCCACTTCCAATCACCGAACATCTATTGGAGCGTGTTGCAGGCAAGGAAGTTTATAGCTTCCTTGATGGATTTTCAGGTTACAACCAAGTAGCCATTGCCCCCGAAGATCAACACAAAACAGCCTTTGCCATAGAATGGGGAATCTTTGCATTTCGTGTGATGCCATTTGGGCTCACCAATGCACCTGCAACATTCCAAAGGCTCATGTGTCATGTCTTCAAAGAGTTCTTGCGAAAGAGCTTAGAAGTATATGTGGATGATTTATGCGCTCATTTCCAAGAAAGAAGTTACCACATCCCTGAGCTCAGACAAATCTTCAACAAGTGTAGAGATTATCGAGTGTGTCTGAACCCAGAGAAGTGTGTGTTCATGGTACGACAAGGTAAGATCCTAGGTCACATTGTTTCTAAGAATGGAATTTCAACAGATGAAGACAAAGTAAGAGCAATAGCAGAGCTGCCCAGGCCACGGAATGTTAAAGAGGTACAAGCCTTTATGGGCCATTGTGGATACTACCGTAGGTTTATCCACATGTATGCCATCATAGCTAAACCTCTTTATGGGTTGTTAACAAATTTTGAGTGGAATGAGGAATGCGAGAATTCCTTCAATGAGCTGAAAAGACGTTTGTGCACAGCACCAATATTGACTACTCCGGATTGGAGCAAACCCTTTCATGTCCATGTAGATGCCTCCAATCATGCAATAGGATGTGTGCTAGCACAACCCACAGGTGAGGGAAACCTAGATTTGCCGATAGCATATGCTAGTAGGCAATTAAATGCAGCTGAACGAAATTATACCACAACGGAGAGGGAAGGCTTAGGTATGGTATATGCTGTGAAGAAGTTTAGACACTATCTATTGGCCAATAAGTTCAAGTTTTTTACTGATCATCAAGCTTTACTATATTTGGTCAATAAACCTTGCAATACAGGCCGCTTAGTAAGATGGTTCCTCTTACTAATGGAATACGACTTTGAAGTTGTTGTCAGGAAAGGTAGAACCCATCTTAGGGCAAACCATCTTTCTCGCATCACTTCAGGAGAGCCACCGCAAGGAGTGTCTGATGAATTGCCCGATGCTTATCTGTTCAATTTAGAAGTTGTTCCTAAATGGGCAAATAAGTTGGTACCAGTCCTAACCTTCGGGCTTGCAAATAAGAATGTGAAAACAAGCAAAGAGGAAATTGTAAAATCACTAAAGTATCAAATACTGGCCGGAAGTATGTACAAGCAAGATACCGAGGGCGTATTAGCTTGTTGTGTCGAGGACGATGAACATACTAGTTGGTTGCAACAAGCCCATGAGGGATTGCTAGGAAATCACTACTCTAAACAACGAACATTGCAGAATCTAAGACGCTTAGGAGTGTATTGGCCTAGCATGGACAAAGAAATACAAGAGTGGATCCAGAGTTGTCCAGTGTGCCAGAAGAGACCCCCAGTGGAGCATGCCACTCTTTATCATGTGTCATTAATCCCAGATTGGAGTGCTCCATTGGTTGAGTTCATGAGATCGGGAACATTACCCAATCAGGCTAGTCTTGCAAGAAAACGGAGCTTGGAGCAAGAGGCTCAAGACTATGCCTTAGTAGGAGACAACCTATATCGAAGAGGCAAGGATGGTTACCTAAGACTGTGCATCCATGAATCAGACTATTTGAAAGTCTTAGAAACTGCACACAACGGTGCTGCAGGTGGACACTTTGGGCCTGACAGAGTAATTAAGACCATTCTATTCTCAGGACTTTGGTGGCCCACTCTTCATATGGATGCACATACTTATGTGAAGAGTTGTGACACATGCCAACGTGCCCAATATCCGATAAGAAAAGATGAAATGCCTTTAAGGCCAATGATGGGAGGACGTGCATTTTCAAAGTGGGGTATAGACTTTGTAGGTCCCATCAATCCCCCAGCTAGAAACTCCCATGCAGAATACATTATTGTAGCCACAGATTACCTTACAAAGTGGGTGGAAGTAAAAGCCACGACAAAGAATGATGCTCAAACGACGGCTAAGTTCTTATTCGAAAATGTGTTCACTAGATATGGGTTACCAATAGAGTTGGTTAGTGATAGAGGTACGCACTTCTTGAATGAGGTCATTGAAAATCTCCTTCAAGAATTCATGGTGACACATAAGAAGTCTGCACCCTATCACCCACAAGCTAACGGACAAGCCGAGAGCACGAATAAGATCCTATGTAACATATTGACGAAACTTGTAAATAATAAACGCTCTGATTGGGACAAACAACTTCATCATGCTATTTGGGCATACCGAGTTGCCTACAAAACGGTACTCAATGCCACCCCATTTCAGATGGTCTTCGGACAGAATGCGGTGCTACCATTAGATTTCCTAATCCCAGCTTTAAGAGTAGCACAAGAGCATGAGTGGAATGGACATGAGTTGTCCTCTAGGATCTTTGATCTAGAACGTTTAGGTGAGACAAGGCTACGAGCAGCAGCAGGCATCTATGCTGCAAAGAAACGACAAAAGGCATACTTTGATGCCCATGTGAAGGATAAGGGCTTGAAAGCAGGAGATCTAGTTTTAGTCTACACATTGAAACAACACGCAAGAAAGCTAGAAAAGAGAGGCTACGGACCTATGATCATCAATAGGATCTCCACGAGTGGAGCAGTACAACTAGCCACTTTAGAGGGGAATGTTCTCCCAAACTATATTAGCGGATGCAGAGTCAAGCTATATCAGGAACCCCTCACGGAGGAAATGCTAAGTCGACTCAATACTGCTAAGCAACGTAAAGAGGAGGAAAAACGAATTCGAGAAGAAGCACAGGCAGAGGTCTTAGAGCGTATCAGACGAATGAAGTTGAGGAGACAAGGGAGGGATCAGCCTGTGACTGACACTCAAGAGTCTCCAGGCTATCACATGGCCATGTGCGAGGCTTCAGGTGAACGTACCCATAAGATAGTGGACCGACGACCTTTTGTGACCCTAGAAATAGGACAAAGAGACAGCACAACAAATGTGAGAGCATTAATTGATTCAGGAGCAGCCACAAGTGCAGTTCGACTTTCTTATTGCCAGCAGCTGCAATTGGAGGTAAAACCCCTAGAAGCATATCTGATAGGATTAGGAGGTGTTGAAACCCCTTGCATGGGAGAGGTGGATCTTCCCCTCTACATACAAGAGGTCCTCATGCCAGCAAAAGTGCTAGTGTGTGAAGACGAGGATCTGACCGAACCTCTGGTCCTGGGCCAAGACTAGATCTACGATCACGCAGTCAACCTCAACCTAAGAAGTGGACTTCTTCAGGCTTGGGTAGGCCAAAGCCGTCTCATGATTGAATTAGAAAATCAAGCACTCGAACCAATAGAACAGGCACCAACTCCTGGTCCCTCCAGGAATCCACATGAAGATAACAATGTTGTTCTTGAACAAACTTCTATGGTGCAGAGGATTGTCAATCTTACTGAAGGTACAGGAGCCAATAAGGATTTCCTAACTGATCCAAGGAAGATTCTAGACGAGCAGACCAAACGTCACTCGACACGAGGGAGGCTGCTGATCAAGAGGCAGGAGCACCAACCTGTGCAACACGGAGCATCTCGTGGTGCGAAGCAGATCTAGATACGCAAGGATAGGAAACCCACAACTCTAATAGCAGACTCTCAAGGAGACAAGAAACGAGCCTCACCATCAAGGAACAAAGTGAAGAAGCCCCCTAGGATAACCCCTAGGCATACAAATTCTATTTGGGTTCCTAAGCGGTCAATGAAGGCCATCCCTAATGCTAGACAGATATGGGTGCCCAAGGCCTGCTTACAAGCCCAAATTACTTCACCTTCAGGCACTAGGATGAAGCAACTTTCACAAGCACTCGTGGTCAACAACTCAGAAAATGACAAGATACCTACACCTCTCACTGTCCCCACTCCCATCAACCCTAGGAATTTCTGGAAATGGGTACCCAAAAGGTCCCAAATACATCACACTCTCATCCAGAAACCTTCACCTGTCTTTAGCTCTAAGAGCTACGACTCCTCTATCAAGGTGTGGAGAATTAAACTGTGTACTAAACCCCCTGACCCAATTCTGTAAATCCGCCCACACTAACACAGGAGCATTCTGAGCCATTGCATAACCAAAGTATGCATCTAGGATGACACTGACCTCTAATCACCACTCACACCTATCACAAACACTTCACCACTAACCACTGACCTCCGGGATTGTCATGTTAGTATTGTGAAGGGAACACCATTACATCTTGTTTCCTATGCAACACTAATGTGCCTTTCTTATTCCAGCAGATAAGCAACCTACTCTCATGGCAACAGCAGCAGGCACAAGTTCTCAGGCAGGCTCTGGTGCTCCAATCAATTGGGATGCCATGCCGGTGGAGGCCCCACCAACAGCTCGACCTGAGGAGTTCACGAATGTGCGGAGAATTCCTATTCCAGATCCACCAAATGGCCTAACTGAAAGAGTAAAGGGGCATTCTCACTGGTTCAATGAGATGCCAGGAGATTTGGGGGACGCGGATCATATCTGGGAGTCCAAGATGGAATGTGGAGGAGTGTGGTGGACCTTCCAGTTCTTCTCACGAGAATTCGAAGCATTGCAAAATGCAGCTCCACTTCAAGATATCTGGCAAAAAGCAGGATTACAAACTTATTTCAGTGCAGCTCTGCCTAAACCAGATTTCCTCAGGTGCTACTACCTAATTGCCACGCTGAAGCCGACAGGGGATAAGGATCATTCAGGCACATTCTGGGTGCCCTCCTTGTCAAATCTGGAGGAAATGAGGAAGTTCGAATTGAATGTGACTTTAATCAGGGAAGCACTTCAGATGTATGGCACGCATGTACCTTCTGACCGCGACCCCTTGATACCAGAGTCGATGAAAAGCAATAGAATCAAGAAGCTAAAAGAAATGTGCGCCCTCACCCCCAACATCGCCATACCTTTGCGGATGTGCCTCCAACACTTCGCATTCCCCGCTCAGGACCGTTTCACTCAACCTCACAAGAAAATATGGTATGGGCTATATCTAGCAGAGACTGGAAGCTTGCCCATTAAGATGCCGGTATGGATCTTAGACCAAGTGTATGAGGCAGGCAAGCGGGGAGTGAGGAAGCCCACTTTACATGGCTGTTGTGCGCTGACAAGAATTATCTATAGATGTCTTGCATATGATGTGCCAGTTGCCCGAGCTCTCAAGTATGCACAACTGGAGCTGTTCAAAGGGCGGAAGTCAGGGAGCCAGCCTGCAAAACGAATGCGTGGATCGCTCTCCCAGGTAATGATCCCTCAAGAGGCCACGACTGAAGCCTCTCCCAGACCAGAAGCTCAGGTCGCACCTTTTACGATCCATCTTCAAGGAGTTCAAGCTGGGGAGGTGGTACAACCTGCTCCATCCGCCCCTCCACTACCTACCGAGGCAGAGTTTGCATCTATGGCCACCTTCACAGAGGATCCAAACTTTGATTTTGAAAGATTCCTGCAGACGGTCCCTCTATCAGACAGTGAAGATTCCCCTGACAATGTTGATCCGGGAGCATCAGTCCAAAGAGAACAGCCACGGGGCGAGACCAGCAGAGTACATGGGGAAGAAGTGGCACAACATCCTCAGGACCCAAATACACAAGTTCAGGAAGGTGCACAAAGAAATGAACCAGAAGACAGTGAAGAAGAGGCCCCTGCCTACAGGGCACAACTCAGACGGCTGTACAAGACCATCAAGCAGGTACAGAGAAGACATAAGATGACAGAAGAGGCGAATAGAGCTCTAGTGAACCAGATGCTTCAAACCGAGAATGTCGACTCACATTTTGTGGAATCATTGAATCTTTTGGCAGAGACATGTGGGATCGGGGAAGCATTGAGGACAATGGTCTATCAGGAAAACCCTATCTATGATCAACGAAGGATTGATACACGGCCACGACGCGGGAAAATGATTCAAATGGAAGCCTCTACCGCCTTGCCTACTATAATTTCATAGGATGTTCACATGACGAGCCCAAGTCCCACTGACGAACAAGAGGTAATTACACACGTACCATCTCCACCGCCACCTTCCATCCACCCTTCAGAACCCTTCTCCACTATTCCTTCTGAACAACCGATATCCACCCATCACGAAACCATTGTACACACCTCCGTTTTTACATCCTTCCCTTTACCCACATCCAGCATGGTCATCCGGCCACCGATCAAACCATAATAGGTCAGCCTTCCTATCTCCCCGCCCTTGGACAACCACTTGCCACTAGCCAGACCTTATCCCATCCTTTTCCATTCACCCACACCCAAACCCTATCCACCACTCCCCTAGTAACTGCCTCACAATCAACCCAAGTCACACAACCCTCATTCTGGACAAACCTTGTAAATATACTCCAACAGGTGGATAATTATAATAAAAAGTCCCTTTCCCAACCCCACTCCCCCACATTCACTGCCACCACTATCACACCACCCACCATTCCTGTATTCACAGTGCACGAATCACACACTCTCACGTCCGATCCCATGGACATCTCACCATCCACAGGATCACCCACCACCACTGTTATTCCTACATCACCACGTGTCATTTCACTCACGTCGCCATTTCCAAACACTGTAGGCACAGCATCCACTTTTCCCTTTCCCATCTCCCGACCCCTTGCATCTTCCACCCTCACCCCTGCACCCACCTCATTTAGTCATGCACTCAACACCATGCTCGAAGCTGCTGCCCAACTTAAACAGGAATACAGGTTATTAGAAGAAAACAATAAGGAGCTCTGTACATTGTCATCCCACCTCCAGGCACGTGTCAGTGCCTTGGAGTTGTCTAATACGGAGTTACAGTAGGAGGAGTTACAGTAGGAGGTGACCACCCTCCAACAATATCAGGTGGAGCTCGAGTCCACACATACAGAGAAGAGTAGGGCAACGGAAGAACAACTTAGAGATCAGCTAGCCCGTAACGCTAGACTACAACGAAACATGGCTCTACTCCGACGCCATTTAGCGGCTGCCCAAGAAGAAAACAAAAGACTACAGCAACAAAATCAAGACAACCTCGAAGCAGCCATGGAAAACACTCCAGGGGCACCCATTGACCCGGCTAAATTCCAAGCCATCCCCTCAGAAAACATACAACAAATATTGGAAGCTTATGCCAATCTCTTGGAAGCACATGATCAGCTTGCTGACCAAGTCAAAGACCTACAGAAAGCCCAAGTGCCTACACAACACCAACGAGAACTTAAAGAGATGGCCAACGCTGCAACCTCACCAGAGCCAGAATTATCAGTAACCAATGAAGTACTTGAGCTACGGCAACAGGTTGCAGACCTAAAAATCAAGTTGTTACAGTATGAACGACCTCCCTCTCCACCTGATCAAACCATAGAAGAAGAAACAGTAGTCATTCCGGTGGAGGAGACATTTGAAGATAATTATGAGCCTCAACCCCTTCCAGGAGGCAGAATTACGGAGGAAGGCCAGGATACATATGAGGAACCCCCGTCAGCATGGATGAAGCAGGTAGAAGAGATGGGCCACACTCACGAGGAGCGCGTAGCAACTCAGATGCTAGCAATGAAGGCCATTGAAGAAACCATACTTCAATCTGAGTATTTCAGGCACCTTGCTCCTAGACGACTCATCACGAGCTCAGAATTACAATATAAGCCATATTTTGTATTGTTGGCCGACTACAACGCAGAGATCAAAAGGGTCACCAACAAGTGCCCTACCTTCGCCACCTAGTTCGAACCAGAAGATATACCAGAGGCAGCCAGAAAAGGGGCGATTTTTCAACCTACTTGGAGGCAAAGATTACTGGAAACATACCCGAAAATGCTGAGAACATGGGATCACGCTCCCATGCATTTGAAGTATAACCCTTGTTATGGGCCAGTACAAAGAAGAAGATCATGGAAAGCCTTCGCCATCAAGGTTCAGAACAACGCAAATTGTAAAGAATGGCTCAATTACCCCGCAATCGCACCCCCAACCGGCACACCTACAGTATCATACATGATAGCCACCATCAGACATTGGATGCCACGCCTCCACCCCATGCCGGATGTCGCCGCTCAAATGATGCTCAAAATTTTGGACATGATGCAAGTGGTCCTAAAGACCTTTCGAAATGTACGTAACATCCAGCCTTCAATTCCGGGCTTCATCAACGGTAATTATGATTTGCTATATGACATGAGCACGACCCCTAGCATTCGAGTAGCTTACGCATGGCATGCACGAATAAGATATCTCCCGGCCTGCTACAAGCAAACCTTTGATGATATGTTCACCACGGGGTTTTGGGAGTCACACTCCGAAGTGTTCGCACCACGCCCAACCCACCTGCTACATCTATTCGCGTGTGAACAAACCATGCACTCAGAGCTCTACACCACACCACACCCTGATATGCCGGGTGCGGTCAATTGGGATGCCCTCCAGAGAGACTTGGTCCGGGGACTACGCATCAAGGAACAAGAAGTGGCAACCGACCTCCTGCAGGAATACATTGATCAAACAGTGGAGCAGAGGTCTGTCAGAGGCGACAGACGCTAGGGGGGGAGAGTGTTGGCCGCATACGAGAAGAAGCAAGTACGAGCATACAAGCAGATCTAGCACTAAGGCAACCTTTTATTTTTTTCAAAACCACTACACCATTTAAAAGTGATTCTCATCACTAAAAACCCCTATAAATACCATTTTCACCTTTTTGTAGCTCCATTTTGTACAAGCCGAGGAGTCCTCGAGCTTGAGGAGCCTTAGAAGTAGTTGCCTATCAATTTTCATAATTTTTAGATCTCGTTTGAGCCCTCAAATAAGCCCTGGAACCTAATTTTTAACTAGGCCGGACACTAGGTCTGGACAGGGCCAAAGCTAGTCAAAAACTATAAATAGAGCTAGAGAGCTCATTTTTGGGGTAGCTTCTTGTAGCTTGAGCTTGTATGAGAACTTGGTTGCAATAGAAGTGATTCCATTGTCTTACTCTCTTTGTTCTTGCCGTGTGTGCGCGTGTGCGTGTATGTGTGTGCATGCTTGTGTGCTTCTCACTCACGCACTTGTGCTTCCACTTACTCGTGGTCTTCATACCATCCTCACGTCTTCCCGGATTGACATTAAAGGAGGTGCTACTCATCACTGAGCTACACTTGCTACCTGCCCAATCAGCATCACTATATCCTTTGACACTTAGATCAGCATCATATGAGTAAAATAGACCTTGGTTGATGGTGTTCTTGATGTAACGAAGCACCTTTCTTGCCGCCATAAGTTGATCATGAGTAGGTGCATGCAAAAATTGAGAGAGAACACCTACTACATATGCAAGATCAGGTCTAGTGAATGTAGCATAAATTAATGAACCAATTATGCTTCTATATAGTGTAATATCTTGTATAGCCTCTCCTTGAGCTGCAACCAACTTTGTATTGGGCTCCATGGGCTGAGAAAGTGGCTTACAACCACTCATACCAAACCTGTATAGCACAGCCAACAAGTATTTTCTTTGAATCAAGAAGATGCCATTGTGTGCATAGATTACCTCTATTCCCAAGAAGTACTTTAGTGTTCCAATATCAGATATCTTGAACTCCTTTCCTAGCTTTGATTTGATATCTTTAATACCTGCAATATCACTTCCTGTGATGATCAAATCGTCCACATAGATGCATATGTATACCGTCTTGTCTCCTTGCTTCTTCATGTAAAGTGATGGATCTGCAACACTTTCTTTGTATCCACAACTCGATAAATAATCCACTAACCTCTGATTCCAGGCCCTTGGGGCTTGCTTTAGTCCATATAGTGCTTTCCTTAGCTTCCAAACATGATTTGGGTACCTCATACTAGCAAATCCTTGAGGTTGGCTCATGTAGACTACTTCTTCAAGCTCTCCATTGAGGAAGGCATTCTTCACATCCAACTGATATAAGCTCCATTTCCTTGATGTGGCCACTGCAATCAAAGTCCTAATTGTTGGCATCTTGGCTACGGGGCTGAAAGTTTCATCATAATCTATCTCGTAGCTTTGGGAGAAGCCTTTCGCCACCAACCTTGCTTTGTACCTAGCAATGGAACCATCTGAATTTCTTTTAATTTTGTAAACCCACTTATTACCTATCACCTTCATGCCTTCTTGAGCTGGTACCAAGATCCAAGTATGGTTCTCATCAAGTGCTTTGAGCTCTTCCTTCATTGCCTCTTGCCATTCCTTGCAATCCTTAGCTTCTTCATAACTAGTTGGTTCTTTGTCCTTGATTACCTGAGTCATGTATGCATAATGCTTTGCAATGAAATTATCATATGTTAACCTTTGTACTGGATATCTTACTCTTGAAGACCTTCTTTCACTTCCTTTTGGTGTGGTTGCCATCTTCTTTCTTTGTTTTGCCACTCCTGGAGTTTGAATTTCTTCTATCTCTTCATCTTCCAACATGCTCTCGTCCACATAGCTTCCTTCTTCAACTAAAATCTTCTCTTTGCCTTTGACTTTGCTTTCTTCAGAGCTGGTCTCTCTTTCCCTAAGCCTTCCACTCCATGGTGAGGGTGTCCTTGTGTTGCATGAGTTGCTTGGACCACTTAAATCCATGCTTTCTTGAACTCTATCATCATTCTTCAAATCTGTCTCACCTATGTCTTCAACCTGCAATGGACTCGTGCACGCAAGGCTTCAACTCATCAAAGACAACATCCCTACTTACCTTCAGCTCCTTGGTGATGGGGTTATAGCATTTATACCCCTTTTGTTCCATAGAATATCCCAAAAAAATACATCTTTCAGATTTGGCATCTAACTTTGACCTCAACTCTTGAGGTACATGTACATAGCATATACAACCAAAGACTCTAAGATGTGAAATGCAAGGTTTTCTTCCACTCCATGCTTCCTCAGGGGTTAGATGATGTATACCTGATGTAGGACATCTATTCATGATGTATGTGGCTGTATATGTAGCCTCTCCCCAATAACAATGCGGCATATTCATTTCGTTGAGCATACACCTTGCTACCTCTGCTATGTGTCTGTTCTTTCTCTCTACTACCCCATTTTGTTGAGGGGTATACCTACATGTAAATTGTCTTTTGATGCCATTGACCTGCAAAAATTCAGAAAATTCATGGGAGAAGTACTCTCCCCCTCCATCGGATCTCAAAGTTTTGATAAACTTGCCAGATTCCTTCTCCACCTGTGCTTTGAATTTCTTGAAGTAGTGGAACACATCTGATTTGTTTCTAATGCAATACAACCACACTTTTCTTGAAAAGTCATCAATGAAGGTTACAAAATACCTATTTCCAGCAAGGGATGCTTCTCTTGTTGGACCCCAAACATCCTTGTGAATGAGGTCTAAAACATTTGCACTTAAATAGGTACTCTTCTTGAAGGGCAGCCTTGATTGTTTTCCTTGTTGGCAAGCTACACAAATTTCATGCAACATTTTAGATGTAAAATTTGGTAGGCCTCTTACCAAGCTCCTCCTTTGCATGTCCTTGAGCTTTTGTAGGTTGATGTGACCTATTCGTTTATGCCATAGATCCAAATCTGCTATCCTCTTGTCTCCATATGTGACATACATTGAATGGTGTGGCTGATTTATGTCCATTGTGAACATTCTCCCTTGCTTTTTTCCTTTTGCTATGAGCTTGAAACCTGCCCTTGGATCCTCAACAAAACATCCTCTTTCATTGAACCTAACTTGATAGCCTTTTTCTACCATTTGGCCTACCGAAATCAAGTTTTTGGTAATAGTAGGGACATGTAATACCTCTGATAAGCACTTTGCTCTTTGATTTCCTTCCAAACTGATATCTCCCACATGTTGAATGATATGCTCTGAGTTATCACCTGTTTCCACATGCCCTTGATGCTTTGGGACCTGCAAATTACTAAAAAACTCCTTTCGACATGACATATGATTGCTACATCCACTGTCTACATACCATACATCTTCACTAGCTTGAGTTGTATCTTCACCATACCTCATGGAAAGTAAATAATCATTCCCTTGGCTGGATGATGTGTTTGCATAATTACCTTGCCCTCTATAATTGTTGTTGTCGATTTGATTCCCTTGTCTTTGAGCTCTATGATAGCATTCATTTGCAAAATGACCGGGCTTACCGCATACAAAGCATCCATTTGAACCACAAAATCTTCCACCTCTTCCTCTATTTGTGGCTCTTCCACCTCTTTGACCTGCATTTTCTTGTTGTCCTTGACCTCCTTGGTTGCTTTGATATCTTCCTCTTCCTCTTGAAGCACCTCGGTTGTGTCTTCCTCTTCCTCTACCTGCATACAACAATTGCCCTTGGCTATCCTTGACATTATGACCACCAAGGTTCATCTCCTCTGTCACCATGAGAGTGATTAGTTGATCAAAATCAGGAAGAGAGTCCCTTACATACACTGAAGTTGTGAAAGCCCTCCATTTTTCATCATCCCTAAGTCCATTTAGGGTGTGGGCGACAAGATCGTCATCATCTAGGGCACAACCGATTGACCCTAGTGCATCTGCAAGCTCTTTAACCTTTAATATGTAATCATTAGCACCTTGAGAGGGGCTTTTCCTAAGATTATTTAGCTCATTCTTGAGCTGAATTTTTCTAGCTTTTGTGGAGGTTGAGTACAATCTCTCCAAGCACTCCCACACCTTCTTCGATGTATCCAAATTTTGAATATGCCCTACCATAGAGTTGCTAATATGCTGAGATAAAATGAAAATGACCCTTTTGTCCCTTTCATCCCACTCTCTTACTGCTCTTCTCTGGTCATTGGTTGGATTTACCTCATCTATGTAGGGTTTTGGCTCTCCACCACTCACAAGTCCCCACAAACCTTTCCCCATCAAAAAATTGCTTATTCTAAATCGCCATGGTTGGTAGTTTCCTTTTTCGAGCTTCTCAATCTGAGCATTGAGATCAACCATGGTGTCTCCTATCTCTTTTGAACCTCCCCCTTGATGTAATGAAGTTGAAAAATATGGCTTTTACCTCAAAAAATAGAGCTACTCCTCTTGATGAAGCTTCGTCTTTGATTTGATGATGTATTTGCTTCCCCTTGTTGTTGACGTGCCCGTTCTTTGCTTCCTGTGAAGAGATGGATAGGTATGTGTTGAAGATGAAGAGGTGTTGCAAAATCTTTGCTCTACACCAGCCAAATGAACTCTAGGAGTAGATGGTGGGCCCTTTTAGCTTGCCAATGGATGTATTAGACACCCTATGTACCTTGGAAGATCACTCTCAAAAAGATAGATCAAAACAGATAAGTTGGAGTTAGCTCAGAGGTGAAAACTTGCTATTCTTGGTTGATACACCTGTCCAGTGTTTTACATAATTCTCTGAGCACAGCAGCAATTAGATTAATTCCTCTTGGGGAAGGCTAGGTAGCTTAAAGAGCTAACTTTAGAGAGTAATCTCATCAAAAATAACAAACCATACACTGAGAATGACTTTTAACAAGTGATGACATCATCCCGATTTTCACGGGCTGCTACAGAAATAGATCAGTGAGTAGAAAAATTAACATAACTCAAGATGTAAGAATCCAATGATCATGAAAATTTGTATTCTTATACTAAACAGTAAGCTGAATCCAACAAGCTTAAAATCACTGAATTTGGATGAGTAAACACTGAGAAATGACTCTGACAAGATGACTGAAAAAGTCGGGTACCTGACAGAGAAGTGAAGATGAACATACCCTGTTGACTTCAAATGAACATAACTGAAGATTCCAACATCCAAATGACATGAAAATTTGTGAGCATATAGTAGACTTATAGAGCTAACTTTACCAAGTTAAATCACTGAAAATGATGAACCAAGTGCAGAGAAACAATCTCTGCAAGCTGACTGAGAAAAACTGAAGTAATGGCAGTGAGTAGTACACATCACAAGAACATGGAAAGATGACCTCAAATAATCATAAAAATGAAACTATATTGCTTGTACAATACAATGACTTACTGATACATATGTGTGCTTTGTAATCACACCTTGAAATGGCATAAAGCTCAGCTCTTGGAGGTCTTCACATAGGTCTCTCTAACCACGACTAAAACTGCCATCTATTTATAGTTGAGTTTGGGAGGCTAACTTCCCTCAATCACTCTCCAATCAATCAATGATTGATTTGATTCTCTACCTACCACAAATCACGAATTCGTGGCTCCTCTTTCCATTCTTGATCATGTGGACTCAACCACTTAAGATTCTCTTACTTTTACATTAAGTAAACTCTTCAAAAGTTACAAGAGGTAGTTCACAAGTGAACTTTACATAGTCTTCATTTTGAAGCTTCTTTAATGACTTTGTGAGACTCAAGCCAATACTTAGGCTTGTCATAGACTTGCTCCAACAGCTCCCCCTCAAGCCAAGTATGCTTGAGGTCTTCAATCTTCCAAGATTACCTGCAAACCAATCATAGCCTTGAATTTGCAAAGCTTTGTACCATCCAATGCTTTGGTTAGAATATCTGCACATTGTTGATGAGTGGACACATATGATATTTGAATCTCTTTGCTTAGAACCTTCTCTCGTACATAGTGATAATGAACTTCAATATGTTTAGTCCTTGCATGAAAAATAGGATTAGCAGCCAAATGAATAGAACTCATATTGTCACCAAAAATAGTTGGAGTTCCAAACTCCAATCCAAGATCTTTGAATAATGTCTTCATCCACATAGCTTCTTGTGTAGCTATAGCAAGACCTCTATATTCAGCTTCAGTAGAAGAGAGAGCAACTGTGGGTTGCTTCTTGGATGACCATGAAATAAGCTTTGAACCTGCAAAGGTAAGATAACCTGAAGTGCTCCTTCTATCTTCCTTGGAGCCAGCCCAATCTGCATCAGAAAATAGCTTCAAACCTAAATCAGATACATAAGGATAATAAAGTCCTTCATTTATGGTTCCTTTGAGATACTTGAGAATCCTTTTGGCAGCATCCATATGTGGTTTCCTTGGTGTGTGCATAAATTGGCTTAGCACACTCACACTGTAACATATATCTACTCTTGTCAATTTGGCATAGTTGAGACTACCCACTAGACTTTGATATGATGTGATGTCCTCTATGAGTTCACCTTCATGTGAGCTCAATTTGTGATTAACCTCCATTGGAGTACCTGCAATCTTACAATCTTGCATCTTGAATTTTGCCAACATGTCCTTAATGTACTTTCTTTGAGTGAGAAACAAACCATGATCTTTGTAGACAACTTCCAAACCTAGGAAGTAGGTAAGTGAACCCAAATCACTTATCTTGAACTCTTCTCTCATCTGATCTTTGATCTTCTTCATACCATCTGCATCATTTCCTGTCAATATAATATCATCTACATATACACATAGGTAGATGACCTCGGAATTACTCTTTTTAATAAAGAGTGAAGGATCTGCTTTGCTTGGTTGAAAGCCTTTGTCCTGCAAGAATGAAACAAGCCTGAAATTCCAAGCTCTTGGAGCTTGCTTGAGACCATACAATGCTTTGTTAAGTTTACACACATAATCAGGATAAACTTGACTCTCAAAACCAGGTGGTTGTGCCATATATACCTCTTCTGTTATCCAACCATTCAAGAATGCATTCTTCACATCTAGTTGAAGTATCTTCCAATTCTTGGAAGAGGCAATACTAAGCAAAACCCTAATAGTAGGCATCTTTGCCACAGGAGAGAAAGTCTCCTCATAATCAATTCCCTGAGTTTGTGCAAAGCCTTTTGCTACAAGCCTTGCCTTATACCTGTTAATGGAACCATCAGAATTCTTCTTGAGTTTATAGACCCATCTTGAGCCTATTACCTTCATGGATGAAGTCTTGGGCACCAAATCCCAAGTGTTGTTTTCCTCGAGTGCTTCAATCTCTTCCTTCATTGCATGCTTCCATTCTGTTTTTGCTTTGGCCTCTTCAAATGATGATGGCTCCTCTTGGTTTATGTCCTGTGCTATGTAGATAGAATGTTTAGTTACTAATGAGGTGTCAAACCCATACCTTTCTGGTTTTTTCTTTTCCCTCATAGATCTTCTTAGGCCATGATGTGATGATTCTGCTTCATGTCCAAGTTCCTGCAATTTTGCTTTACCTTTAGACTTCCATGCTTTGATCTTTTCCATGTGAGATTCTTCATCATCCTCTGAGGTGTCTTGTTCTTCAATCTTTGATTGTTCTCTACCAAGCTTTGGAAAATCTTCTTTAAGATCATATGGTAAATTGACCTTCCTGCATGAATCTTCATACCATGAATTGTTCTCATCAAAAACTACATCTCTGCTTACCAAGAATCCTTTGTTGGTAGGGTTGTATAACCTGTAGCCCTTTTGATTGTTGTCATATCCAATAAATACACACCTTTCTGCTTTTGGATCCATCTTGCCTCTAACCTGTGAAGGAACATGAGCAAAAGCAATACATCCAAAAATTTTACAATGATCTAAACTTGGTCTTCTTCCATTCCAAGCCTCATATGGAGTCATCCCATCAAGGGATTTTGAAGGCAACCTGTTAATCAAGTAAGTGGCTGTAGATACAGCCTCAGCCCATAAGTAATTAGGTAAATGCTTTTCATTTAACATAGACCTTGCAGCTTCAACAATTGTCCTATTCCTCCTTTCTGCCACTCCATTTTGCTCAGGAGTGTACCTTGTAGTTACCTCTCTTTTGATTCCTCTTTCTTGAAGAAAAGAATCAAAATCATGGGAGAAGTATTCTCCCCCTCCATCTGACCTTAGCCTTTTTAGTGATTTACCTGTTTGATTCTCCACAAGAGCCAAATATTTTTTGAAACATGAAAAAACTTCATCTTTGTGTTTCATAAAGAATAGGATAGTCCATCTGCTGCAATCATCAATAAAGGAAACATAATACCTTGATCCAGATATTGAAGCTTCCTTGCTAGGTCCCCATACATCTGTATGAACCAACTCCAAGAGATCTCCATGCATATAACCTTTCTTCATGAATGGTAACCTGTGAGACTTTCCAAATTGACATGCACTACACTTATAAATCATATGTTGTTTTGACAAATTAGGAAGTCCAAGTACACTTTGGTCCCTGCAGATTTGCTTTAATGACCTTTCACCAATATGTGCTAACCTTTTGTGCCATACTTCCAATTCTGTGAGTGTCTGACTACCATAATTAAAGAGAGCAATGTTTCTAGTGTCCTGTAATTCAAATGTGAACAATCTACCTGTCTTTTCACCTTTTGCAATTCTTCTGAATCCTTGACTTGGATCTTCAACAAATGCTCCTGCTTTTGTGAACCTGACTCGCAACCCTTTCTCTACTATCTGCCCAACACTTATCAAATTCTTTGTAATGGTAGGGACATAGAGTACCTTACTGAGTAGGTTGATGTTTCCATCAGGTGCTTTGACATTGCCTATTTTCTCCACAGGATGTTTTGTATCATCTCCTGTTTGTACCTCATGCTTATTCCTTGGATCTTCTAAATCTGATAGGAGTGCCACATTTCCTGCCACATGATTTGAACAACCTGAATCTATGTAGAAAACATGCTCATCAGATTTACCTTGTGGCATAGCCATGTTCATGATCAATAATGAATCCTCTTTGTTTGAGTCCTCTGTGTAGTTATTGTAGTCTCTCCTTCCTTTGTAGCCTCCTTGATAGTTTGAATGATTGTAGTTGTTGTAGTTGCCATGATAGTTGTTGAACCTTCCTCTTGAGTAGCCATAACTTCCTCTATTGTATCCTCTGCCTCTTTGATTCCTGGAATTCCTAAAGCAATTTTCAGTTGTATGATTAGTTAATCCACAAATAGAACATGAGTTGGAGTCTTGGGATCTCCCCCTGCCTTGTCTACCTCCTCTTCCTCTACCTCTGCCATGTCTTCCTCTACCTGCATAGTTAGCTTGATATGTACCTGCTTCATCATCCACTTTCTTTGCCTTTCCTTTGTTATCTTTAGACTTGCTTTTATCCGTGTATAAAGCTGAAGATTGATTACCTTTAGAGCTTTCTCCATTTTTGATAAGCTTTGCCTCTTGAGTAAGTAGTTGTCCAATGAGTGTGTTGAAATCAGGTACATGCATGTCCATGTACAAATCCATAGCTGTGGTGAATGCTTCCCACTTATCATCTGCCTTCAAGCCATTGATGACCTGCCTTACAATTTGCTCTTCATCTATTACCTCTCCAATGCTTCCCAACTGATCCGCTATGTCCTTGAGCTTTGTGACAAAATCAGTCACATTTTGTTTGGGAGCCTTCTTGAGAGTTGTGAAATCCAGCCATAGTTGATGCTTCCTAGCTTTAGTACTTGAAGCAAAGAAAGCTTCAAGTGCATCCCACACTTCCTGAGATGTCTTACAACTTCTAATGTGAGGCAACAAAAAATCTGAGATAGAGTTGAGGAGATAAGACCTTGCAAGTGCATCCTTGGAGCACCATGTGCTCAATCTTTCTTGCTCTTCTTGTGTTGGTTGACTTTTGTTCCTGAAACTTGGCATAACTTCATCTCCAGCCACATAACCATATAAACTTCTACCTTGGAGATAAGCTTCCATCCTTAATGACCAAGCTGAGCAGTTACCTCTGTCCAATTTGTCAATTGATGAAGGAAATCCATCTGCCATGTTGTCCAACCTTGCTCTGATACCACTGTGAAGAGATGGATAGGTATGTGTTGAAGATGAAGAGGTGTTGCAAAATCTTTGCTCTACACCAGCCAAATGAACTCTAGGAGTAGATGGTGGGCCCTTTTAGCTTGCCAATGGATGTATTAGACACCCTATGTACCTTGGAAGATCACTCTCAAAAAGATAGATCAAAACAGATAAGTTGGAGTTAGCTCAGAGGTGAAAACTTGCTATTCTTGGTTGATACACCTGTCCAGTGTTTTACATAATTCTCTGAGCACAGCAGCAATTAGATTAATTCCTCTTGGGGAAGGCTAGGTAGCTTAAAGAGCTAACTTTAGAGAGTAATCTCATCAAAAATAACAAACCATACACTGAGAATGACTTTTAACAAGTGATGACATCATCCCGATTTTCACGGGCTGCTACAGAAATAGATCAGTGAGTAGAAAAATTAACATAACTCAAGATGTAAGAATCCAATGATCATGAAAATTTGTATGCTTATACTAAACAGTAAGCTGAATCCAACAAGCTTAAAATCACTGAATTTGGATGAGTAAACACTGAGAAATGACTCTGACAAGATGACTGAAAAAGTCGGGTACCTGACAGAGAAGTGAAGATGAACATACCCTGTTGACTTCAAATGAACATAACTGAAGATTCCAACATCCAAATGACATGAAAATTTGTGAGCATATAGTAGACTTATAGAGCTAACTTTACCAAGTTAAATCACTGAAAATGATGAACCAAGTGCAGAGAAACAATCTCTGCAAGCTGACTGAGAAAAACTGAAGTAATGGCAGTGAGTAGTACACATCACAAGAACATGGAAAGATGACCTCAAATAATCATAAAAATGAAACTATATTGCTTGTACAATACAATGACTTACTGATACATATGTGTGCTTTGTAATCACACCTTGAAATGGCATAAAGCTCAGCTCTTGGAGGTCTTCACATAGGTCTCTCTAACCACGACTAAAACTGCCATCTATTTATAGTTGAGTTTGGGAGGCTAACTTCCCTCAATCACTCTCCAATCAATCAATGATTGATTTGATTCTCTACCTACCACAAATCACAAATTCGTGGCTCCTCTTTCCATTCTTGATCATGTGGACTCAACCACTTAAGATTCTCTTACTTTTACATTAAGTAAACTCTTCAAAAGTTACAAGAGGTAGTTCACAAGTGAACTTTACATAGTCTTCATTTTGAAGCTTCTTTAATGACTTTGTGAGACTCAAGCCAATACTTAGGCTTGTCATAGACTTGCTCCAACACTTCCTTCCTTCAAACTTTGATGAAGTCTTTACTTCACTTCAGTAGCTCCTTCTTCTCTCTTTGATACTCCACTTATAGCTCTGATACCACTGTTGGAGGATAAACACTCCTATGTGCACAACAAAAGCAAATGAATCCTCCTAGGATCCTGAAATTTTTCAGACATAGGTTCTGTATTTTCTGAGTTTCTCTGAGTATATGCAGAGATTGAAAATGAAATTTTGCAGGCATAAACTAGACTTTAAGAACTTTCCAATGAGAGTAAAATCAATCCATTTGGATACTGGATGATTCCTCAACCAGCTGCAACAAAACAGATAACTTGATCTCTTCACAGAGTATGAGCTAACTAGACAGACACTGTTCTGGACATTTCTCTGCACATGTGCAGGCACTGAACCTGAGACTTATACCAGACAAAGTAGAACTTATAAGCTTTCCAACAAGACAAAAGTCATTGCAAATGGATTCCGGATGAAGGAGAAACAACAATTACAAGACCGGGGGGTCTGCCAAAAACATCTAGATAGATAAAGTGTGTAAAAGTGAAATTTCTGCAAAATATGCAGAGAACAGCTAGTAGGGGGTGTGCTTAAGCAAGGGGGCAGCTTGGGCACGTATTTCCAAGACTCTAAGTCATAATACAACTCATTAGAGGTTTTAAAGACCACATACTAACCTCTTTAACCAATCAAAATCATATACATGTCAAAAGTGAGGTCCAATCACATCAAGAGGTGAGCTAAATCTTCTCTAATCAACTTCTTTCCATTATGGGCATAATTGGATGCCTCCAACTCGTGGAAATCAGCCTCCTTTGATTGTGGATGATGTGGAAGTTTCAATTTGGGGCATGTTCCCACACTCTTGAGCTTGAAAAACTTTCAACGGTGAGCTTATATGATGCATCATGTATCGATCGCAAAAGGACTGTTGAACATTGTGCAAGGTGTTGAAAACATCCTATTACACTTGCAAATACAGGTACTGAAGCTGATGTAGATGGCATTAAAGATGATGATATTCTACAGATTCTTGTTCGAGTTGTAGTTCTTGTTGCACCTACTGTAGAGCAAATTCTTTGGGATGGAAGAGATGCTCACACAGATGCATTGATAGCCTCGTCTATCAAACATGCCATTATTCCTCACATTCGCCTCTTACAGAACAGCTAAGGATGCTTGGGATACACTTACCACATTGTACCAGGCTAGGATTGAGGCTCCTGTTGCTCACCTCCGAAAACAACTGGAGAGTGAGCACATTAATGAAGGTGGTTCTATGGACAATTTTTTGACAAAGATCAAAGACTTGAAGGAACAATCGATTTCTACATAAGTTATACCAGATAGCTCACTTGTGTAGGCCATTCTCAATGGTCTTCCTGATTCATATCAGAGTTTTGCTTCTACTCTTCATTTCATGATGAAAGGCAATCCAAATGCCTTGATATTTGAGGAGCTAGTCTCTGTTCTGTTGTAGGAAGATCATCCTAGGCAGAACAGGTCCATTATGCGTGTTGCATATCAAGCTTGCCTAGCTAGTGAGAAGGGAAAAGGTAAATGGTGTTCATCTACTAGTAAATAGAGATTTGCAAATGTTGCACATTTGAAGAAGGAAGACAACGATGAGAAGAAATTAGAAAAGAAGAAATTCTTTTGTAAGTACTGTAAAGGAAACAATCATGTCATAAAGAACTGTCCAAAATTGGTTGCAAAAGAGGCAAAGAAAAAAGAGCCTCCAATGGTCGTTGTAGAGGCCTCTACACCAAAAACAAAGTTTGCTAATCTTGTGGAGAATGAAGAATGGGCATTTACTACTATTTGTAGTTTTGACCCATCTTCTCATGAGTAGTGTATGTTTGTGGTAGACTCAAATGTTTGGTGCTTTGATAGTGGGGCAACTAAACATATGACCTCCGAGCGGAGTTTCTTCAGATGCTTTATTTGTGCCAGGGATCAAGAAAAATCTATTATTAGTTTCTGCATTAGCCAAGATTGGCTTGGTTGTGAAATTTGTTGATGATAGATGTATAGTTCATGATCTGTCAAATGGCGACAGGATTATTGGTTCTAGCATTTTATGTTGTGGGTTGTATAAGCTCATAGAAAATGAAAAATATATGAATGATTCAGCATGTGCAGTACATGATTCTCAGGCTATGTCAGATGCAAAGCTTTGGCATGCATGCTTTGGTCATCTGAATTTTGCTAGTTTGCTATGCCTGTAGAAATATGAAATGGTGTCCTCTTTGCCCAAACTTGAGGCACCCTATAAACATGTTTCTAAAGACTATATTTTGAGCAAAATGCAGCATTCATCCTTCCCAAAAGATGGTTTAGTTCGAGCTACTCAGAAGTTGCAGCTAGTACATAGTGATGTTTGTGGTCCTATGCAGACACCTTCTTTTGGGAACTATCTTTACTTCCTTACTTTCATTGATGATTTTTCCAGGCATGCATGGGAATATCCACTCAAAGCAAAGTTGGAAGTTTTTATGTGCTTCAAATAGTTTTTGGTTTTGGTTGAAAATCTGTCAGCATGTAAAATGGGCACCCTCTGTTTTGATCGAGGGGGGGAATATACGTCTTCTGAATTTAATGCATTTTTGGTTGAACATGGGATAAAACATCAATGTATAGTGCCCTATACACCTCAATAGAATTAAGTTTTTGAATAGAAGAACATGTCACTCATGGATATGGCGAGGTGTATGATTAAGGGTTAGGCTTTACCAATAGTGTTTGGCTTGAAGTTGTTATGTGTGTAGCATATGTACTTAACAGGTGTCGCACTAAAGCACTCTATTCTATCACTCCATAAGAGGCTTGGCATGGTTGCAAGCCATCTGTTGCTCATTTGCATGTTTTTGGTTATATGGCATATGCATTAGTGCCTGAACAACATCACAAAAAATCGGATGCTAAAGTAGTCAAATGTATTTTTGTTGGGTACAGTTCCGAAAGCAAAGGCTACCATCGATATCATCCACAGACTAAATGCATTTTGGTTAGCCATTCATGTGATGATGCAGATCATTCCATTTCTGATGCAGATTTACAAGACGCACTTATTGATGAGAGAGTTGATATTGAGGAGGAAAAAACTATTCCAAAATCCTCAACACGTGGTGATATTGAGGAGGCTGATATTGAGGAGGCCGGACCATGGTGATCAACATGTTCCTCATATCCTCAATCATATACGTTCTTTCTTGCTGGAGACCAAAGAATCAAGAATTAGCCAAATTAGAAAGTACTTGTAGGAACTTTCTCTCGACTAGGGACCATAACAGGAGGGGAGTGCCTAAAATCAAATGGTCCATATGCACTTGTCCAAAGGAGAATGGAGGTCTGGGCATTATGGCCATTGGCGGCATGGCCAATAAACTTGCTGCAAAGTGGATGATTAAGGCCTAATGCAACAGAGATTCCTCTTGGGCCACATTAATTTTCAGAAACACGAATGCGATTACTTTGGTAGGATACCCTGGATGGAAAAACCTCAACATCCTCACCCTCTTATTCTCTCTGTTTCTAGTCTCACCCAAAGGATCGATCCTGGTAAGATCCTTATGGTTGAGCTAGAACATATTCAAACCTCACATCAGAATCACTGAAGATTGGAAGTGGGCTACAGTTATAAGACAAAATAACTCTATTTGGTTCCCGATCCAAGGCATGAGAAAGGTGGAGCCTTGGAATGTCTTGAGTGCCAAGAGACTCTAGAATAAGGGATTCAAACAATGGAAGCACCTCTGGAAACAGGACACAAACAGATGGGTGAACTTTGAGGACCTTGACCCTACTGCTGCAATCACATATGAGGAATGGAATGTTTTATTGAGCAGACGCCACACATGGGACCAAAGTTTTAATCCGACTACTTATGGAACAGGACTCTCCGAACCCAATGGACCTTAAATGGTATAATGGTAATCACCTTTCCAAGCTTCCATTTGTCGAAGTTTGCAATAACATTCACATCAGTGTCAACAAGAAATGGTATCTCAATTGGACGCGATTTTGATGGGATATGAAATTTATGTTGATCTGGCACCCTCATTGAAAACAAAAAGTTTGTTCTCCTATGGCAAATTTTATACCGTGGAATATGGACCAATGCAAAAGCTAACAAGATCTATGGTGTTCTGCCCTAGTGCAAGCGATGTTTCTGTAGCAAAGAGGATATTGGTCACATGTTCTTTGCATGCCCTAAATCCCTTCAGCTATGGAGAGTCCTTTGTCATTCTCCGGGTCTCCAAGAACAAATCAATTGGAAGCAAGCCCTCATTGGTGAAAACAATCGGTTGCTTTGCGGCATTGTGGAATGCGATTAGGGGAGAGATCCTTTGGAAGATTTGGCAAGAAAGATGTGCTCAAAAAATTGGCAAAACCCCCAAGGAGTGGTCGATCGAGAAGTCCCTTTTCCTTCTCAGCAGAAGAATTACTAATTGTAAGAAACCCCCCCCCCTTCAAACACCACAAAGAGCTACAGTATGTCAACAATAAGCTTAAAACCAAGTGGGCTCCACATGATGGGGATGCAAGGTTTATCAACCTCCTCTATAGCCTCATTTAAGCTCTAGCAGATTATCGAAATGAAAATTAGACTTCAAAAATATATCAGCTGGTGCTCTGTGACTCTTTGGAATGCTCAAAACTTTGGTGACTTAAGATGGATCATTTTGCACGTACAAGGCAAGATTATTTGCCAAAGGATGCTCACAAACTCATGGTATAAACTATGAGGAAACATTCTCACCAGTTGCAAAGATGACTACAATTAGAACATTCATAAGTGTAGTTGCTGCAAGGAATTGGAGACTCCTCCAACTTGATGTAAAAAATGCATTTCTAAATGGTTAGATAAGTGAAGAGGTATACATGTCACAACCACTAGGTTTTGAAAACCCTAATCATGCATCTTGTGTTTGGAGACCTAAGAAAGCATTGTGTGGATTGAAACAAGCTCCTAGACCTTGGAATTATAGGTTGGTTATATATCTTCAAGATCAAGGGTTCAAAGCTAGCAACTCAGATCCTTCTCTATTCATCAAAAGGGATCACAATGAGGTTATCTATCTATGTTTATATGTAGATGATATTATTATGACAGGTGATGATTTGAATGACATTCAAAGGATCAAGAGACACATGCAAGAGGAGTTCAAAATTAGTGACTTAGGTGAGCTCACATATTTCCTAGGTATGCAGGTGATATACACAGATGAAGGAATATATTTGACTCATAGAAGATACATTCAGGATCTACTTCTCAAGTTCAAAATGACAAACGCTAAACCTGCAGGTACACCTTTGGAGATGAATCATAAACTAAGTGTTTATGAAGGTGAGAAAATTGAAGACATGAAAGAATATGAAATCGTGGTAGGTAGCTTGATATATGCTACTCATACAAGGGCAAACATATCATATAGTGTTGAAGTGCTTAGTCAATTCATGGACTCACCAAGAAGACCACACATGGATGCATAAGAGAGTACTTAAGTATCTCAAAGATGCAGATTAGGCTAGAGCTAAGGATGATAGAAGAAGTACCTCTGGTTACTTAGCATTTGCAGGTTCAAAGCTAGTGTCATGGGTTTCCAAGAAGCAACCAACAATTTCTTTATCCTCAATTGAAGCAGACTACAGAGGTTTGACCATAGCAAGTCAAGGGGCAATATGGTTAAAGGCATTGTATATAGATTTGGGACTTGTGAGTTCCAAACCTCACATATTTGGAGATAATGTAAGCTCCATGCATCTAGCAGCAAATCCTATTTTCCATGCAAGAATCAAACACATAGAGGTGCATTACCACTTCATCTGAGAGAAGCTCATGTCAAAGGAGATTGAAATTTCTTTTATTCCAACTAAAAATCAAGTAGTAGATATGATGACAAAGGAACTTGATGGAATAAAGATTTGTAGATTCAAAGCTATGGCAGGTATTCAACCTATTAGAGAATGAAGACTCAAGCATACTTTAGCTTGAGGAGGAGCTATTGGAACATATGATTGAGGTGGATTTGATCTACATCAAAAGCTATCGCTTGGATTACATCAAAAGGATATCCGTTGGAGAGTTCTTTTACTTATGCCCACTTATTGTATTTTTCTAAAAGAGTTTTCATTGATCATTTACTATTGTAAAAGTCTTGAGATTTACACATGTAGAAGTAGAAAGAGAGAGCTCAAGTTCCACGAATTTATGGTCGTTGAGTTGCATTTAATCAATTAATCAATCACCTAAAAGTAGATCAAACTAGATCTTCACTTTTCCTAGATTGTAGGAAAGTGAATTGATTCCCTTCAACAACCATTCCCACCTTCATTTGAATTCAAAACCCACTTGTAGAAGTTGTGGATCACTTCAAGAGTCTATATAAAGACTTCAAAACACTTGTACAATACATGGAAGCAATATACACACACTTGTGACCATCATTGTCTTGCTCCTTCATTTCTCTACATCATCTTCTTTGCCAATAGTAATCTTGTAGAGGTTGCTGTTCTCTCTCTACAGAGCTCCAAATTGAATGCAAGATGGATCATTGGAAAGGCATTAGTTTCTAGTTTATGTTTTTAAATGTTCATAGCATTTGGTTTAGTAGATTGGGAGAAATCTCAGTTTTTCTATCTCGAGGTCAATCTCTGCATATTCTTGAAAAAATAAGAGGTACCACTGTTGAGTGTCTGATTTTTTCCTATAGCATATTTTGCTTATTCCTTATACTCTTGTGCATTATATACACTCAACTCTATGTGTATCACTCCCGTAAAAGTATTTTTCCTAATTGTTATCATGTTGGTCGCTATGAGCATTTGAAGTTCATTGTCTCTTCCATAGATAATAAGTTTTTTGAGCTAGTCAATGCGCAAACCTATCTATTTTGTATTGACTCTTTCTCCTTCATGCTCCAAGTACATAGTGCATTTTATTGCACTTATCATATGTCTATAAGGTCTATTTGAGTCTCCATAAGCTCAAGGGCTGGTCTTCTACTAGTTGGCTAGACCAAACTTCATCTCTTCAAGACTCACTTTTCTACCTCCTTTAAGCTTCTCCAAGTTCTTTCAATCTCACATGCAAATCTTTGGGATGTGCACTTTGGTCGTGGATTTTTTATAATTTCCATGCTTGTGGAAATTTGAAATGGTTTCCTTGCTACCCAAACTTGAGGCACCTTCTAAACATGTTTTTGAAGGATATATCTTGGGAAAAATATAGCATTCCTCCAAATCCCAAAAGATGGTTCAATTATTGTTGTTCATAAGTTAAAACTTGTTCATAATGATGTATGTCGTCCAATGCACACACATTCATTTGCAAAATACCTATACTTCATGAATTTTACTAATGAATTTTCCAAGTTTGGATGGGTGTATCCATTGAAAGCAAAATTCAAAGTGTTTATGTGCTTCAAATAATTTCTCGTTATGGATGGAAATTTGTGAGCATGTAAACTAATGACCCTTTGTTTTGATCGGGGGAGGGTGGGTACGTATCTTCTGATTTTAGTGCATTTCTAGCTAAGCATGGGATAAAATATGAATGTTGTATAAACCTCAAGAAAATGGATTTTTTAAGAAGGTCTCTCATGAAACGAGGAGGTGTTTGGTAAAAAGCTAGGCTTTACCACATAGCTTCTAGCTTGAGGTTGTTATGTGTGCAATATATATACTTAACAAGTATCAAACACAGGTTCACATGGTTGAAAAAATATGTTTCTCATCTGGATGTCTTTGGTTGTTTGACATATGCACAAATGCCTGAAAAACAATGCAAAAAATAGGATGATAAAGAAATGAACTCTATTTTTGGGCACATTTCTGAAATCAAAGGTCAACCTCTCTATCATCGACATAGTAAATGTTAGGGGAGCACTAGATTGTGCTCTCTGACTTCACTATACAATATTTCGGAAATACACTTATGATTACAAGAACACCCACGTAGGGAAAATAATACAAAAAGATATAGCTAATATAAGACGCCCCACAACTCGGGACCAATAGGTATGGAAAACAGGACTAGAAATGATACACGAGATCCCACAACCCGGGATTGTAAGTATGAGACAAGATATCTAGATTACAAGAACTCCCTTCTAGGAGATGAACTGAATACAAGAAGGAACTTGACAAGATCTCGTTCTACGAGATTACAAGAGGACAAGACAGGATGTCCAAGAACTAGACTAGACAAGATTAGAACAAGAAACAAGACAAGAACTGGAACTAGAACTTGGAGAGTACTTACTTGGAGGTCACAACTCCTTGAGCTCCCAAGACTAGTATTGGCAAGACTGATTATGAATGTGGCCAACCCCTCTTTATATAGGTTTTCCAAGGGCGGTTCTAGGGTGGTTACAAATTGATGATGTCATCAATTTAAAGCATGATCTTTGGATGTCAGAATCAAGTAAGAAGACAGTCGATCTTAGGGTTTTGGCACGTTCGGGACGCAATGGAAGCATTAGTTTCACCAAATTTTGAACCAATCATGAGATATAGGATTCACATGGAGTCTGAGATTAAAGATGGTTTCCTTTGTCCATGACAGTAAATGCATTCTAGTTAGTCCTAATATTTTTTTATGGAAGATGCAATCAAGCCCTCACTTTCATGTACCACGGAAACATCAATTAGCTCAAAAGATGTGTATGATACTTTGCTTCCTCATTTTATAGTCATACAATCAAGCTAGTCCAAATGAGGCAATTTTTCAACCTCTACAAGTTTGAAATGGTGATGCAGATCATTCCATGTATTATGTAGATTACATGAGGAACATTTTGATGAGAAGGCTAACATAGAAGAGGCAAAAACTATGCCTAAATGGGTGGTGCATGAAGTATTTCAATGGCGACACACCACAATGTGCTCTCCTTCTTGAGACCTCCACGACGATATCCTCAAAGTAGAAAATTGAGCTCCTAGGGCCGCACATGGTACTCCGCATAGAGGCAGCAGAATATGCAAAAAAACATAGTACGCAGGGAGCACAAAGATAGATTTCTTAGGTCTTACAAATGCGATCGAACTTACAGTCTATAGCTAACCAGACCACTATATATTTTATTAAAGAACATATACAAAGAAGTTTTCGGTGGCCATTTGGCCTTTCACATGGACACTACTAGTAAGAATCTCCCACTAAAGGCCAATATGGCCAAAGTAACTATGGGAGAAAAATAAAGAATGATTAAGAATACCTAAGTGTAAGTATACAAACTATACCTCCCACTTGATGGGCATGTTACACAGTATACATGTGACTTTTTAAGTGCCTGAATCAAGTAACCCCCATCAAGTGACAATAGTGTCGAAAGCTATCATGTGGTAGACCTTTACTCAACGCATCTAGAGCATTATCTCGAATGTGAACCTTCTCAAGAATAATGCACTCAGTGGCTAAGAAATCTCTTATGAAGTGATACTTTACCTCAATGTGCTTGGTCTTTGCATGATAGACCGGATTCTTAGCCAAAGCAATGGCACTCTGACTATTACTAAGCAAACAAGGTACATGTTGAGGTAAACCCGTACCACAAGCAAGATGAGAGAGCCACAATGCTTCCTTACATGCCTCACTTGCTACAATATACTCTGCTTTTGTGATGGAAATAGTTGTACATTCTTGAAGACGAGATCTCCAAGAGATAACACCTCCAACAAAATGAAAAATGTACCCTGATGTAGACTTACAATTGTCTACACAACCAACATAGTCGGAATCTATGTAACCAATAATGGATGTTTTCCCTCTACCTAAGCATAGACACTTGTCCTTAGTGCCACTCAAATATCTTAAAATCATCTTGACCGCTTCCCAATGTTTATTGCCAGGATTAGACATATATCTTCTCACAACTCCCACTACAAATGCAATGTCTGGTCTCATAGCTACCATAGCATACATGAGACTACCAACAACAGACTGATAGGGAATTTTGGTCATCAATTCCTTTTACTCATCTGATTTGAGGCAATCATCCTTGATCAATTTCACATATGTGGGTAAAGGTGTACTCAATGCCTTTCCACCCTGCATATTGAACCTATGAAGTGCTTTGGATATGTACTCACTTTGAGACAAGTATATGCATCTTTTACTCCTATCATACGTAGCGCACATGCGAAGAATATGTTTGGCATCCCCCAAATCCTTCATATCAAATGTGAAACTCAACTTCTTTTTGAGAATTGACAAATCATAAGAGGACTTCCCAGCAATCAACATATCATCGAGATAAAGTACCATCAGAGCATCTCTTTGTGTAGAGACAATGATCCTCATTGCTTCGAGAATAGCCTTGAGACTTCATAAAAGCATGAAACTTTTGGTACCATTGTCTAGGGGATTGTTTAAGTCCATACAAGCTATTCTTAAGCTTAGAAACTAGACTTTCCTTGCCAAGAACTACATAACCCTCTGGTTGTTCCATATAGATCTCATATGTAAGATCTCCATGCCAAAAAGAAGTTTTCACATCCATTTGAACTAGCTCTAAGTCCTCCATTGCAACGAATCCAAGCAACATGTGCAGGGCAGTCATCTTGACTACTGGAGAGAAGATTTCCTCGAAATCAACACCATGTTGTTGCTTAAAACCCTTTGCAACAAGTGGTGCTTTATACTTTGGAGAAGCACTATTTGATGTGAATTTTAGCTTATATACCCATTTACATGGTAAAGGTTTCCTGCCCTTTGGCAAAGGTACTAAATGCCAAGTACCATTTTTGTGAATAAAATCCAACTCAATCTTCATGGCATGCTCTCACTTGACATGATCCTCTATCTGCATAGCCTCGTTGTAGGAAGAAGGCTCACTGGCATCTATTAGCATAACAAAATCTAAACGTGGAACATATCTATCAGGTGGATGTGAGACACATGTAGAACGTCTCAATGGTTGTTGAACAAGAACATTTGCAGACTGATTTGAATGGACATTCTCTGGAACATCCCTATGTGCAACATTTTTATGCATGCTAACTGGAGGACTAGTATCCTCAAAACACCACTCTTCTCATTTCAACCTCCTTAATGGGTTGTTTATGCATCTTAGACTCATTGAAAATGACATCACTACTTCTGATCATTGACCGTGTTTCAAGATCCCATAAGTGATATCCAAATTGTCCTTCTCGACCATATCCAAGAAAATGCATTTCCTTGACTTATGGTCCAACTTTTGTCTAAGATTCTTGGGTATATGAACATATGCTTCACACCCAAAAACTTGAGGATGATCATAATATGGTGGCTTCTCTGTTCATAACTCTTGTGCCACTTTCAGACCTTTGGCAGTACTAGGTGAAAGGTCAATCATATGAACTGTAGTCAATGCTGCTTCTGTCCAAAAGCCTTGTGAGAGGTTTGCATGATGCACCATAGAGACTACTCTATCTTGAATAGTTCTATTCATCCTCTCAGCTACACCATTCTGTACTAGGGCATAAGGAGCTATAAACTCTCTACGAATCCCTCTTGACTGATAGAAACGGCGGAATTCATGTGAGGTATACTCACTAGCATTGTCTGAGCATAAAGCCTTAAGCTTAGTTCCTTTTTCAGTCTCAAATGAAGTAAGCCATTTTCTAAAAGTAGGGAATACATCATCCTTTGATTTGATAGGATATACCCAAACTTTTCTAGTAGCATCATCTATGAAAGTGACAAAGTAAAGACAACCACCTAAGGACCTAGTGGGCATAGGACCACACACATCTGTATGAACGAGATCTAAATTCTGAATTGAAGAGTCAATGTGCATTCTATGCACATTTTTGGTTTGCTTTCCATATTGACAATGCTCACAAAATAAAAAATCAGAGAAAGATAACACAGGTAAGTAGCCAGAATGAGAAAGATTTTCCATTCCACTATGAGATATGGCCCAAATGACCATGCCAAATACAAGCCATAGGCTATTCAATAACAGCTAACATGTGTTCTTTTGGTGATACAAATAAAGGATAATGTGAGCCAACTTTGCTTCCTTTTGCAATAACCATATTGCCTTTTGATATATGAAATGACTGAGCATAGAAGACCACCTTGTAACCAAGGTCATCAAGTTGACCAACTGACATCAAACTACATGATAATTGACGTACATGGCATACATTATGCATAGTAAACTTTGAACCATCAATGAACTGCACAACCACATCTCCAATACCCACAATGTCACACTGGTAAGAGTTAGGAAGGCTCATGGTACCAAGAGACTTTGCTGCATAATTAGAGAACCATTCTCTCTATGGATTCACATGGAAAGAAGCACCATAATCTAGCAGCCATGTGTGGGAAAGAGAATCAACCATAAGAGCCTCAGTTGGCATAGTACTATCAAGTGTCAACACATCAGTATCATAAAAAATAACATTAATTTCTTTAATCTTCACAGTCAAAGTAGATGGTGCAGGTAACAGTCTAACATGCCCATCAACATTCTGTCCTTTACCTTTAGCATTCTTTAATGCATAACAGTCTTTGTTCATGTTTCCTTCCTTATGACAATAATGGCATTCGATATCCCTCTTTCTTGATTTACTTCTACTCTTATTCCGTTGACCATTCTTTTCCTTGTTCTTGCTCCTGCCACATTGCTGATTCTTTCCTTGGTAAGAATCACGAACATTATATGCATCGCCACTCTGAGTGCCAACCATAGATTTTCTACGAATCTCTTCACTCAAGAGTGCTCCACATATGTCATCATAGACGAGTTTAACACCAAGTGCACTATTACTAATAGATTTGTAAAACGTATCCCATGATGATGGCAGGGTGCATAACAACAATACCGCTTTCATTTCATTATCCATATCCATTTTTTGAGCCTGTAACTGGGAGAATATAGCATCAAACTCATTTAGATGAGCAGCAACACTATCTCTGTCCTTCACGTGAAGTTCATATAATTTTCTCATCAGATACACTTTATTTGATGCCATCTCTTTTTCATATGTATTGCATAACTTCTTCCAAAGCTCCTCTGCACTTTCACAGTCAAATACTGTAAAGGAAACATTATCTGCCAGCTGCAAGCGAATGGTAGACCTCGCCATTTCGTATAACCCATCCCAATCATCTTCATCCATGTCAGTAGGCTTCTTTGAAAATCCAATTTTTTGGCTTGCATGGCCTCCTTTGAATCAACACATCTTTAATCTGATTCTTCCATAAAGCAAAGCTTGTGCCATCAAATTTTTAGATCTCAAAATGGTCTTTACCTTGAAAGTTATAGCTCCTTCTCAGAACATTGGCACTAGACCTTGATCCACCAGATGTGTTTGAAACCTCTGATGCCATGATAGTAGAGAACTGAATAGAGTGATAATGGAGCTAGAAGAGTCCAAACACCAGTGAATAAGTGTATCAAGGGGTAAATCGAACACTGTATAGTTGACTAAAACAAAAAATGGAAAATTTTTTCCACAATATCCTCTACAAAATGAGCATATGACTAGTTTCAAAATATCATAAAACTACAAGTACTCACATGTTTACATGCATAGTGAATCACTTACTGCATTGCATATAATCAGTTACCCAACAGAAGCCAACTAGGCTTATCGAGCACCTATGAACAACTATCATACATCTCCTATGGTGAGGTTGGTTAAGTCTTCCATCTGCATCACCGAAGAGACCCCAACATCTGGGTGTCTTCCAGTTAAGAAAACATCACCATGACCCTCTTTATCAAACGTAAAAATGCTTTATGCGAAAATGTAACTGCTATATCAATGACCACATGTACGTACATAAGCCGTATCCACAAGAGCGTACATGGTGTGTATGTGCTCAATATATGTAGTAAAATGACACTAAAGGCTGAATGCATAGTCCAAAAACTAGTCAACAAACCATGAAAGTGTCTGTCAACTCTGATGTTTTAGGCTCAAAAAACCTGCAAAAATTTGTAGCGACTACTCCTACCAAAACTTAAAAGCTTTCAAGAAACCTGTAGTTTTACGAGTGTGGCTGAAAATGCAGCCCCATAGGTTGATATTTATTGTCAAAGAAGTACAAAGAACACTCCTCTTGATGTTCTTGGACCTGTGTGAAGAGAACTATGTGTGAAAGTACTCCAAAATTGTTCCAAAAGACAACCCAAAGATGCTTAAAAAATAGCCTTTCAAAGCAAAGAATGAAACTTTGAGGGACTAAAACATGTTCAAGGTAATGTCAACCTTAGTCTTTTCCCTTCTTCAAACACCACAAGAGTGTAGCTTAGTGGCAAGAGATTGCCACAGTTAAGCGAGCTCCGGGGGGGACAATACTGGGATGGGTGATCTCCTAGGAAGTACTGGAAACCCCTATCTTCCTTGATCATTGAGGTCCTCCCTCATGTGCAACCAATGGTGCCAACGGTGACTTCAGTGACTTGGATGACAAGGTATGCCAAGGTCTATGCCTTGGTCACCGCTTTAGTCATAAGCCTTGGAGAAAGCCGAGGGGGGGTGCTCGCTTCGCTCGCACAAAACAGACAAAGCTTTTGCATCAAACTACTCTGATACTAGTGAAGTATTTCAATGGCGATGCAACACAATGTGCTCCCCTTCTTGAGAGCTCCACGAAGATATCCTTGGAGTATAAAATCAAGCTCCTAGGGCTGCACACGGTACTCTGCACAGAGGCTGCATAATATGCAGTACATAGGGAGCACAAAGACAAACTTTTTAGGTCTTACAAATGTGGTCAAACTTAGAGTCTGTGGTTGACCAGACCACTATATGTTTTATTAAAGAACATATACAAAGAAGTGTCTAGTGGCCATTTGGCCTTTCACATGGATACTAATAGTAACAGTGCAAACATTGAGAGATAGAAAATTAGATGCATCTTTGTCATATCATACTCATTCACACTCTCATAGTGCTTCCTTTGCAAAATTTTGGTAGAAGCAACATGAAAACAAAGTTTCTAGGTTGAAAACGGTATTATATGGCTTGAAGCAAGCACCACATGCTTGGGATGAGAAAAAACATACCTACTTGCTTGCACATGGTCTTGAGAATGATCTTGCTACAAGCACTTTATATGTTAAGCACGCAGATTATGTACTTTTGATTATTGTATATGTTGATGATATGGTGCTCACTGGTCCTAATGAGAATGATGCTGTTGAGCTTAATCAGAATCATGCTGTTGAGCTTAAGGTTGATTTTCCTACCTCTTTTGAGATGTCAGATTTGGTGCATTTGCATCATTATCTGGGCATTCAATTTATGCAAGTTGATGGGGTAATAGCTTGTATCAAATAAAATATATTGACATGTTATTGTAGCATTTTGTCCTTGAAGATTGCAAACCTATTGCCACTCCCATGGAAATAGGTTTATGATTGAGTCTTCATGATGCTAGAGATGCATTTAATGTTGTTCTCTATCAACATGCTCTTGGGTTCATTATTTACTTATGCATAATTTGGCCTGATGTTCAATTTTCTCTCTCTTAGATAAGCAGATTTATTCATTGCCTAGGTTTCAAGCATTGGTACCTGATACTTGGATTGTTTTATCCCAAGAGATGATCATTATGGCCAGATTTACATGCTTTTTCTGAGTGATATTCAAATGGTTGCTATGACACTCATATATTCATGCTTGGTAGCTCATGCATATCTTGGTTGAGCAATAAACAACCTATTTTCACCACTTCTAGTTGTGAGGCTGACTATAGGGGAGCTTTCATAGGGACTATTGAGTGTGAGTCTTTTTCCACTATCATCTTCACTAACAATCAGACCTTATTGGCAGTTGCAAGGAACCCTATGTTCCATGCTCACACAAAACACATTGGGGTGCACTATCATTATGTCATGGAGAGGTTCTTTGCTCAATAGATCAGTTTAGCTTATGTGCCCATAAAGGATAATGTTGGAGACCTTTTCAAAAAGGCTCTACCTAGGAAAAAATTTGAAGCTTTCTACAAAGGTTTGGGCTTGCTTCCTTTTTGTGGATTGATTTCTTTCTAGATAGCTTGGCAGTTCCTTATACATGAGTGTCAATACGTTGTTCATCACATCACTCCCAAGGGGGATTGGTTTATATTTGGGTAGTGATGTGTGTGAAGGCACTTAGGAGTACCAGGGAACATTTTTCCCTCTTTAGGAGGTTTTATGAGAAGATCAGATGATATTAAATGCTTTAGAACTCATATTCTATCATGGACAAAAAGAATCGATGATGTAGTTGCGAGAGCACTATAAACAATTAAAGAGGTAGAGGAACATCAACATCTTTTGGATAATGCTTTTGAAGAGGAAAAATAAATATGAACTCAAATATCCATACATCAAATGCCAAGGGAGCATCCACATCAGTCAGGAAGGAATAGCACAATTCCATGAGCCAACCACCATACGTATTTACACATTGATTAGATTTGTGTTTTATGTAATTGAGTTTTAATTGATTTTTATTTCTCGAGAGTTCAAATTGGCCACTTTTCTGGAAGGAAGGGTGCTATACGTTGAAAAACATTGGGGAAGGACTCATCCATGTGGAACTACATGAAGAGTTTCAGTGATGAAACAATAAGAATTGTGCACAAGGACTATACACAAAAGGTGGCATTCCAAATGATGAAGTCCAACGCAATATCAAGGAGCAATTTTGAAGCTATCTTGATTTCAAATGCAAAAATGTGTATTTCTGTAAATAGACGAGATCCAATTATGAGTTTCTTCTAGAAGTACGAGGGCCACAAGGGCCACATTTTGGATAGGTGTGCCCAAGCATTGGCACAAGGGGTAGATTAGCCAGCCGTAGTGGCCAAAATTTAAGAAACTACTTCGTTAGCCTTGAAACCAAAAAGGCCTTCATCAAATTTTTGGATTCACTGTAATATAGTTTCTTATAATGAACTTTTCAATATAATAATCTCTTTCCTCAAATTTGAGTTTATGTTGTCTATGTTCTTTTGGATGCAAATTATCATTGAAGTGTGTCTATCAATTATGAAATGTTAAAAACTTTGACAAGCACTATGAAGTGGTTTTGGATCATAAATTCAAAGCTAATTATGTTGCACGTTTGTGGGGATCTTTGCCATGTTTTTTTAATAAATAATGGTGTATATGACTTGTGGCTAGAAAAGCTAAAAATAAGAGCCTTGTTCACCACAGCACCATGGCAATTTGATGAGGACAAACTACCGAAAGTCGTGCCATGGTGAACAAGGGTTTTTATTTTCTTTTTTTATGTAGATCGTTGAAACTATACTCCCTAGCAAAAAAATCAATGCAAACTACCCCCTTCTTTGAGATAAAGATGGGCTTGAATATGAAGTTTTCAAAATGGGCTTTCTTGTAATTTATGAGGGATTTTGGCATGTTTTCTTTTGGATTACGTCCCAAATAATCTACAGAACATATTTGGTAAAATGATGAAAAAAATACCCTTGCTCATCATAGTGTGATTTTTGGCAGTTTGACCTAGTCAAACTAACAAAACTTGTGCCACGGTCAACAAGGTTTTTGCTTTAATTTTTTCTCCCACATATGTGTTGATATATTTCTTTAGTGATTTGTGTAAGCACATTTAGGCCTGTCGGGGCACTCTTTTCCCTCTTTAGGGGCACTCTTTTCCCTCTTTAGGAGGATTTTTCCTCAACTTGTATATATGTCTACAACCCTAATGTGCTACTTAACTTTTGTACATTCACATGAGTTTTGCAACTAGTAGCAGAGGCCTTCAAACTAGGATTTAAGGAGCAACAATGTATGATGGCAAAAGCAGCCAAGTGGGCTCAAGGAAAAGCCCCCATCTTCCCTCTGTCTAATCCAATTCATGAGCCGGTTCCTAATACACCACTTAACGCCATACTCGCATCAATTCCTAGTAAATAATCACGACTAAAAGAGTCCGCAAACAATACTTCATGGGACATTCTCACTAAAGCACCCATTACTTTACCATTAGGCCATTTACTTATCTTAGTTCTTGGTGTTCAAGAATAGTTCTAGCAACATGTAGGATTTGAACATGTTCAAGAACCTTTGACGGTAACTATTCATCTTGAACCCAACATGTGGTTCCTCTTATCACCATATGGTATATGAATCAACACATTTCCAAGGTATTAATTGATGGCGGGCTGAGAATAAACATAGCAACTACTACACTATATAAGAAATTAGGATGGACAAATATTGAACCAATGAAGTTCTTTGTTAGAATGGTCGACCTATCACATGTTGATCCGGGGTTAGTTTGAAAGATTCCCATCAGACTTCAAGGTGTAGTTTTCCGTATCACCTTTGTTGTCCTTAATTTACTAGAACTAAGCCTCGACTATAACCTCCTTTTTGGTAGAACATGCCTAAAACAAGCTAAGGTTTTACAAGATTGGTCATCCCATGACCTAACCTTTAGATATAATCATCATACATACATAGTATGCTTAGATGAGTTTATACCTTATGAAATCCATGCTTACCCCTATGTGGTGCAGCTAGTGAACATTCTCGATGGCCTTTTTTATGATGAAGAAACTGCCATCTTAGCTTTCGACCAAGATTTTTTATCACTTGGAACAGTTGATTTGCAACATGTTCTTGATCAATGGTGAGTGGCCACATGTTCCATTCTACCGAGTGCTATGGAAGTAGAGGTGTCTCCTGATGGTGTAGTGGAGTCATTTGATCTTCCACAAAAATTATTCAAATGAGTGGAGGAAAACCTAGTTAAGAATTTTTTTGTCTTTGAATTCCAACCTCTAACTTGTAATTTAGGAGATGATGTTACCAGCAAGACTATTAGAGTTAGCACTACCTTCAATGAGTCCTTCCCCCAAGATTTACTTACATTATTGGCTGAGTTCACTGACATTTGTGCTTGGAATTATAAAGACATGAAGGGACTAGATCCTCATATTTATCACCATCATGTGTTACTAAGACCGGATGATTATCCTATGAAGTAGCCAAGTTATCACATGATTCCTAATTACGCTAAGCAAGTTAAAGACAAAATTGATAAAAAAAATCATGTAAATCTAGTAGTAGTGATCCCCCCTTGGGATAAAACAATCCAACTAGTCGGATACCACTAAAGTAGTGAAAGATGCACTTAACTGCCTATCAATGCTTTGTTGAGATATCAAGCTCAACATGCGATGATCCAAGATGATACATATCAGTTTTTCATTTCTCTGAGATGTATAGTGGTCATGCCGATATATGTAAGGGATACTTCATTGAGCTTACTAGATTTATCTATCGAGAGTGATGGCACATTTGTTTCTTGCCAGCTCACTCATTCGCCGACATTAGGATTTTCCCCATGTACTTTTCTTCATATATGGAACTTGTTGTATTGTTGTGTTTTAGGTCATTCTTGTACATTCCTTATATGTAATAGAAGAAGAAGAAGAAGAAGAAGAAGAAGAAGAAGAAGAAGAAGAAGAAGAAGATCATTCTTCCTTGCCTCAATCTGTGTGTGTGCTTCTCTTTGATTGTGTGAGCATGTGTGAGCTCTCTTCCTTATCTCCTTCCTTGTGACATGGTATCAGAGCTAGTGTGGCGGCAAAGAGCTAGTGGAGAAGGCCGACGGTGAAGAGTACGCGAGAAGGCATGGAGAAAGTGCGATTCACAAACAACCTCAGATTGTTACAAAAATAGGCATGAAGGTAGAAGGCCTTAAAATAGTTTTGAGAGTTATCCCTTTAGGGTCATTTGTTTTTGTCAGATCAGAGTTTCAGAGCCACCTCAACCTCCATTTTGAGCCCGCAAGGTGGGATGCACAAAAAAATTAGGTCAACTTGCAAAACTGTAACTTGCGTCCTATTTGATAACGGTCATATATTCTAGATCCAGAATTTCAAGTGATTCTATGTACTGTTGGTAGATGAAAACTGCATTTTTCTGAGACCAAATTGTCACGTCAAAGTGCGATAGTGTTCATGTAGAAGTACACGGCTTGTAGCGTTTTTGCAGTGTGTGAATTGCAAAGAAAATGACACACATATTGAATCTTGAAATCCCAAGGAAAACCTAATTTTGAGCAGGTATTCGACTCTGGTAGAGGTAGAGGCTTTGGAAGTGGAAGAGGACACAATAACCAAGACCAAGGTCAACAACAGAATCATGTAGGAGGTAGAGGACAATTTCGAGGTAGGGGGAGCCAAAGAGGCTATAGAAATTTCCAAAGAAATGATTTAGGTAATGACAGTAAAGGATGCCAGAATTTTGGTAAACCTCGACACTTTGAACGTGATTGCAGGTTGAAGAATCAAAATAATATAAGGTAGCAAAACAACTATGCATCCACAAGTGCAGATGATTCTGAGAAGTAGGTCAATGTTCAACGTCACATGATGAATATGATGTCTACTCATGTTTCAAAATCGAATGAGAATGTCTGGTATGTTGATTCAGGTGCTTCAAAACACATGGACAATCATGCGGAATGGTTTAGTACTTTGTAGAAATTGCCAGTTTCTCGATATGTTGAAACAGGTGATGACACATCACACCCTGTTGAGCATATAGGAAACATAGCATTGTCTATGGATGATGGAAAGGTAAAACATCTTGTTTATGTGCTACATGTTCCAAATATAACAAAGAATCTAGTTTTTGTTGGACAAATGGTTGAACAAGGATTACAACTCAGGTTCAATGCTGATGGGCTATATGTAGAAGAGTACAAAAATGTCATGTCAACCAAATGACAAAGAAAATGTTGAAAAATCAAGTGCAAAATCTCAAGTTTTGAGTGGATTGGATGCATCACCAAGCAATAGTTCCAACTCAAATCCATGGAGTGGAAGATTGCGTGGAAATTTCAGTCGAGCAAATTCATCAAATACATCCAAGAAAGGTAAAGAAAAGCTTTCTGCTGGTAGTAAAACATGTGAAGGTTTTGAAGACGTTGATGGAGATTCAAGCGGTTCAGAAAAGAGCCTTGATGAGGAACTTGGATTGCCCTCTATGAAGACTCCAGGAGTAAGAAGGGCACATGCAGATGATACAAGGAGAAGTAACCCAGGACCAAGAAGATCTCGGCGGATGCAGAATTCAGTGCAACGATTGACGTATGACAGTTATATGGCTCATCATTGTGCCTACATGACAAAGTTAATATAAGATGTTGAGCCTTCTTGCTTTGAAGATGCAATTGGAATTGCAGATTAGGAAAAAGCGATGGATGAGGAGATGGCTGCACTTTATGGAAGTGATACATGGAAGCTGGTTCCATTGCCACACGAAAAGAAACCCATAGGCTGCAAATGGGTTTACAATGTAAAGCATAATGTTGATGGTAGCATAAGCACGTATAAGGCACAATTGGTAGCTAAAGGATATGCACAAACATATGGCATTGATTATGAGCCCTGTAGCTAAAATGTCTACTGTTAGAACACTTGTTGCATTAGCTACAGCAAAAGGATGGACTTTGCATCAGATGGATGTGAAGAATGCTTTCCTACATGGTGAGTTACAAGAAGAAGTATATATGGACCAGCCACAAGGATATGAAGATTCAAAGCATCCAGAATATATTTATAGGTTGCAAAAGGCTTTGTATGGGTTGAAGCAAGCCCCTCGTGCATGGCATGCAAGGATTGGTAATTACTTAACCAGCATTGGGTTTTCTATGTGTGATGCGGATCACTCACTATATGCAAGGAAGGCTGATGATGGCATCACTATTGGGGCTATTTATGTTGATGACCTGATTGTAGGTGGACATAATAAAGGAAGCATCAAAGAGGTAAAGAAACTTCTTATGCAGAAATTTGACATGAAAGATCTTGGTGTGTTGTGCTATTTCTTGGGCATCGATTTTATACATACATAAATAGGTATATGGATGTCACAAAGGCAAAATGCCTTGAATATGCTGCAAAAGTATGATATGGCTGATTGTAAGCCAATTTCTATGCCATTAGATCAGAATTTGAAGTTGGACACTACATCAAGTGAAGCATTGGAAAATGCTACTATGTACAAGAAAATTGTGGGAAGTCTTATATATCTCACAAATACAAGGCCTGATCCAAGTTATACTATTGGACTTGAAAGTCAGTTTATGCAGGTTCCCAGGGAGCCACATTTGTGTGAAGAGATGGATAGGTATGTGCTTGAAGATGAAGACGTGTTGCAAAATCCTTGATCTACACCAGCCAAATGAACTCTAGGGGTATGTGGTGGGCCCTTTTAGCTTGCCAATGGATGTATTAGACACCCTATGTACCTTGGAAGATCACTCTTAGAAAGATAGAGCAAAACAGATAAGTTGGAGTTAGCTCAGAGGTGAAGAACTTGCTATTTTTGTTTATACACATGTCTAGTGTTTTGCATAATTCTCTGAGAACAGTAGTAATTATCTTAATTCCTTTTGGGGATGTCTATTTAACTTAAAGAGCCAACTTTTAAGAGTAATCTCATAAAAAATAATGAACCACACATTGAGAATGATGTTTAACAAGTGATGATATCATCCTGATTTTCATGGGCTGCTACAGTAATGAGACTAGGGAGCCAAAAAATGGACATAACTCAAGATTCAAGAATGCAATGATTATGCAACTTTGTATGCTTATACTAGACAGTATGATGAATCCAACAAGCTCAAAATCATTGAATTTAGGTAAGCACACACTGAGAAACAGCTTTGACAAGATGAGTCAAAAAGTCAGGTACCTGACAAAGAAGTGAAAATGAACAGACTGGGTTGAGTTCAACTGAACATAACTGAAGATTGAAACTTCCAAATGAAATGACAATTGGTGAGCATTATAGTAGACTTATAGAGCTAACTTTACCAAGTTAAATCACTGAAAATGATGCACCAAGCTCAGAGAAATTATCTCTGCAATCTGAATGAGAAAACTAAGAGATATGGCAGTGAGTAGTACACTTCACAAGAACATGGAAATATGAACTCAAATGATCATGAAAATGAAAGTATATTGATTTTACAATAAAATGGACTTATTAATACATATGTGTGCCTTAGAATCACACCTTGATATGGCATAAAGCTCAGCTCTTCAAGGTCTTCTCTGAGGTCTCTCTAACCACGACTAAAGCTGCCATCTATTTATAGTTGAGCTTGGGAGACTAACTTCCCTCAATCACTCTCCAATCAATTAGTGATTGATTTGATTCTCTATCTAACACAAATCACGAATTTGTGGCTCCTCTTTCCCTTTTTGATCAAGTGGACTCAACCACTTAAGATTCTTTCACTTTAACATTAAGTAAAGACTTCAAAAGTTACAAGAGGTAGTTCACAAGTGACTCACATTGTCTTCATTTTAAGGCTTCTTCTTTGAATTTGTGGGACTCAAGCCAATACCTAGGCTTGTCATAGACTTGCTCCAACAACTCCCCCTCAAGCCAAGTATGCTTGAGGTCTTCAATCTTCCAAGATTACCTGCAAACCAATCATGGCTTTGAATTTGCAAGGCTTTGTACCATCCAATGCTTTGGTTAGAATATCTGCACATTGTTGATGAGTGGACACATATGATATTTGAATCTCTTTGCTTAGAACCTTCTCTCGTACATAGTGATAATGAACTTCAATATGTTTAGTCCTTGCATGAAAAATAGGATTAGCAGCCAAATGAATAGAACTCATATTGTCACAAAAAATAGTTGGAGTTCCAAACTCCAATCCAAGATCTATGAATAATGTCTTCATCCACATAGCTTCTTGTGTAGCTATGGCAAAACCTCTGTATTCAGCTTCAATAGAAGAGAGAGCAACTGTGGGTTACTTCTTGGATGACCATGAAATAAGCTTTGAACCTGCAAAGGTAAGATAACCTGAAGTGCTCCTTCTATCTTCCTTGGAGCCAGCCCAATCTGCATTAGAAAATAGCTTCAAACCTAAATCAGATACATAAGGATAATAAATTCCTTCATTTATGGTTCCTTTGAGATACTTGAGAATCCTTTGGCAGCATCCATGTGTGGTTTCCTTGGATATACTACTCACACTGTAACATATATCTACTCTTGTCAATGTGGCATAGTTGAGACTACCCACAAGGCTTTGATATGATGTGATGTCCTCTATGAGTTCACCTTCATGTGAGCTCAATTTATGGTTGACCTCCTTCATTAGAGTACCTGCAATTTTACAATCCTCCATCTTGAATTTTGCTAACATATCCTTGATATACTTCCTTTAAGTGAGAAATAAACCATGATCTTTGTAGACAACTTCCAAAGCTAGGAAGTAGGTAATTGATCCTAAATCACTTATCTTGAATTCTTCTCTCATCTAATCTTTGATCTTCTTCATACCATCTGCATCATTCCCTATCAATATAATATCATCTACATATACACATAAGTAGATGACATCAGAATTACTCTTTTTGATAAAGAGTGAAGGATCTGCCTTGCTTGGTTGAAATCCTTTGTCCTCCAAGAATGAAACAAGCCTAAAATTCGAAGCTCTTGGAGCTTGCTTGAGACCATACAATGCTTTGTTAAGTTTACACACATAATCAGGATAAACTTGATTCTCAAAACCAGGTGGTTGTGCCATATATACCTCTTTTGTTATCCAACCATTCAAGAATGCATTCTTTACATCTAGTTGAAGTATCTTCCAATTCTTGGAAGAAGCAATACTAAGTAACACTCTGATTGTAGGCATCTTAGCTACAGGAGAAAAAGTTTCTTCATAATCAGTTCCTTGAGTTTGTGCAAAGTCTTTTGCTACAAGACTTGCCTTATACCTGTTAATGGAACCATCAGAATTCTTCTTGAGTTTATAGACCCATCTTGAGCCTATTACCTTCATGGATGAAGTCTTGGGCACCAAATCCCAAGTGTTGTTTTCCTCAAGTGCTTCAATCTCTTCCTTCATTGAATGCTTCCATTCTGATTTTCCTTTGGCCTCTTCAAAGGATGATGGCTCCTCTTGATTTATGTCCTGTGCTATGTAAGCAGAATGTTTAGTTACTAATGAGGTGTTGAGCCCATACCTTTCTGGTTTTTTCTTTTCTCTCATAGATCTTCTTAGGCCATGATGTGATGATTCTGCATCATGTCCAAGTTCCTGCAATTTTGCTTAACCTTTAGACTTCCATGCTTTGATTTTTTCCATCTGAGTTTCTTCATCATTGTTGAGGTTGTAGCAAGGAACGACCAAGAACCCTCACCACCTTGCATGGAAGCAAGAAGGAAAGCCCAAGAGTGACTCTCCTCTCATCCACCCCCACCTCCCACATGTTCAAGCCATTGGCATCAGCCCCATGCTATGCCACATGCTTGAAAACAAGGAGAATAGGGAGTCAAGGATCCTAGTCCATGAGGAAAATACAAGAGAATGCAACTACTCTACTCACACAAAGGAGAGACATGCATAGGCACACACACACCACTCTCACACACTCACAAAGACACAATACATGTAAATGTAAATAGTCTTCTTGGAGTAAATGAGAGCATCTTCCATTGATAAGAGATACTACATGAGAGCACGTCGACCAAAAGCTCTCCTCTTTACAAAAATGAGCTTCTATTTATAAGCTAAGATCTATTCCCCATGTGCTTCTTTGAAAAGTAAAAAAGATGATTCTCTCTCTAATTGTCATATCTTCTAGGATATTCTAAGATCAAAATTGTAACAATCCAATCTCAATGAAGGCCATGCGTGGTTTTTTTACGTGGGGAGCGTTCTAGAAGAGCCATAAAGTGAGAGATTCAAGTCTACAATACTATAGTATGAGAAAATATTAAAAAGTGCTTTTAAGAGAGTGTTCACATGTGACACTCAAATATATAAAAAAGGGTTATTCTCATGGTCTATTGAGGGTTCTCATGCACAATTGAGGGTGTGTGCATACCCTACAACCCAACACTCTCCCCTCCCTAGACTTTGTCGTCCTCGACAAAGCTAAGAAAAGAGGATCATACAAAGCTGAACTTGATCAAGTTGCAATCTTCAGGTCTTCAAAAATCTACAATTCCTCGGTCTGCAAGGCTTCAAGCTGCAAATCTTCAATCTTTACTTCAATCTGAAAATCTTATCTTCAAAGCTGAGCGACACAATCCCCTTGAGGGGCAGTCAACCCAGCATGCATCCCACTGTGCAATCTTTTGTAAGGCTAGAAATGCCTTCTCTAGAAGTTCCCAAACCTGAAAGTAAACATACACAAGTAGACTGTTTCTAAAAGAAGTAAACAATAACATTTTAGTCCAATTGTAGTTTCCACTTTAGGGAGCATCCATTGCTACAAGACTTGCTCTACTAGAGAGAAGTCTGCGTGAAAATCTTCTTGCTCCTGTGATTCAAAAAAAACGATAGCCCAAAAAAAACAAGGAGCCCAGTCGAGACCAAGAGTGTCTATCTCTTATGTCTCAATGATTCCATACTCTCTTATTTTCAAGTGAGAGTGTGACATTTTGCAATGTAAAGCATGAGATGAATGTAGCCTATGGTCTTGCCATCATTTATACTATGCTCCTAGTCAACAAGCTTGCAATTTAACATGAGTGTTATGTGCTCACCAAATGATTACACAATAGTGCAACATTATGACTCCTATCATTCTACAAGCATTCATGAAATTGAAACAGCTTATCCAGCGCTATTCCTGCAAAGCACAGTAGCAAATCATCTATATGAGGTAAGAAGGATCAATGCTGAAGTTGTGAATGTGTTGACCTGCAATGCATTATGAAAAAATAAGCCTTAAATGGGCAATGTGAAACTAGAGAGTTACTTCCCTAGCAAAAAACAATCACTCATTCCATGAATTCATACTTAATTTAGTTCAGGTTTAAATCAAAAATTTCAACCCCCTATGTGCATGTTCACCTACAAATATCCTTTAAAGAATAAGTGCTCACATCATGAAGAACATTTTGAAGTACAAGCATTATGCACCCAACCCAAGAATTTTTACTAGAAATAGCCACTTGCATTAGTAAAGAGTAGAATCATTAGCATGTAGCAAGAGTTTGTGTAGTCTTGGACCCGATTCCTATAAGAGGGTCAATGGATACAGAACAACAAGCAACATTCATACCATTGTGACTTTTGTATCTGAGCAAGTCTAAATCCACACACTCTTCCAGTAGCTTTGCTAAATCAAGACAAATTTGACAAATCCTTTAGATTCTATGCCTAAAATATTGAGCAAACATTCTCCTGGAGCAAGCCAATCTTAGCACAACATTCACACATCAACCACAAATTGCCTTTCAAACATACGTGATCATATGCAACTACACAAACATATAGAGGAAGAACAAGCAATTTATCCATTTCCCATGATCATGACAAGCATGCAATAGAAACTTCAGAAGACCAGGAAGCACCATCCTCATTCTTTCAAACCTATAACACTCAGAGTCAAGAGGAGTTAAGTACACAATTAGCAATTGAAGATAAGTTTCTCATTTAAAGATCAACAAAGAAGAACTCAGTAACCCCAAAAGTTCTTTAATCATCATAAGGGATTCCTTCCCCTAGGAGAAGAATCAATATACTCCAGTCACCTACAAGCTTTCCATCAAGCAAGAAGATCATATATATGATGAATGCATAGATATGAGGTGCCTAAAAGACTCAACAATCCTCAAACCCAACATGTGCATTATTCCATGGTATGGCTTCAAAAACCTTCCAAAGGCCACAAGGGAGTGTGACCCTATGGTAAGCCACAGAAAACTAAGAATAGGTTATCTTTTAGGTAGAAGCTCCAAGGGATTCCAAAACCTCTGAAGACCTTTCGATCCTAGTCAAGAAATACATTTAATTGCATAACCTTACAACAAGCATACATCACACTCTAGCTTTAGTGGCCCAAGAGAAAATGCATTAAGTTCATGAAGAGTGACCATATTGGTGACTTTGAATTGAATAGCACCAAGTTCATCTACATGGGCAGTCACCATAAGATAACCTCCCAAGGGTCATAGTCAAAACTTGTTAAGCTTCAAGTAGACCATAAACCATAAAAACCTCTTTAGATTTACCAATCCCAATGATCATGCAAAGGTTGCAATATCTGAGAGCAAATTTTACACCGTGTGCATGTGTGACAAGTGGAATAAAGGATGAGTGTGTAGTATGGTTCCTTAGGGCCTCATGCAAGTACTACAAATCATATTTCCTGTATTCTTTAATGTGTGTTATGTGGACCCATATGCATAAGATAATGATACAATGTTAGTGAAGCGAGTGTGAACCTGTAGAACTCATATGAACTCAAATGATCATGAAAATGAAAGTATATTGATTTTAAAATAAAATCAAAATACAATGGAATTACTGATACATATGTGTGCCTTAGAATCACACCTTGATATGGCATAAATCTCAGCTCTTCGAGGTCTTCTCTGAGGTCTCTCTAACCACAATTAAAGCTGCCATCTATTCATAGTTGAGCTTGGGAGGCTAACTTCCCTCAATCACTCTCCAATCAATTAGTGATTGATTTGATTCTCTATCTACCACAAATCACGAATTCATGGCTCCTCTTTCCCTTTTTGATCAAGTGGACTCAACCACTTAAGATTCTTTCACTTTTACATTAAGTAAAGTCTTCAAAAGTTACAAGAGGTAGTTCACAAGTGAAATTTACATTGTTTTCATTTTAAGGCTTCTTCTTTGAATTTGTGGGACTCAAGCAATTACTTAGGCTTGTCATAGAATTGCTCCAACAATTTGGATGCTCTTAGGCACACTCTACGTTATGTGAGTGCTAATTTGGATTATGCATTGTTTTATGAGGTTGGTGTAGATTTGCAGGTTTATGGATACATCAATGCCAATTGGGCTGGTGGCATTCTAGATAGAAGATCTACTAGTGGTTTTTTATTCTCACTTTGGAGTGCAGTTGTTATACGGAGCAGCAAGAAGCAACCCACTGCTGTTTTGTCAAGTACAGAGGCTAAGTATAGAGGCGTTGCAATGACAGCATGTGAGGCATCATGGCTGGAGATGCTACTTGTAGATTTAGGTGTGGAACTGCAAAAGCCTATCACCATTTATTGTGATAATCTTAGCAGCATATAGTTAGCATGGAACCTTGCTTTCCATTCTAGAACAAAGCATATCGAGGTACATTCTCCAGATGCCAAACATACGAAATAGAAACCATACACGTACAATGAGAACTACGCTACTAAGATTAAAGAAGAAATAGATCGCTTGATAGAAGCAGGATTCATTTACAAAATTGAGCATACCGAATGGGTATCCCCCATTGTGGTTGTGCCCAAGAAGAATGGAAAATTGCACATGTGTATTAACCTTAAGAAAGTTAATGATGACATGATTAGAGATAGTTATGATCTTCCTATCATGGAATATTTATTGGAAAGAGTTGCGAGCAAAGAACTTTATAGCTTTCTTGATGGTTTTTCAGGCTATAATCAAGTAGCCATTGCTCCAGAAGATCAGCATAAGGTGGCTTTTGCCACATAATGGGGCATATTTGCATTTCGCGTGATGCCATTTGGACTAACAATTGCACCCGCCACTTTCCAACGACTTATGTGTCATGTTTTTAAGGAACTCCTACGAAAGAATTCGGAAGTTTATGTCGATGATATATGTACTCATTCAAATATGAGGCAAACTCATATCATAGAACTAAGGCAAGTATTTGACAAATGTCGAGAATATTAGGTTTGCATAAACCCAGAAAAAGTGCATTTTTCATGGTCAGACAAGGCAAAATTCTAGGACACATTGTGTCAAAGAACGGAATTTCGATAGATGAAGAAAACGTGAAAGTAATTGCAGATCTACCTCGGCCAAATAACGTAAAAGAGGTACAAGGCTTCATGGGTCATTATGGTTATTATAGATGATTCATATGCATGTATGCAATCATAGCCAAGCTCTGTACTCTCTTTTGACCAAGTTTGAATGGATAGATGAATGTGAAAATTCATTCAATGAACTTAAACAATGCTTGTGCTCAGCACCTATATTGACAACCCCAGATTGGAGCAAGCCATTCCATGTACATGTGGATGCATCCAACTACACCATAGGATGTATGTCGTCACAACCTATGAATGAAGGCCTAGACGATTGAATGAAGCAGAACGAAATTACACCACTACAGAATGAGAAGGATTAGGAATGATCTACGTAGTAAAAAAATTCAGGCATTACTTATTAGCAAATAAGTTCAAGTTCTTCATGGATCATCAAGCGTTATTGTACTTAGTAAATAAGCCCTATAATACTGGACGATTGATACGTTGGTTTCTATTGCTCATGGAGTATGACTTTGAAGTCGTAGTCTGGAAGGGAAAGACACACCTTAGAGCTGACCACCTCTCAAGATTAACTTCAGGAGCATCCCCTCAAGGAATAGCGGATGAATTACTCGACGCATATTTGTTTAACCTGGAGATAGTACCAGAATGGACTAAGCCTATTGTCCCTATTCTCACATATGGACCCAAGAATCCAAGGATTAAGATCAAAGAAGGCACAAAGATATCAAAAAATAGCAGGAAGTATATATAAAGAGGATAATCAAAAGATTCTTTCTTGTTGTGTAGAAGAATTAGAACACGAAGGTTGGTTGCAATTAGCACATGTAGGTGCATTAAAGCAACATCATTAAAGACAGCGTACATTGCAGACTCTGCATAGACTAGGAGTATATTGGCCTTCTATGGAAGCAGATGTCTACAAGTTGTATAAAGAATGCCCTGTCTGTTGTGAAAGACCACCGATCGAACATGCCACATTATATCACATGTCTCTCACACCAGAGTGGAGTGAACCATTAGTGACATACTTGAGGATGAAAACATTCCCTCAAGGAATGACCTTAGCATGACAATGCAGTCTAGAGCACGAAGCTCAAGACTATTCACTTATTGGTGACAATCTATACAAACGAGGATGAGATGGATACCTAAGACAATGTGTTCATGAGAATGATTAGTTGAGCATACTAGAGACTACACACCAAGGTGTTGTAGGAGGTCATTTTGGCCCCGATAGGATCATCAAAGCCATCCTCTTTGCAAGATTATGGTGACCCACTCTTCACATGGATGCACATATCTATGTTAAGAGATGTGATGTGTGCCAGAGAACTTAGTTTCCTACTCGCAGAGATGAAATGCCACTAAAACCCATGATGGGAGGACGTGCATTTTCCAAGTGGGACATAGACTTTGTAGGACCCATTAACCCCCCAGCAAAAGGTACTCATGTAGAATACATCATCATTGTAGCAGATTATCTTACCAAATGGGTGAGTTTAAGGCCACAAAAAAGAATGATGCACACATGACTGCAAAATTCTTATTTGAAAATGTATTTACAAGATATGGATTGCCTATAGAGCTAGTGAGTGATGGAGGAACTCACTTTCTAAACCAAGTCATTGAATATTCGTTACAGGATTTTATGGTGATTCACAAGAGATCCACACCATATCATCCTCAGGCCAATGGTCAAGCAGAAAGCACTAACAAGATCCTTTGTAATGTACTGACAAAACTCGTGAACAACAAACGTTCATATTGGGACAAATAGTTACATCACGTTGTTTGGGCATATCGAGTGGCCTACAAGACCGTACTCAATGCAACTCCCTTTTAGATGGTTTTTGGTCAGAACGTTGTGCTTCCTTTGGACTTCTTGATGCCCACCCTCAAGGTTGCACAAGAACACCAGTGGATCAGTCATGAATTATCATTAAGGATAATGGAATTGGAACGATTAGGAGAAACCAGGCTAAAAGCAGCAGTAGACATATATGTAGCAAAGAAATGACAGAAAGCCTATTTCGATGCACATGTGAAAGACAAAGGCTTAAAGGAAGGAGATTTAGTTCTAGTATATATGCTGAAACAACATGCACGAAAATTAGAAAATCAAGGTTATGGACCTATGATCAATAACAGACTCTCGACAAGTGGACCGGTACAATTAGCCACCCTAGAAGGAGAGATAATGCCTAATTACATTAGTGGCTATAGAGTCTCCACATTTGCATCACTCATCATGCAGACAAAAGGACCTTCCGTGGCTGGTCCTAGTGCACATGTGGTCAATTTCGGCGAATTACTAGCTAAACCACATCCTACTTTACAACTGCCTGAATTTCAAGGCTTCCCAAGACCAATGCCAATTGATGATCCTCCTAGGGGAGACACCGAAAAAGTTCACCGTAATTCACATTGGTTCCAAGGTTTAGCAGGATCCTTAGTGGATGTAGACTTCATTTTTTATGCCACGCTAACTTTTGAAAATGTTAAGTGGGGCAAGTATCAATTTTTCTCTAGAGAATTTGAAGAGCTCCAAAATACAGAAGAGTTAAAGCACATTTGGGCTAGAGCAGGATTCACGGAATACTTTAGTGACCCATTACCCAAACCTGATTTTTATAGATGCTACTATCTGGTGACCACACTTATAGCCTCCGAGAATAAGGACTTGCTGGGTACTTTCATTCTTCCATCTTTGGTAAATGACCCCACTTTCAAAAAGTTCTATCTTTCAAAAGATTTGATTCAGGCAGTAATTAAGATCCATGGGACTCACACACTGACAGAGCGCGAAAGCTTGATCCCAGAACCGATGAAGCGTGGTGATGTTGTGAAATGGGAAGACATTTCAGCCATTACACATGAACTCTCTAAGTTGTTACGCATATGCATGCAACATTTTGCATTCCCGGATCAAGATTGTAGCTCAGTGATGAGTAGCACCTCCTTTAATGTCAATCCAAGAAGACAAAAGGATGGTATGATGACCCCGAACAAGTGATGGCACAAGTGTGTGAGTGAGAAGCACACTAACATGCACACACATACACACACACGCGCACACAAGGCAATAACAAAGAGAGAGACAATGGAGTAACTTCTATTGCAAAAGAGTTCTCATACAAGTTCAAATCTACAACAAGCTAACCTCCAAAATGAGCTCTCTAGCTCTTTTTATAGTTTTTTATTAGCTTTGGTCCTGTCCAGACCTAGTGTCTAGCCTAGTTAAAGATTAGGTTCTAAGGCTATTTTGGAGGCTCAAACGAGGCCTGAAAGTTATGAAAATTGGTACATAAATACTAGTAATACTCCTCAAGATCGAGGACTCCTCAACTTGCTCAAAATGGAGTAGAAATAATAAAAAGTGGTATTTACAATGGTGTGAAGTGACTAGGATCACTATTTGGGAAATATTGCTTCGTGAAAAATGATAGGGCCTATTTGTTAGATCTTCATTGACTACTTTGCCTACTTGGCCCTTCTCTTTGCTCTGATTCCTTATGTTGGCTCCCTTGTCTTGAAATGCCCTGACTGCTACCAACACTTCCCCCTCTCTCGCGTCTGTCGTCTCTGACACAGCCTTGTTGAGCTGATCGTTGGACGTAGTACTCGACAACATCTGTGGCTAAGTGTTGTTCTTCGAGTCGCAGTCCTCTAGCTAAATTTGTTAGTAGGGCATCCCAATCGACTAGACCGGGTACGTCCGGATGTGGCATATGTAGCTTATCAGAGTGTAGAGCATGTTCCACCGCGAATAAATGTAGCAGATGAGAGGGTCGAGGTATAAACATTTCTGAGTGATACTCACAAAACCCGGTGATAAACATTTCCTCAAATGTTTGTTTGAAACACGCTGGCAGGTATTTGATTCGAGCATGCCACGCATAGACAACGTTGACGGATGGGGTTGTGCTCATATCGTAGACTAGGTCAAGGTTGCCGTCATTGAAGCCTAGGGCCGAGAGGTGAGGTTCTTTAACATTTTTGAAGGTTCAAAATGTGACCAGCATAAGTTCCAATATTTTGAGGCACATTTGTGCCATGATGTCTGGTACATTCTTGAATCTAATGCCCCAATGTCGAATTTTTGAAATCATATATGCTACCATTGGGGCACCACGAGGCGGTGCCAAATATACATAGTTTAGCCATTTGTCACATCCTTTGACGGTCTTCACTGTTTTAGTGTACTCATGCCATGATCTTCATCTAAAAACACATATTGTTTTATTGTTTCATGTGTGCACCATTTCGGGGTAGCTTTCGAGTAAGCATATTCTCCATGTAGGTTGAAATATGTTGCCCTGCACCGTGCTTTCAGGAATGTCTTCTGGGGCAAATTGTGTTGCAGAGGTTGGCTCTTTCGTGGTACGATGTTTTATCTCAGCATTATAATCTGCCAATAAGACACAAAATGGGACATACAAATCATCTGAAGTGCCAATCCATTGATGATGGGATAGGTTTTTGAAGTAATCCGATTTGATGACCACTTCTTCTAGTCGAGACATGGACTGTATCTGCACTGCTACTCTGTCTTCATGAGTTGGGCCTACCTTTTCCAACCTTTGCATCCATTCTAGAGCTTCAATCTCAAATGTATCCATTCCTTCCTCTACTTGTTTGCCTCCAGGTGTAGGCATGGGTTCATAGGGGTCCTCAAATGTTTCTTCTACTTCAATTGGAACTAATTCTTCAGGCTCCGGCTCCACCAGGGGAGAAGGTTGATGTTCATATTGGAGAAGCTTATTTTGCAACTCCGCCAATTGTGCTCTTAGTTCCATTACCTCTTCGAATATGTCAGCTGTGGCTGCTACTTCTTTTGGTGGCTCTTGCTGATTGGCCAATTGCTTCCGTAAGTCATCACACTCTTTTTCCAAGGCATCATATGCCTCTAGTAGGTCAGTATGGGTGTCCAATATGATCTGCATGTTGGCTAACGGGATGGCTTTGAAGCATTCTGGGTCGATCTCCTGTGGTGATCCTTCTATTGTTGCTTCTAGGTTTTCTTCATTCTGTCGTTGGAGTCTTTTATTTTCTTCTAGTGTTGCTGACATGTGTTTCCATAATAATGCGAGATTATGATGAATCTTGAGATTGTCTGCTATTTGGGTGTGTAGCATTTCATCAAGTTAATGTTGCTCTTTTGTATCTGGTTGGGGGGGGATTGGCCACTAATTCGTCATATTGTCGCTGCAAGGTATCATAATTATGTTGTAGTAGCCACTTGTCCTTCTCCATGTTTGTGAGTCGTTCTTGTAGTGTCTCATGGGCTCTGAATAGGTTCATATTTTGAGCATCTAAATGCTGGTTATTATGTTGTAACCGAGACACGCATTGATACAAGGTATTGAATACATTATTTACAGGAGTGGATGCTGGGAAGGTGTTGAATGCAAGGGGATAGGGAGGAGGGAATGGGAGTGAATGCTGTTGTGAGAAGTGGTGATGTTGGTGGCGGGGGAATGGGAGATTGTGGGAATATGGGGGGAGGGGGAGGTGCAGACGTGGGTGATATGTCCATGAGGTCCTGCGTGGATGCAGTCATGGGAGTTACCATGTACATGGGAATGGTAGGTGTGGTGATGGTCGTGAAGGTGTATAATGGTGTGTGAAGTTGTGCATGTGCGCCACCGAGAAGTGTGAGAGGAGGAATGGGATTTCCGGTGACTATAATTTGAAGTACATTGTCCATGGTGGCAGTTACAACAGTGGTGGTTTTAGGTTGTGAGGGTTGTGATGGTTGACTCATAGTGTGTACTTCACTAAGGGAAGTGGAGACTGTGGCCATGCCAGTAGTGGTGATAGTGGTGGTATGAGGTGAGGGGGGTGGAGTTGGAGGGGAGGGTGGTAGGGGTGGTGATGGGGGTGCACTTGAGGCATGGGCTTCGTCAGTGTGCTGAATGGAATGTGTCGTGCCGATGGTTGTATAGGTGGTGCCATGTGGTTCTAATACTATAATATGTATTTGCTTCTCTGATCTTGGAGCCATGTCTTCGCTCAAATCTCTGCGAGTGTGTGAGGGCGGTGTGTACAGTCTCTGGTACCCCCAATGCATTAGTGATCATGTCAAGGGTAGCCCTGTATTGATCATCCACACCTTCTTCTTCAAGTATCTAGTTCATTAAGGCCTTTCCTGTTGCCAAGGATAGTCTGTGTTGTTCCTAAACTCAGTTTATAGTATCATACACTCTTTTTAATTGCTTCGTATAGGCAAGGGCTCCTTCAATTTTCAGTATAATGTCTTGCTCATATTCATGCTCCCCTTCATTGGATGGTCCTTCCTGCTCCTCATCAGACTGGTCCGTGACAATTTGTTATCCACTTAACTGCTCTGTTTTGATTTCCAAGTTAGTTGCATTGATTATCCTTGCTATCTCCTCATCGGTTAAATCCTCAAGCGTGAAGCCATGAGGAAACTCTAAATTTGTGGGATCGATGGGAAGATCAGATTATGCCTTTTTGCACTGTGCCTTGGTAATCTGGTGGTAAAGGGTTGTACTCGCCTTTGGGGTGGCGGAGTCATTTTCGGTGTTAATGTAGCACCTCGAGCCTATGCACATGGCATCTGAACAACTCCCCTCATTTTCTTTGATGGAGGCCCTGCAGTTGATATTCTTTGTTGAAATTCCTGCACTCTAGTCCAAACAAGTGCCCTTTGAATTGGCACATCATATGCTAAGCACCGATAAACAATTCTAGTAAGTGCACAACATCCATAAAGCACTGACTTTTGCTTCTTGTACCAATATTGATGTGCAAAGTGTATCTGGTCAATGATCCAATGTGGCATATTGATTGTCAGGTTCAGCTTGTCTGCCAAGTATAAATTAAACCAAATCCTTTTGGGTGGCATCATAAATCTTTCTTGGGTCGGGAATGCGAAGTGCTGCATGCACATTTGGAGGTGGATGGCAATCGTTGGAGTCATCACCACCATATCCTTCAGCTCAGTTAAGTTTTTGTTCATGTTGTTTGGGATCATTGTCTCCTTCTCTATAGGGATGTGCATACCTCTCATTTCTAGAGCTTCCCTTACCAAATTGTTGGTCAATTTAAAGCGCTTCAGTTAATTTCCTCATGTAAGAGAAGGTACTACAAAGGTGCTTGTCCCCTTTTTGTCTTTGCTGGGAGTGAGTGTGCTAATTAGGTATGAGCACCTCAAGAAGTCTGGCTTTGGTAGTTGAGCTTTGAAGTAAGCATCCAATCTAGCTTTCTTCCATATTGGTTGTAGTCCTCCACTGTTTTGAAGCCTTTCAGACTCGTGGGTAAAGAAATGATACCAGCCCCATCGTCCATTAAACTCTATCTCAGCCTCCCATAAATAAGTGCCATCCCCGAGGGGTCCTGCGATTTCACTGAACCAATGGGAGTTCTTGCTAACTGGCGATGTGTGCCCTTGGGGTGGATTTTGAATCGGTATGACATGTATTGCTCTAAACACCTGTGGCCGTTCCTTCAACTCCTCCTGAATAGGGAGACTTTCAATGTCTACCACTTGAGGACTGGTGCCTACCTGGGAGCTCATTCTTATAGCCTCTGCCATGTTTGAGGAACTTTGGTAGTCGATTCTGTGAGAATATACAAATGAATGTTAACATTGCAATGGACACAAAGTGATCCTGTGTCCTCGTTACAACATTAACATGATGAAATGTGATGTAGTTAGTCGGTTAGTTAGTGCTCGTGTGGGTGTGAGTGTGAGGTGTGGTTAGCGGATGCAGGATTCCTATGTGTTAATTGGGGTGGTGAGGTGTCGTGTGGATATAGTTAGTAAGCGGAGGTGGCCTTACAATGGGATCAGGTGGTTTATTACAAGATTTGGGTTGCTAAACACAGTGGATAGCTTTCGCTTTTGATTTTGTGGAGACTCTGGAGGGCTTTATAAGAGTGTCTACTTGGAAATGAGGCTTTTTAGGGACCCATTTACAAGTGATTCTGCTCGTGCTCATGGACGAATATGTGTTTGTGCATGTTGAATAAGAGTGGGTATTACCTGTTTGAGTGAGTGAATCATGTTGTACATGGTGTGGTCTATGTGTGGCTATTTGAGCCCGCAAGCAAGCCTTAGGCACCCAAATTTGTCTTGATTGTGGGTCAGCCTTCATTGATTTCTTGGGTACCTAGATAGACTTTACTTTCGTAGAAGAATTGTTGAAAGACTTCTTATTAGTGTCCGGTCGTTGATCACTAGTATGGCACTGAGTGAGTGGTTGTGACTTGACCACAATAGGATGCTCGCCTTTCCATACACATACTTGTTTCGGTCATTGAGACATCTTGCTTCGTAATTTCCTTTGGGTTCGGGCATAGGTCATCTGCTTCTTTTGCGTTTGGTGCTGCTTTGGTTTCCATTTCTCTACCGCTTTTGGAAAAGAAGGGACCTCCATCGTATCCTTGACTTCTTTGTTGAGAAAATCATCCCTCTGCATTACATAGTTTTGGACAAGAATAGCATCATCATCTTCATGTGTACTCCTGGAAGGACCAGGAGTTGGTGTCTTTCCTAATTCCTTGAGTGCTTCATTTTCTAATTCGATTATAATGCAATTCTGATTTACCCAGACCTGATGAAGTACACTTCTTAGGTTTAGGTTGACTGCATGATCATAGATCCGATCTTGACCCAAGACAAGAGGTTCAATGAGATCCTCATCTTGACACACTAGCACCTTAACTATCATGAGAGCATCTTGAATGTAGAGGGGAAGTTCCACCTCGCCCAAGCAAGGGGTTTCCACACCTCCAAATCTTATGAGCTATACTTCTATAGGATTGAAATTTAAGTTCAATTCTTGATAGTAAGAAAGTTTAACAGCACTAGTGGCTGCACCTGAGTCAATCAAGGCTCGTATAGTCCTTGCACTCTTTCCTTGCCCTACCTCTAAGGTCACAAAAGGATGTTGGTCAATTATTCTATGGGAATTTACACCTGAGACTTCACACATAGCCATATGGTAACCTAGAGCTGCATAGGCATCTGTCCTAGGCTGATCTCTTTCCTGTCTTCTCAATCTCATTCTTCAGATGTGTTCCAAGGCTTCTGCCTGCACTTCTTCTCGAATTCGCTTTTCCTCTTCTTTGCATTTCTTGACCGTGTTGAGTCGATTGAGCATTTCCTCAGTGGGGGGTTCTTGATATAGTTTGACTCTGCATCCGCTAATGTAACTAGGGACAACATCACCTTCTAGTGTAGCTAATTGAACTGCTCCACTTGTTGAGATCCTATTGATAATCATTGGTCCATAGCCTCTCTTCTCTTCTTCTACTGCTACCTTGTACATCCATAAGTGGGTGTCTTCATGCATCCATGAGACTTGATCCTATGGAATGCACTGACTCCATATCATCTTTGGATCTATGGATGGGATTCCATTGGATGGGGGGTACGTCCCTATGAGAGTAATCTTTGAGATTGACTTTGGTCGTAACATCTAAGTGTTGCAAATACAAGGAATTGGTTCCCCAATCTTGTACCACTTGCAACTGCCGCATAAATGGTCTTCCCAAAATCATCTCATAGGCCTGATTCTTGCTAAAGTCACATATAGCAAAAGTATGCTTGAACTCAACACCACATGTAGTGAGAGTTATTCATTCTAACCATCCTAAGGGCCTCTCAATGTGACCATCAGCCATCTGCAATTTCATTCTTGTTGGCCTGAGTGATGGCTTGCCCCATCGCTTCCATAGGGAAGTGGTAGCAATTGTAACTCCGGCACCTAAGTCCAAAATTGCCTTGGTAGTGTACCCTTGATGGGTAATGGGAAGATAGGTGTTTCCTTCCTCTCCTTCACTCATGTCTCCTATCTTGTCCAATGGTCTTTCTGGCATTGTTCTACGAGATCCTACCTCCAAACGAGGTTTTGCTACCTCTAGCACTTGATTAGCTACATGTTTCCACAATTCTGGCGTAACCTTGAGTAGCTCCTCTAAAGTGAGATTACACTGCACTTTAGTGTTCTTCACTACCTCGGTGTTCCTAGGGATGACAGAGTCTTCGTTTCTTACCATGACCTAGGGTGCTCTCATACAAGTAGACTTAGCTTCCCATGGGACTGTGAAATGGGGTAGCTCTTGTAAGGAATTATACTCAAAGTCTAATCTCTCTTGAGATTGGGTACTCTCATGCTCTCCATAAATGGAAGGAATGTCTTGTGGGAATTGATCATGCAAGTCATCCACAAGTTCAATGGGAGGAGGAACTTCTCTTCTTGAATCTCTCGTAGGAATTCTAGTGAATATTGATTCATAGAAGAAGAGGTGTCTGGTTCAGTGGAGTTAGGCACATAAGCTTTCTGGGGGGAATGCTTATTCTTTCACTTGCCTTGTCGTGAGAGGCAGGGTCCTTTTTTGATTGTGCAATTAGCCTCTCTTGTCTTTCTAATAGTCCCTCAAAGTGCAACTATGTCTTGGCTAAACTAGAGAAGTTAAAGAGGCGGTTGGCTTCAAACATGGTTTGAGCCAATTCCACCATCTTGGCACAAATTTTAGTTTGTTCCAACTCTAGTTCAGCTCCAGGGTAACACTTTCATGATCCGTTACATTTGGCCCTTCTTAGATTCTGGCTTGGTATGCCTTAAGCATCATGTCTAGGTCCTCGTGAGTGGGATCTCCTAAGGCTGATCCTACTCTAGGGGGTGGTGGGATTGTGTGAGGTGGGTTGGAAGGTGCTGGATTGGATGGAGATGGGAATGGTGGTGGTGGGGTAGTGTGAGAGTGAGTTTGAGATGTGAGTTCAATTATCTTGGCTTTCGTTTCTCTTAGACTTTCCTCGAGTTCACTCATTTTCTTTGCCCATTACCTTTTCATTCTCTCGCAGCTATCCTTCCAAGCTCTGGTCCTCTTCTTAGTTATGCTCTCAGTTTCACTAACCTCAGAACTCTTTTCCTAGCCTAAAACTTGGTTTTCCTGTAGAGCTTGAGCTCTAGTGACCACTTTGCAGAGGGGTGGTGGAAGTCACACTTCCTGTAGAGTCTACTACTAACCCAATAACGTTGATAGGAGTGATTTTTGGCATAGTGTTGGGATTCCTAGGACAGTCTCGCAAGAGATGCTCTTTCCCACAATCGAGACAAAAACCCTGAATTGTTATTGACTGGGGTTGTGTAGGTGCAGGCATAGGGAAATCATGAATGAAGTGATCTCCCTGACATTGGTAGCATGGTCCTCTCAGAAATGCACGTCTTACCTACCTAGGTTGAGGTCTAGCGTTGGGGTTTGCATACATGACATTTGCATATTCTAGCTCCCAACTAGGTTCACTCGTGTCTTCATAATAGTATGACTCGTTATGCTCAAGTGACTGCATGTAGTAAGCTTGTGGACTATCAATGTGAGTAGAGTCAAAACTATGATCACTAGGATCACTTTCTGAAAGCAATGGTGTTACTGGGACTATGGATCTATTCAAATTCTCCTCTGCAACTGCGTACTTCACTATAATCACATTGGCTGGAGCAGGGGGTTGCTGCGCTAGAACTGGTTGAGGTCTCTGCTGCCGTTGATAGGGTGGTTGATAGGGTTGCTGAGGCCTACCATATTGTTGTGGTGGGTACTGGTTCTGGTATCTTCCTTGTTGTGGGTATGGCTGTGGGTAAGTTTGCCTAACTGCTTGCTTATTATATGGGCAATCTTGGGTGGTGTGATTAGTGTATCTCCATTCTATGGTGCAATATTGGCTGCTAGGGTTCACTTGGGGTTGAGCCATAATGGGACATACATTCGCCATATGGTTGCCTCCACAAGTATAGCATCTTTTCAATGGGGCAAACCTTGGTATCTGTTTGCTTGAGACCTAGAGCTTTTCCGTACATGCGTAGACTGCTGGAGATGATGACACAGCCAAAACCTGCAAAAACACTCAGGAAACATGCAAAAACAACACACACAAATCGCTCTCTCGCTCTCGCTCTCAAGTGAAAATGAGGAAATGAATGGAGATGGAGGTATATGGTCGCGATAGTGAAGATGATGATGAATGGCTATGGTGTGAAGAGGTGAAGAGGAAAGTAAAAACAAGTAAAAGAAATGCTTACCTACTCTTCCAATGTCTCTACTCTACATCTTACCATCACACACTCGTCCTCAAAGCTTGATCTCTGACAACGGTGCCAAAATTCGGTGTAGCTCAGTGATGCGTAGCACCTCCTTTAATGTCAATCCGGGAAGACAAGAGGATGGTATGAAGACCTTGAACAAGTGATGGCACAAGTGTGAGTGAGAGGCACACTAACATGCACACACATACACACACACATGCACACAAGGCAAGAACAAAGAGAGACAATGGAGTAACTTCTATTGCAAAAGAGTTTTCATACAAGTTCAAATCTACAACAAGCTAACCTCCAAAATGAGCTCTCTAGCTCTTTTTATAGTTTTTGACTAGCTTTGGTCCTGTCCAGACCTAGTGTCCGGCCTAGTTAACAATTAGGTTCTAAGGCTATTTTGGAGGCTCAAACGAGGTCTAGAAATTATGTACATAAATACTACTAATACCCCTCAAGCTCCAAGACTCCTCGGCTTGCACAAAATGGAGTAGAAATAATAAAAAATGGTATTTACAATGGTGTGAAGTGATTAAGATCACTATTTGGGAAATATTGCTTCATGAAAAATGATAGGGCCTATTTTTCGGATCTTCATTGACAGCTTTGCCTACTTGGCCCTTCTCTTTGCTCTGATTCCTTATGTCAGCTCCCTTGTCTTGAAATGGCCTGACTGTTGCCAACAAGGATCATTTCACTATTCCTCACAAGCGTATTTGGTTCAGATTATATTTAGCATGTATTGGGCCCCAAACCATAGATCTTGCAAGTTTGATCATTGATCAACTGTGTTTAGCTGAACAGAGATGGGAAAGAAAAAAGTCATCCATGAATGTTGCGCTCTCACTCGAATTGTTTACATGTGTTTGGCATATGATTTGCCCATAGAACGCGCAATGACTAGCGAAGAATTGAAGGCATTCAAAGGAACAACCAAGAAGGCCAGAAAAGCTAGCAAGGGACAAGCACGCAAGCACATGAATGGATCTATCCCATGTTTGCAAGTTCTAGAGTCCATGTCACCTCAGTCGTCTCCAAAACAGTCACCAATGGAACCACCCGCACCTATACCACCCATTCGTATATGCCTATCATGACCTGTTATCACAGAAGGTACTACCAGTGTTGTTGCCTCTCAGGCAACCACAATTTAGGAACCCACCACTACAGCAGCAGAAATTCCTACCACCATCGGTGCAGAAGCATTCACTTTCCCTATACCTAACCTGGAGGTAGAATTGAATCTGGATGATGTACAACCACATAATCAAATTCTTGCAGTAACAACACCCACCTAGCTAATCTGCCCCCTAAATGTTGCTAGCGGACAAGATAAACTAGTGCAACATGATCCACATGAAAGGTAAATTGGCATCCCAATAAATAGTGCCGAAATTTCTTCACCGAATAAACCAAGCCCAGACATTCACGCTCGGTGATGAAATAATTCCGTTCAGCAGCAGCTAATCATCAACTAGCATAATAAATAGGATGGAACCACTTATCCTGTTGTTGCATGAGCACACTACCGATTACACTATCTGATGCATCCACAAAAACATGGAACGAAAGCTGCCAGTTTGGTGCTTGCAGTATAGGAGCCTGGGTTAAGAGCGTTTTTAGTCAATCAAAGGCAATTCGACACTCCTCAGTTCACACGAACTGTCGGGGATTGCTAGTGATCAACCGATTTAGGGGTATGGCTAAATGTGCGAGCCACTACAGATGCCACCCATGCCAGCATATCTGGCCTAGGAATCTCATAAGTTCCTTTGGTGTCATAGGGGCAGGTGCATGCAACACGGCTTGCACTTTATCTAGATCCACTTGAATGCCTTGCTGTGAAATAATATGCCCAAGAAACTTGCCATAGGAAACTAAAAAGACCGACTTGTTGGGATTTAAGCACAATCGAAACTCTCGACACTTAGAGAAGAAGCACGATAAGTGATAGAGGTGAGCCGATGTGTCACTAGATAACGAAAAATCATCCAGATACACCCGCATAAAGGTAGTTAAGTACGGGGAAAAAATTTCTTGCATGCATCGTTGGAAGGTACTAGGAGCATTGCGGAGACCAAACCACATCACCATGCATGCATATACACCCTAGTTTGTAATAAATGCAGTTTTTGGCATGTCCATTTCATCCATGCACAACTGATTATAGCCACTATACCCATCCAAAAAGGAATACATTTCTTGTCCGACAACATCATTGAGCATCGTATCCAAAAAGGGAAGTGGGAAAGGATCAGGCATTATCGCCGCATTTAGTTTTCGATAATCCACACAGATACGCAACTGCTTATTTTTCTTTGGGACAATGACAATGGGTGAAATCCATTCTGCATGCTCAATGGGGACAATAAAACCTACTTTCAGCAACTGATACAATTCCGCTTTCACTTAAGCAGCATAATTGGGATTCATGCGATAACTAGGTTGTTTGATTGGACGCGCATTCGGCTTTAGCATCACATGGTGTTGGTAGATGCGAGGGTCCGACCCTTTCATATCCCAATAGTCCCATGTGAAGAAATATTGAAACTCTGTCAACAACTGAAGTAGATCATTTCGAAAAGTTTTTGGTAACCCAGCCTTAATCTTGACCGATCGTAGTGTACTCTCATCTCCCAAATTGCATGTGATTAGCTGATCTTCCGGTACATAAAATTGTCGGGGCATGGCTATTTCCTCAGGTGACTAGAATAATTGGTGGAAATTATGAGCATTCGAAACTTGTTCCGGCACTGGGTCCACTTCTTCGACAACCGGAACTATCGTACAAATAATCGGATTCCAATTATCTACAACCGCTTGTAGGTCGACTGTACCCAGGGCTAGCAGATCCTAGTTAGCATTGAGAAAAGCTTCTTCTTCATCATTTGAAAGTCCATCCAGCATATGCATAGGTTTGGCTACATAAGGTCGGGCATGAAGGTGGCAAGGCTTCATCTTGTCCAAAGGTACTACATATTTCTGATGATTGCTTTTAAAAATAGTTCGTGTGCAGACCAGTCCTGCAACACTTTGGCTTGTTTTAGGCAGGTCCTCCCGAACAATAAGTTTTAATCCAAACTTGATTCAGGTAATTCGAGAACAAAAAAAGTCATTTTGAACATCGCTCCCTGAAGAGTAATGGGTATATCTCGCACCAAGCCCACTGGATAGACCTTTGATTGATCTGCCATTCTCACGAAAAACTGAACAGGTTCGATCTAAGTCCATCCTAACCTTTTACAAAGTGCGGCTATAGCAATATTCACACCGGAGCCTCCATCAATTAACACTTGAGTAATTTTGTGGTTTTTATACCATCGCGTAATTAAAGGAACAACATGGTCCACCGGCAAATCAATTTCTAGACTGATAGTGGCTGTAGCAGGTGTACACAAAGATCTTGGACAAATTTGTTGCTGGAATTGTTGTCATACACCTAGAATCAAGGCTAACAATTGCCCCAACGGTATTGTAATAGATGCTTGCAATAGAATATTCCACACAGAGTCAAAATTTGACATACACGATACCAAATTTGGTGGACTCTCTGGTGACCCTTTCACCGTACTTGGTTCTTCGGGTGGTAGATTCGATGTTGTCTGCTAGACCACACATATTGGATCGGGGAAAACAGTTGGTTCTTGACTGGCCCACATACTAGCTTTGGTAAAAACTCTCTGTTGTTCTCGAATGCTAGCCTTAAAAATCTCAACAACCCGTTGTAATATCTTGTTGAACCGGGTTTGAATTGCTGTTGCTTGAGTATCTAATGCTGAAATATACACCATGTTCGCCATTGGATGTTGTCGTTCTTTTCATCGTTTATCATACTCAGACACATCTTTGCAATATCTGTAGATATGTCCAATCTCACCACAAAAATGGCATCTTGATGGTGGAAGAGATATGCCTTCACCCGATTGACCAGAGTTCCACCAGGTCTGGACAAAGTTGTTTGCTCATGGTCCCCTATAGGTTTTATAACTTTGGTAAGAAGTATTCCTCAAATGCGGTGGTACATAGTGGGTAGCCTGTTATCCCTGCTCCTCAATGATAGCATTTACGGTTGGCTTGGTCTGTGCTTTAGCATCATATGGACACATTTCGGTGGAGTGACTCGCCGTACTACAAATAGCGCAGTGCATTTGGTTTAGTGCACAAGAAGAAGCAGTGTGTCCCGAGTTCTTACATTTTGTGCAATACACTTGTTTCAATGGATCCTCGCTCGTACCCTTGGATGCCTTCAACCAGTCTAGATCTTCAGCGAACCCGCCCACTTTATGTTCCAACTGTAATGCCATGGCTATTACTACATCCAAGGTCATACCACCCACACATTGTATAATCATGACTTGTTTGAGTTGAGGGTTTAATCCATTAATAAACCACTAGGTAATCATGTCATCCGATAAGTTAGATAGTCAAAGATCTCAGCTGCATTTTTCTTCAACCAAAACCATTGTAAGAAGGCATCCTTAACATCATCGTATTGATCGAAATGATTAATGTCATATTCAGTTAACCACCATGCAGCCTCATTAACAAGCGTTGATTGGAACACTATAGCCTTATATGCCGGATCCACTGGATAGTTGAGTACAACATAATTAATTTCAAAAGTTCTCACATGTGCATCCGGATCATCACCGGGAAATCCTCCAAATTTTGTATACGTAACCCCAGCGGGTACTGGTCGAGGTGGTATTGCCTACTGCTATTGTTGTTGTTGTTGCTGCTGATGGTGTTGTTGTTCTTGTTGTTGTTGGTGTTGTTGTTGTTGTGAACCACTCATGTTGTTTAAATCCAGAGGAAGTATCACTACTGAATGATTTGAACCAATCAAGCCTAATTGCTGTTGTGTCATCTCGTCATCTTGCACGTTCTCCGATAATCTGATATTGTTAAGTCGATCACACATGCCTACACCCAACTACCATTCATCATAGTGGACTTCTGAAGTGAGATTTGCACCAAAACTTTCATTCAAAAATACACTAGTTTCCTCAAAATCAGAAGCTAAAGTAGAGCTATCATCAAAAGCCTGCAAACCGACCCTGGAATTATCCAAAGTACCATTGAAATTCCACAAATTGCTACCGAAAAGTTCCGCACTATCACCAGAATCAGTACTTACTTCACCAACCTTACTTTTCACAAATGGGGTTGGTTGCACTTCTGGTATACCTTGTAATCCTGGCACAAGGAAATGCTGAGGTGGTACCCCACTAGCCTAGATTTCTTGCTTTCCTTCTGACGATTGTCCATCACCACTACCACCCGGAGGTGTTCCCAATGCGCTAGGAACTTTCCAGGGATGCTAATCCCTTTTGTACTTCGGGTATGATTCGTCGGAACGCATTACAGGCATATATCATAGGATTCTTTCTCAAATTCTAATCTACTCACAGACTGGCTACTCCATGCCCCATGGCCGGCACCAGTTTTAATCTTTATGGTTAATCTAGATTATTAACCAATCTATATGTGGGTTCTTGGGATGGTCAGGGGTCTGTAATACAGTCACATACGTAGAACTTCTATTGTTCTTCTAATATTACTGTATACTCGCATTTCATGCACAAAACAGTAAGATGTCAATGCAGTACCTTATTTAGTGTCCATGGTGGTTCTCTCCCTCCCTATAGGGTGAGTGAAACTTACTTTTGGTTTCTCTTTGTTCTTTTCTCTTTAATTTCCATGGGTTGATGATGTTCCAACTCCCTGATGGCTCATGTTTACATTTGTTTGAGATGGAGGGAAGACTAGCTCACCTCTCCATGTGTAGGTATTTCTCGCATGGTTTGACACTACAAATACTCGTTATGAAGTATCATCCAGGTATACAACCTTTCAAGGTGTATCTGGGTCCTTGAATTCGTAAATCATGATGGAGCCTACCTCACTAGGTTGTTCCATTTTGTACCTCCAAAATGCTTCATCAGTTTCCTTATTTAGAAAAAATTCTATGCTTGTATTGTCTTGACGGATCCAATATGGGATTAGTACTCTTGTCAGTACAGATTTCCCTCTAGGTGTCCTAGGTTCTTCTCCTAGTGGTTCTTTTCCTTGTGATCTCGCTTCCTTATCTAATTGAACTACACCAAACTCATTGGTATGATATGGCTGCATACTTATGATGTACACTGTTCCTTCTTTGTCTATGTTTGCATCTCTCTCAAATCACTGGACGTTCCAATCCAATGGGTTGGTCAGGGTTGTGCAATTGCACCACTGATCTTCGCAAACCATCCTCGTAGATGTGGGCACCTAAGTGGTTGGTTCAGACATATTCTAATTGGGTTTTGTAGGGTCCTTCGGGTCTTTCCAAATATGCTACATTTAACCCTCCTTTTGGTCTTTCCGTGCTAAAAGCCATTTTTGACTCACTGGTATCTGAGCCTAACTCGTAAGGATAACTATTTAATTGTTGTGCCCACGAATGTGCAGTAGTTCCTACACTTGCTTTTGATGATCTAAGGCTTCGTCGGTCTGACATACCTATATGCTTGTCCGATCTAAGGTTCATGAATTTACTTCTTGAATCATTCAACACATGCTCTCATTCTCAATGTTTCTTTGTTCTTAATTGCTTGTTTTTCTTTTTAATTCCTTTAAGTTCTTATCATGTCTCAATGTATACATCAAGAGTCGACTTTCCGTTGTACTTTTGAGTTCTCATTCCATCAAACTTAAATTCTTTCCTTATACGTGTGTATCTATATATATGTGTCTGTATGCATGCATATGTGTGTGTGTAAATGTGTGTGGATGTGTGTGTGTGTAAGTGTGTGTATGTGTGTGTGTGTCTATGTGTGTATGTGTGTGTGTCTATGTGTATATACGTGTGTATCTATATATATGTGTATGTGTGTGTGTGTAAATGTGTCTGGATTTGTGTGTGTGTAAGTGTGTATGTGTCTATGAGTGTGTATGTGTTTATGTTTTTTTATGTGTCTATGTGTGTGTAGGTGTCTATGTGTATGCATGCATGCATGCATATGCAAGTGCATTATGTATGCATATGTATGCATATGTGTGTGTATGTGTGTGTATGCATATAAGTATGTATGTATGCATATGCATATGCATTGTGTGTATGTGTCTATGTGTGTATGTATGTGTGTATGTGTGTGTATGTGTGTGTGTCTATCTGTGTATGTGTGTGTATGCATGTGTATGTGTGTGTAAATCTGTGTGTATATGTGTGTGTATGTGTCTATGTGTGTGTATGTGTATGCATGTATCTATGCATATGCATGTGCATTATGTATGCATATGTATGCATATGTGTGTGTATGCATGTAAGTATGTATGTATGCATATGCATATGCATTATGTATGCATATGTATGCATGTATGTGTATGTGTGTGTATGTCTCTCTATGTGTGCGTGTATGCATATATGTGTATGTATGTGTGTGTGTGTCTATGTGTGTATGTGTATGTGTTTTTATGTGTGTGTATGCATGTATGCATGTGTGTGTATGTGTGTGTATGCATCTAAGTATGTATGTATGCATATGCATATGCATTATGTATGCATGTATTTGTATGTTTCTCTACGTGTGTGTGTGTGTAATGCATATATATGTGTGTATGTGTATGTGTGTACGCGTGTGTATGTGTGTATGCATGTAAACATGTATGTATGCATATGCATGTGCATTATGTATGCATATGTATGCATGTGGGTGTATGCATGTAAGTATGTATGTATGCACATGCATATGCATTATGTATGCATATGTATAATTGTATGTGTATGTGTGTGTGTATGTCTCTTTACACGTGTGTGTGTATCCATATATATGTGTGTGTATGAATTTAGGCATGTATGTATGCATATGCATGTGCATTATGTATGCATATGTATGCATGTAAGTATGTATGTATGCATATGCATATGCATTATGTATGCATATGTATGCATGTATGTGTCTGTGTGTTTATGTCTCTCTACATGTGTGTGTATGCATATATGTGTGTGTATGTGTCTATATGTGTGTGTGTATGTGTGTGTGTACATGTGTGTGTACATGTGTGTCTATGTGTGTATGTGTGTGTCTATGTGTGTATATACATGTGTACCTATATATATGTGTCTGTATGCATGTGTATGTGTGTGTGTACATGTGTGTGGATGTGTGTGCGTGTGTGTGTATAAGTGCATATGTGTCTATGTGTGTGTGTATACGCGTGTGTGTATGTGTATGTGTGTGTGTGTCTATGTGTGTATGTGTGCATGTGTGTGTGTCTATGTGTGTATGCATGTGTCTATGTGTGTATATATGTGTGTGTGTATGCATGTGTATGTGTGTATGTAAATTAGTGTGTATATGTGTGTGTGTCTATGTGTGTGTGTCTATGTGTATGTGTGTGTGTGTATGCATATGTATGTGTGTGTGTGTAAATTTGTGTGTGTATGTGTGTGTGTGCGTACCTTGCTTCACAAGATGAGCTCTTGTCGATCTCTCTCTCACTCTCTCTCTCTCTCGCATGTCCAAATCCCGACACATTTAAATCAAAATTTTTTTTTAACATTCCAAAGCATTTCTTATGCAATGCTTTGGAACACAGGACGTTGCTTATGTGACACTCTAGCATCGTAGACAGTTTGCCAACGTCATTAAAAGGATCACTGCCTAGCGACACTATTTGCAACACATAGTTTTAGCATCGCATAAGCGATGCTAACATTGCTTATGTGACGACTCGTCTTTAAAAAAAAAGGCCCATCGCTTATGCGAAGATAGTGTCGCATAAGCGATGAGCCCTGGTTTTTTTTCAATTTGGGGGCATCGCTACGCCCCCTATTTCTAGTAGTGATGATACCTTGTCTTTTTGTGACTTGCCTCCTGGCAAGAAGGCCATTGGCACTAAGTGGGTATACAAGCTGAAGTGTAAAGATGATGGAATAGTTGATAGGTATAAGGCTAGGCTTGTTGCAAAGGGTTATGCGTAGGAAAGAGGCATTGATTTTGATGAAACCTTTGCATCTACATCTGTGCACTTGCAGCTCATCATGGTTGGAATGTACATTAGTTGGACATTAAAACAACATTTCTCAATGGTGACTTGCATGAATAAGTGTACATTTTTCAACCCCATGGTTTTGTGCAGAAAGGGCATGAAAACTAGGTATGCAGGTTAAAGAAGCCATTATATGGTTTAAAGCAAGCACCACGTGCTTGGTATGAAAAGATACATGCCTATCTGATTGCACATGGTTTTGAGAACAGTCCAATTGAAAGCACCTTATATGTTAAGTGTGCTAATGATGTGCTTCTGATCATTGTTGTGTATGTTGATGACATGCTGCTCACTACTCCTCATGACAAGCATATTGCTGATTTAAATGCTGATTTGCATGCCTCATTTGAGATGTCTGATTTGGGGCATTTGCATCATTATTTGGGCATTCAGTTTATGCAAGTTGATGGTGGAATGGCTTTGTGTCAAACAAAACATATTGACACATTATCATAGTGTTTTGTCCTTGAAGACTGTAAGCCTATTGCCACTCCTATGGAGATAGGTTTATGATTGAGTCTTCATGATGTTGGAGATGCATTTGATGTTGTTCTCTATCAGCAGGCTATTGGATGCTTGATTTACTTATGCATTACTCCGCCAGATATTCAGTTTGCTGTTTTATAGATGAGCACGTTTATGCATTGCCCAGGTGTCAAGCATTGCCAGGCAATTAAGCGCATCTTTCACTACTTGAATGGTACCCGACTACTTGGATTGTTTTATCCCATGGGAGGGATCACTACCGCCAAATTTGTATGCTTTTTCTCACTCTGACTAGGCTGGTTGCTATGACACTCATGTGTCCACTAGTGGTTTTTGCTTCATGCTTGGTAGCTCATGCATATCTTGGCTGAGCAAGAAGCAGCCTACTATGGACATTTCCAATTGCGAGGTTAAGTATAGAGAAGCTTTCACAGTGACTGTTGAGTTTGTGTGGCTCAGATGCCTTATGGCTGATTTGGGTGTTGGTCAGTCTTCTGTCACCACCATCTCCACTGACAGTCAGAGTGCATTGGCAGTTGCGAGGAACCCTGTGTTACATGCTTGCACTAAGCACATTGAGGTGCATTATCATTATGTCAAGGAGAGGTTCTCTACTGGAGAGATCAACTTGGCATATGTGCCCACGCAAGAGAACATTGTTGACCTTTTCACGAAGGCTCTGCCTAGGGAGAAGTTTGAAGCTTTCTGCAAAGCTTTGGGCTTACTTCCTTTTGTGGATTGATTCCACATAGCTTGACACTTCCTTATACATGAGTGCCAACTCCTTGTTCACTGCATCACTCCCAGGGGGGATTTGTTGATATATTTAGGTAGTGATGTGTGTGAACACACTAGGACCGTCGGGGCACTTTTTTCCCTCTTTAGGATGTTTTTTTTCCAGGCTTGTATATACACGTATAACCCTAATGGTTCACTTATCTTTGTACATTCTAGTGGTAATACATTCAGTTTTATGCTCCGAGCTTCTTCTTCTTCCTTGTGTTGTTCACGTGCTTCCACAAATGTCTAACTCCAACAACTTTCATAGCTAATATTGGGTGTGTGTGGCTTAGATGTCTTTTGGCTAATATGGGTTTGTTCAATCTTCTTAATGGCTACAAATTATATCACACATAGTGGTAATGAATCCATTTTTTAATGGTCGATTACAAGAGGAAGTACATGTGTAGCAAAAAAAACCTTTGTGGATCCTAAATATCTAGAATGTTTCTAGAAACTAAAGAAAGAACTTTGTGAATTGCAAAACTCTTCATGTGCAGGTTGGAGGAGGTTGAACAAGGAGCAAACACACAATGAGTGAGCTCCACTAACAAGATGCCCCTCATCCATTTGATGTGGTGAGATTGAAACCAACCTCTTTTTGGGATATTATGGGCCTTCAAGTGCTCTCATGGAAACCTATCTCCTCATCTAATCTTAGGGTCATTCCAATGCAATTTCTACCTGTAACAAGCATTTAGAGTCTCTCATTCCTACTAGGTGTTAGGCATTCAACCCCTTGCTTGTGGGATTCGGGGGGCCCATAGGTGTTGTGTAGTTCCATTAATGTACTTTCCACTATTTCAATATATCAAGAAGAGTAGATCGCAAAATGGAGCTTCCTTTACAAAAAGAAATATTGTCCCTATTTCATCAACTATGTGTTATCTAAAAGAAAATAACAAATCATCACTCATTTTTGTATCACTTTAAAATTTATATTTATATTTATATTCCAAGAATGAATTTAAACATAAAATTGTAAAAGATTGCGAGTATATTTTGATTCTTTTTTTTTAAATGGAGGTTCAATCGAATTCTATTCCCTGAGCGTTAACTTTGAAAGTGTAACTGTACAAGTGAACAAGCATAGTACTTATAGGACCCTCCGTATCCCACAAAGCAAAGGTTAGAATGCCTGAAAATGACATAAGAGAGGACTACTCGAAAGCAACTAGTTTCAACTGAATACAATGTGGTTACATTGGCCTTAGGCCCACAAGATGTCTTGCCGTAGATGGAGATCTAACCTTCACCCCCGCCTCAAGAGGCGAAAAGCCTATCGAGCCAGGCTGAGTTATGTATTCATTCTCTCACCATCATTTCTTTAATAATTTATGTTTATGTACTTTTTGTTCAATTCTTCAGGTTGAATGGACACTACTGAGTTATGTATTCATTCTCTCACCATCATTTCTTTAATAATTTATGTTTATGTACTTTTTGTTCAATTCTTCAGGTTGAATGGACACTACTGGCAAAGAAGATACTCCTCCAAGCATCCACTCACCATCGTCTCTTTGGAGATCAATAAAGCTCCGCTGGGCAATTTTCTGCAGACTAGTCCGAAAACGCTGGCGGCGAAGTATAATATTCTGCTATTCAGGCTCTTCGAACGCAGCCGAATTCTATGTGAGGAGATGGATGGTGAACGCGAACGATTTCCGTCTTGTTCAGAACCTTGAGCTTGTACATCCAGGTGGGTTCCTTTTGATGTAGAACAGGCGTTAGCGTAAAACCCTAGTTCTACAAGTGAGATGCGATGAATAGTTTGAGACTAGAGAATGGATCATTTGTTTTCCTGTGGCTGCGAAAAGACAGCATAGGAATGGATTGGATATAGGAGACTAGCTATCTGCTTCATTTGTTTTCCTGTGGCTGCGAAAAGACAGCACAATATTCACGCGCTGCAGATTGTGATTGATGAACTGTACATAAACTTTAGATTCTAAACTCGTGAGGACTGCGCAACGTCCAGATAAAAGGTGTGTCCTTCATACTCGTCTTATAGTGTATTCTGAAGTCTGTTTGATCATTGAAGGGCTTGGGAGAGAGAAACAGGTGAGCCGATCATCGCTAATAGCCAATCCTATGTGAAGAAATGGATAGCTTGTAGATCCAGGTTCTTCACTTTTGATGTAGACTAGGCGTTAGCATAAAACCCTATTCCTACAAGGGAGACGCGATGAATGGCTTGAGACTGGAGAACAGATCACATGATTGGATATAGGATCCTAACATCTACCTGTATCATTTGTTTTCATGCGGCTGCGAAAAGACAGCACAATGTTTACGCGCTGCAGATTGTGACTGATGAACTGTACATAGTATTCAGAATTTCAGATTCTAAACTGGTAAGGTCTGCACAGCTTCCAGATAAAAGGTATGTCCTTCATGCTCGTCTTATAGTTTATTCTCAAGTGTGCTCGATTATTTAATGGCTTGGGAGAGAAAAACAGGTGAGTCAAGCAGTGCAGATAATCACTGAAAATATTTGTTCATATAAGAGAAGGACACACTAACTACATATGAGAGAAGGACATACTACCTACATATGAGATAATATATTGATTTACAGGTGATTCAATCACCCCCAAGTGGTCACTAAAATATTTGTTCGTGTGAGATAAGGACATACTAACTACAGATGAGATATAGATTGATTGGTTAGACCGCAGCATCTTCAACCTGATTTCATGCTAATTACATATGAGATATAGACTGATTCGTTAGACCGCAACAACATCTTTAACTGATTCTTTATGTAAATTTTTCATGCGGAGGAAGAGTTGATGCCCTGGACCTACAGACAAGTAGGCAGATAAAGATGTAGATCGCAACATCTTTAATTGATTCGAAGGTGAATTCCTCATGCGGAGCAAGAGCTGATGCTCTAGTCCCCACAGAAAAACAGGTAGCGACAGAAGAAAAGCACCTATGTAAACAGAGAAGATGAGTCTGAAAGCAGTAAAGGATGGTTAAAATGTTAACTCCATTGTACTTGGAGGTCAGTTTCGGCCTCCATCAAAGGCTGCCTATCAATCGTCGATGCTCCAACCAATCTTCAACCATCTCAAAATATGTCAATGGTGATTGTCTTGTACTCTCCTTTGGTGAACTCCAACAGTTTTCCATCACCTTGGTTGCTGGCCCCAATGCACAAAATGAGCACAAAGTTTGTTAGCTCTTCGTTAGGACACCTTTGTTTCTGTCGTCTTTTTTGACCACCTCAACATGCTAGAGGATTTGGATGAGCATTGGGTGAAAAAAGGAAAGTGCACGAAAGGATCCGAGTAGTCCTCTTAGAATATCCTTATGTTAAGCTTGGATATATCTTAAGTTAAAGAGTCTAGCTCCTTCTATTGGTCAACAATGAAAATAGGGCCTGACCTTTTTAAACTTATATACGAAACATGATATGCGTCTTTACATCTATTCATTGTCTTTATTAGATATCTCCCTCTCTCATAACTTTAATAACAATATATCTTCTAACCATTCGTACCAAAGGACTGGATCTCCTTGGTTTTATGTTGAGCAATGCCTCATTTACAGTCCCTTTATGTGTCAAGAGGTGGAGTCGATCTAGGCCTTGGCCTTATTCTCGAGATTTTCCTTGACCCTAAGTTGGTGCATTGCTATCAAATCCACTAGAAACACTCTCGTGATGCTCAAGAACGAGATTTCCAAAGTCAGTAAAGGGAACAAGAGAAAATAAGCATAATGCCCCTATATAGGTTGAAAAGAAGTGAGTCACATCATAATTGAATTACAACAGTAAATTTTGAGTCTCGTGGAGAAAAGTCACCTTAGAATAAAAAAAAAAATAGAGGCTTTATCAAAATTATTATCAAGAAATATGATTCTTAATGCATTTCAGTTCAAGAAAATTAAAATGTTTTCAAAGATCATTTTAAATGTTTTCTAATATTCAACAATACAAAACCACAATAGAAAAATAAAGAGAACGTATTTCATTTATTGTTCTAGACCGAAATTGATTCCAATATAAGTTTTTTACATTGCAATAGCTTCTTCACCAAATCACGATGGAAGGGATGGACATATTCTTAGGAAATAGTGAAACTCTTGCTCTAGATGGTCTTTCAAATCATTTATTTAGATCTGCAAGTAGAAGGTATCATCTCCTATTGTCTTAGCTTGGAAAGAATTTTTAAGATTTAGAACCCTCCCATGTTTTTTTTTTGAAGTTACAATGAATAGGAAATAACACACACACCCAACCTCGTAAGGTAGAGGCACCCATCAACTTAAGGATTCCAGTAGGTACGCCCAACCACAAGAATTGAACCCGGGACTTCCTCCGTTAGAGTTCAGGGCATGAACCATTAGGCCAGAAGGACATGTTGCTTGTATGAGGGGGGTATGAATTTTATGAGGAAAACGAAGGATTCAGAAATCAAGGGCTAGAGTCTTATCACTATGCCTCACACTAGATACAAGGTTAAACTGAAAGATCTAGCTAATAGAATCCTTAGACTATTAACAAAAAAGGATAAAAGGTAAAGATAAAAAGATAATTCTAAAGGAGGGTATGTGTTTATACCTTGGGAGCCCTTTCTTTTATATATGAAGCTTTGAAGTGGAAATCAGATTTCATTAAACCCTACTTTGATTTGATAATATGCTCTATAAAATTGTTCCGCTCACATAGGATTTATTTTAATATATTCAACATCAATGGCTTTGATTTGAAATTATTTCTTGTTAGGTGATATGTCAATCAAGGTTGGATCCTTTGTATTGAAACAATCCCAATCATTGTGTGTGTGTGTACACCCATATACACACACATACACACACATATATGTATATATATATATATATATATATATATATATATATATATATATATATATATATATATATATATATATACATACATACATACATACATACATACATACATAAATACATACATACATACATACATATATGATGGAGATGATTAATCTCCAAAAGAACAAGTTATCCTTGATGTTAGAACACCTCTATATCAAGAGCAACTCATAACCTCAACCAATTTTGGAAAACCAATACCAAATTATCAAGACTTGAGTTATCTGTGAAGAAATTCATTACACAAAAAAGTCTGCTACACTTAATTCACTCATTGACTGATCAAATGTGTAAAGTTTTCAATGAAACTTTATAGACGGTGTTGGCTAATGTTTGCACACCTTCTCCAAGTTAAAGTTCCTCAAAAGAATTAGTAGATCTTGAGATTTCCTTCAAACAATGTACCTATGTCAGAAACTGTTCTTATGTGTAGCCGATTTTGACACCTGCAACTTCTAATGCATGGTTCTCCCAAAGTAGAACCCGCTTATTCAAATGCTTTTAGCCACAAGTAGCTTGCCTTTCAACTTAAAGAATGAGTGCTTACTTGCTCAAAACTGTACATTGTGGAGGGAGATCTGATCAAAACATTGACCATTGAATTCGTGCATGTACTTGTCTTCACTTCTTCTCTTTACACATGTAAATGTTCCTACTTAAAATTCTCTCAGCCTGATTACAATTAGGCTCTGAAAACTTGTGCAGTGATCATTCAACTATATAATAAACTTGTACAAAAGCATTCAAGATAAACACAAAAGGAGCACTGAGCAAAAAATCGAGGTGCAAGTTTCTTCTATTCAAAGAAATCATACATCTCATAGATAATCCATATTCTTCTCACTCTCTAAAGTCTCTATGACTACTAAAACTTGTCACTCATCTTCTCTTTCTAGTATTTTGTCTATATTCAAGTATATATATAGACATTTACATCTCGACTCCTCATAGATACAATTTTCATGAAATAATTACAAGAGTAGTATACATCTATAAAGTCTTCATCTTCTTATCATACACTCATCTTCAAGCCTCATATATTGATCTTTGCTTTATTCTTTGACTTCAAACCTTGTCCTAATCATCAATTGATGATTGTCCTGCACCAACAACTCCCCCTCAATCATCAATTGTGATTTTCTCCATCTTCTTAATCACTGCCATGTCTTTGAACCTCTACAACTTAGGTCCATCCAAGCTTTTGGTTAACGTGTTTAATGCAATCTAATCTTTTGTAGAAGTGTGTACAACTTCAATTCTTTATCAATCACCTTCTCTCTCAAAAAATGATATTGGATGTCAATATGTTTAGTCCTGGCATGAAACACAAGGTTAGCAGCTAGGTACAATGAACTCATATCATCTCCATGAATAGTAGGTGTACTTTGAATGATGTCAAAAATCTTCATAAATATCTTCAACCATATAACCTCATTTGCAGCTTCAACCATACCTTTATATTCTGCTTCTATAGATGACAAAGCAACTGTATGTTGCTTCTTAGAACACCAAGAAATTAATTTATCTCCCACATAACATAAATATCCATAGGTTGACCTCCCATCATCAGAGTTACTTGCCCAATCTGCATCACTATATATCTTGATTTTTGTATCTGATATGAATCCATAATACAAACCTTCTTTGAGTGTACCCTTAATATATCTTAGCACCCTTTGTACTGCAATCCAATGTTCTTTCCTAGGATAATGCATGAATTGAGAAAACAATCCAACTGAATATGATAAATCAGGCTTAGTCAATGTAGCATAGATTAGACTACCAACCAAAATTTGATACAGTTTCATGTCCTTGATTTCTTCTCCTCCATATTTGCTCAATTTATGATTCACCTCCATTGGAGTAGGTGCTACCCTGCAATCTTCCATTTTAAACTTGATTAGCAAATTCTTCAAATAACTTTCTTGAGTCACATATACTCCATGTTGAGTATATGAAATCTCCATTCCCAAGAAATATGACAAGTCTCCCAAGTCACTGATGTTAAACTCTTTCTCCATCTGCTTCTTAACACTTTGTATGCCCTTCTTATCTATACCTATAAGAATTATGTCATCAACATATATGCAAATGTAAATAAACCCATCATCACTTGCTTTAACAAGCAAGCTACTATCTACCTTAGACACTTGAAAACCAAGTTCTTTCAAGAACTTCACAAGTCTATAATTCGATGCCCTTGGGGCCTACTTCAAACCATACAAAGCTCTCTTGAGCTTACATACATACTCTAGATAACATTTATCCTTGAAACCTTCTCGTTGCTCTATGAAAACATCATCTGAAATATACCCATTTAGAAAAGCATTCTTCACATCTAATTGACATAGCTTCCAACCTTTACATGCAGCAATAGCTATGAGAGTCCTTATAGTTGTCATCTTTTCCACAGGACTATAATTCTCATCATAATCTACACCATATGTTTGAGCATATCCTTTAACAACAAGTCTAGCTTTATAACTAGACACAGTTTCATCTGCATACCTCTTTGTCTTGTAAACCCATTTGCATCCAATGATTTTCTGATTATTTGGTTTAGGAACCATATCCCATGTCTCATTCTCCATCGATGCATCCTAATCCTCCTGCGTAGCTTTTTCCTAATTTTCCTTACCTTTTGCCTCATCATATGTAGAAGGATCTTCTTCTACTTTCACCATGTAAGCATAATCTTTAGTAGTAAAAAATGAAGTATCATAACTGTACCTTATGGGTTGCTTTCTGTTCCTTGTTGACCTTCTAGCTTTTCCACTTTTTGAAGTCTCTAGTTCTTCAAATTTTGGATCAAACCTTGTGTTAAGGGCACATTTGTATTTATTGTACTAAGGTCCAATTGAAGGGTTGAGAAAGGGCTGAGTGGGAAGAGCCTTAAGGGCCACATCTTTTTGTATATATAGAGCATTTTGGTTAATGAAAAGAGTCTCTCTCTCTCTCTCTCTCTGATTTTCGTCGCCTGAAATGGCATCCGATGTTTTCTTAAGTTTATTGTTCTCTTTTTTTTTAGGACTTTTAGGGCTTCTTGTCGAATACGTACCTCTGTTGTATTTCGTGTTTTAATTAGACAGCTATGGCGATGTGAGTTTGCGCTGAGGCGACGATGGCAAGCTGGAGCGATAGGGACTCTTAGAGAGGGGGCAGACTGCTGTCTCGGAGAACGTGTAGTGTGTGAGAAGTTCGAACGCAGCACAGGACTGGAGCTTACATGTATAGCTTGTAACTTGTTACTGATGCAGCGTGCTAGCTCCTAGCTCAAGGAGGTCGACATGAAGCTTCCATTGGAAGCCAAGAAGCTTGTTTGTAGCGCTTGTGTTGTGTGCTGTGTATATGTGGTCGTGTTGTGTTGTAGTGTATGTATGCGTGCAAGTATGAAGGAAGGCGTACTCCATTTTTCCCCCTCTTCCACTGTTAATTGATGGATTTTCATGCAGAGCCGAAAATGATGCAAACATGCCTTTGCCAATAATTAATCATGAAATGAACCCTGTGCAGAGAAGAACGGTGGCTGAGCGGTAGTGAACAAGGCATGACCAACATTACCTTGAATCTTCAATGTGAAGAGCCTTCCTTCTTTCTTCCCTGAAACAATTTGTTTATACCCATGGCTAGGGTCTTCAACATAGACTCCATCATTAGTGAACCTTACTTCAGATTCTTTCTCTACAATTTGCCCTACACTTATCAAATTCTTTGGAATTGTAGGGACATACAAAACCTTACTCAAAAGAGTACTTCCATCCTTAGCCTTTACTGATCCAATGGATTTCACATTGTGCTTTGTGTTATGACCTGTTTGAACTTTATAATTACTCATCTTATTCTCCAAATCAGTCATTAAAGCTATGTTGCCACTCAGGTGATTGCTGCACCCTGATTCAATGTAGAAAACTCTTTAATCTTGACTTTGTCTTTCACAAGTTGCATTCATAATTAAGGTTGAATCCTCTTTCTGATCTGAAGCATAATTGTAGTAGGTATTATTGTAGGATTGACGTTGAAAGCCTCTTCCTGCATTTCTTCCAAAGAAACCTCTGTTACTTCTACCTCTAAAATTACCTCTCTGATTTCTACTACCTCTTCCTCTTGAATTAAAGTTTTGATTATATCCTCCACCATTCTGATTATTATGCCAACATTCATGAGCTAAATGATTAGTCTTACCACAAATCCAGCAAGCTTTACCACCATCTTTATTGCTTCTACTCTTCCTCTTCCTTTCCCACCTCCTCTTCCTCTTAGGAAGTTAGCTTGACTCATAGTGCCTTCATCTTCATTTAATTGTTGCTTGCATTTGTTAATCTTCTTCTTATCCTTTGAGTACGTTTCTTGACGTGTACTTTTATCAACATCACCTTGGACATCTTGCTCAAAGGTTAGCGTATGTCTTAGCAATTGATTCAAGTTAGGAGTGAAATGATCTAGTGACAATTCAGTGGATAAAATGAATGGCTTCCACTTTTCATCTCCTCTCAAACCTGTGAGAATTTGTCTTACCAATTTGTCCTCTTCAATGTCCTGATCAATTGATCCTAATGCATCTGCAATATCCGTAATCCTTGCTACATAACCAGAAATGGATTGAGAAGCCTTCGTCTTGAATGTGGTGAACTTTGCCCATAAAGATGCCTTCCTTGACTTTTTAGTGTTTTGGAAATGCTCTTCCAAAGCATTTCATATGTCACTTGCACTTTAGAGTCTTCTAATGTGAGGTAGAAAGTAACCATTGACTCCCATGTAGATAATGCTCCTTGCTTGAGCATCCTTCTTCATCCATGTCTTCAAATCTGAGAGCTCTTCCCTAGTTGGAACACTAGGATCCTTAAATTCTAGTTTTTCTTCTTCACCTGTGATGTATCCTATCAAGTGTTTGCTCATAAGATGAGCTTCCATCCTCATTGACCAAGCACGATAGTTTTCTCTATCCTGAAGAGAATCTCACATCCTTTCTTCACTTGTGCAATATATTCTTCAAGCTTTGTGAATAATGAATGTACCTTTAATTCGAATATAGTTCCTTCTCATCCTTTTGATAGATTTCAGGCCTCCTTATCTAGCTTTCACTTCAAACTTTCACTTTTTGAATCTTCAAAGATTGATTTCTGTATATCTGCAATAGTCGAGGTCCTCCTTTCTTCAAATCTGATGGCTCCTGCTTTGATACCACTGATGGAGATGATAAATCTCCAAAAGAACACGTTATCCTTGATGTTAGAACACCTCTATGTCAAGAACAACTCATAACCTCAACCAATTTTGGAAAACCAATACCAAATTATCAAGACTTGAGTTATCTGTGAAGAAATTCATTACACAGAAACGTCTCCTTCACTTAAGTCACTCATTGACTGATCGAATACATAATGTTTTCAATGAAACTTTATATAAGGTTTCGCCTAATGTTTTCACACCTTCTTCAAGTTAAAGTTCCTCAAAAGAATGAGTAGATCTTGAGATTTTCTTCAAACAATATACCTATGTCAGAAACTCTTCTTATGTGTAGTCAATTTTGACACCTACAAACTCTAATGCATGGTTCTCCCAAATTAGAACCCATTGTATTTAAATGCATTTAGCCACAAGTAGCTTGCCTTTCAACTTAAAGAATGAGTGCTTACTTGCTGAAAACTTTACACTCTGGAGGGAGATCTGAGCAAAACATTGACCATTGAATTTGTGCATGTACCTATCTTCACTTCTTGTCTTTACACATGTAAATGTTCCTACTTAAAATTCTCTCAGCTTGATTTCAATTAGGCTCTCAAAACTTGTACAAAGGTCACTCAACTATAGAATTAGACTTGTACAAAAGCATTCAAGATAAACACAGAAGGAGCACTGAGCAAAAGATCGAGGTGCAACTTTCTTCTATTCAAACAAATCATACATCTCATAGATAATGCATATTCTTCTCACTCTCTAAAGTCTCTAATGACTTCTAAAAACTTATCACGCATGATCTCTCTCTAGTATTTTGTCTATATTCAAATATATATATAGACATTTCTATCCCAACTCCTCATAGACACAAAGTTTTCATGAACTAATTACAAGAGTAGTATACATGTATATACAAGTCTTCATCTTCTGATCATACATTCATCTTCAAGCCTCATATGTTGATCTTTTCTTTATTCTTTGACTTCAAACTTTGTCCTAATCATCAATTGATGATTGTCCTCCACCAACAATACATACATACATACATACATACACACACACACACACACACACACACACATATATATATATATATATATATATATATATATATATATATATATATATATATACATACATACATACATACATACATACATACATACATACATACATACATACATACATACATACATACATACATACATACATACATACATACATACATACATACATACATACATACATACATACATACATACATACATACATACATACATACATACATACATACATACATACATACATACACACACATACATACACACACACACACACACACACACACATATATATATATATATACATACATACATACATACATACATACATACATACATACATACATACATACATACATACATACATACATACATACATACATACATACATACATACATACATACATACATACATACATACATACATACATACATACATACATACATACATACATACATACATACATACATACATACATACATACATACATACATACATACATACATACATACATACATACATACATACATATATACATATACATATACACATATACATATATATATATATATATATATATATATATATATATATATATATATATATTGTTGATATATTTAGGTAGTGATGTGTGTGAACATTTTAGGACCACCGGGGCACTTTTTTCCCTTTTAAGGAGGTTTTTTTCCCCCAGCTTGTATATATGCCTATTAGCCTAAGGATCTACTTATCTTTGTACATTCTAGTGGTAATACATTCAGTATTGTGTGTTGTGCTCCAAGCTTCTTCTTCTTCCTTGTGCTGTTTGCGTGCTTCGCACATGTCTTACTCCAACAATTGGTATCAGAGAAGGTTGCCACTTCATCTAGGGGGTTGTCTACATTTCTTCGATTGTAGTTTCCGAATTGCACGTAATTTGGTGAGAATACTCAAGGTGTTTCAGAGATAAACAGCTTCGCTGTGTGGTGCCAAAATCACGATTTGAGCTCGTTTCGACCTCCGAATGCACTATTATAGTGCTTGTGCATGCTATTTCGTCTTTTTTTGCCAACGATATATACCAGTTTTGGTTCACTAGTATAAGTGTCTTGAAGTCTTGCTATAGGTCTAGCAGAACTCGTTTGGGTAGTTCTGTTCAACTTTTTCAAATATAGTCATTTTTTTGCATCAAAGTATTTTACTCAGTGGCCATGGCTGAAAGCAGTGATGTATTTCATATATTGGAGGTTGAGGATAAGTTGGATGGTATGAATTACCCATTGTGGGCTTATATGATGCGTCATGTATTGGTCGAAAAGGACTATGGAACATTGTGCAGGGTGTTGGAAGATGTTTTGTTACACTTGAGAATACATGTATTGCAAATACAAGTGCTGGAGCTGATGGAGATGGTGTCGAAGATGATGATATTCTATAGATTCTTGTTCGTGCTACTATTTCTATTGCACCTATTGCAGAGCAAATTTGTTGGGATGGCAGAGATGCTCAGGCACATGCATTGATAGCTTTGTTTGTCAAACGTGACATTATTCCTTACATTCACTCTTGCAAAATAGCTAAGGATGCTTGGGATACACTTACCACATTGTACCAGGCTAGGAATGAGGCTCGTGTTTCTTACCTCCGAAAACAATTGGAGAGTGAACACATGAATGAAGGTGATTCTATGGACATTTTTCTCACAAAGATCAAGGATTTGAAAGAATAGTTGATTTCTACTGATGAAGTTATACCAAATAGCTCACTTGTGCAAACCGTTCTAAATGGTCTTCCTGACTCATATGAGAGTTTTGCTTCTACTCTTCATTTAATGATGAAAGGCAATCCAAATGCCTTGTCATTTGAGGAGTTAGTCTTTGTTCTATTGTAGGAAGATCAGTCTAGGCAGAACAGGTCCATCATGCCTATTGTAGATCAAGCTTTCCTGGCTAGTCAGAAGGGCAAAGATAAATGGAGCTCTTCTACTAGTAGGCAAAAATCTACAAATGCTGCGCATTCGAAGAAGGAAGACAAAGATGAGAAGAAATAAAAAAAGCAGAAACTGTTTTGCAAATACTATAAAGTAAATGATCATGTCATTAAGAGCTATCCAAAAATGATTGCTAAAGAGGCAAAGACGAAAGAGGGCGGAATGGTTATTGCAGAGGCCTCTACACTGAAAACAAAGTCTGCTAATCTTGTGCAGGATGAAGAATGGGCATTTACTACTGTTTGTAGTTTTGACCCATCTTCTCATGAGCAATGCATGTCTACAGGAGACTCAAATGTTTGGTACTTTGATAGTGGGGTGACCAAACATATTACCTCACTACTGATGGTAGTTCTTTCACTTTGTTAGATGCATTATTTGTGCCAGGGATCAAGAAAAACTTGTTATCAGTTTTTGCATTAGCAAAGATTGGCTTGGTTGTGAAATTTTTGATGACAGATATATAGTTCATGATCTGTCAAATGGCAACATCATTATTGCGTCTGGCATTTTATGTCGTGGGTTGTATAAGCTCATAGACTATGAAAGATCTGCAAATGATTTGGCATGTACAATACATGATTCTTAGGCTATGTAAGATGCAAAGCTTTGGCATGCATGCTTTGGTTATCTGATTTTTGCTAGCTTGCTATGCATGCAGAAATCTGAAATGGTGTCCTCTTTGCCTAAACTTGAGGCACCCAGAAAACATGTTTGTGAAGGCTGTATTTTGGGCAAAATGCAGCGTTCCTCCTTTCCAAAAGATGGTTCAGTTCGGGCTACTCAGAATTGTAGCTTGTATATAGTGATGTCTATGGTCCTATGGAGACACCTTCTTTTGGGAACTATCTTTACTTCGTGACTTTCATCAATGATTTTTCCAGGCATGAATGGATATATTCATTCAAGACAAATCTTGAAGTGTTTATCTGCTTCAAACAGTTTCTGGTTTTGGCTGAAAATCTGTCAGCATATAAAATGGACACCCTCCGTTCTAATCGAGGGGGGGGGGGGATATATATCTTTTGACTTTAATGCATTTCTGTCTAAGCGTGGGATAAAACACCAGTGTACAGTTTCATATACTCCTCAACAGAATGGGATTGATGAAAGGAAGAACAGGTCACTCATAGAGATGTGGAGGTGTATGGTCAAGAGTCAGGCTTTACCACATAGTTTCTGGCTTGAGGCTATCATGTATGCAATATATGTACTTAACATGTGTCCCACTAAAGCACTGCAGTCTATCACTCCATATGAGGCTTGGCATGGTTGTAGGCATATGTTTCTCATCTGCGTGTTTTTGGTTGTTTGGCATATGCATTAATGCCTGAAAAACATCGCAAAAAATTGGATGATAAAGTAGTAAAATGTATTTTTGTTGGGTACAATTCTGAAAGCAAAGGCTATCGTCTATATCATCCACAGACTAAACGCATTTTGCTTAGCCGTGATGTTTTTTTATGGAAGATGCTATTCAGCCCTTACTTTCATGTACTAAGGAGATATCTGTTAGCTCCAAAGACATGTATGATACGTTGCTACCTCTTTTTAAAGATGGGTAGTCTAGTGCTGGTCCTAGTGAGGTAACTTCTCAGCCTTTGCAAGTTTAATATGATGATGCAGATCATTCCATTTCTGATGTAGATTTACATGATGCACTTGTTGATGAGAGAGCTGATATTGAGCAGACAAAAACTATGCCAAGATGGTTGGTGCAGACTTTGCGTGATAGCAAATTAGATACACCTCTGGCATATCGTACTTGGTCAGGCTCTCATAGTGCCTCTTTTGCATCGGATTGCTATGGTATTGCTGTCTCTAGTCTCTGTGATGAGACTG